>JARQOD010000005.1:170088842-170173175 GCA_033576555.1 Oophaga sylvatica
CAAGCCACTTCATGACCAATAAACAACCAGAAGCGTCTTACCTGGGCCAAGGAGAAAAAAAATTTGGGACTGTTGCTCAGTGGTCCAAGGTGTTGTTTTCAGATTAAATTAAATTTTGCATTTCATTTGGAAATCAAGGTCCCCGAGTCTGGAGGAAGAGTGGAGAGGCACACAATCCAAGCTGCTTGAGGTCTAGCGTGAAGTTTCCACAATCAGTGATGGTGTGTGGAGCCATGTCATCTCTTTGTGTAGGTCCACTGTGTTTTATCAAGACAAAACTTCAGTAGCAATAGAATTATCCAACAAAAAGATCATAAAACACTGAAGCAGAAAAACTTTGTGCAAATCAAAATTTGTGTTAGTGTCAAATCTTTTGCAAACGTTTGCTTCTCACAAAATTCGAATATCATCAAAATGTTCATTTATTTCAGTTCTTCAATACCAAAACTGAAACTCATATAGAGTCATTACAAACAGAATGATCTATTTCATGTGTTTATTTCTGTTAATGTTGATGAATATGGCCAATGAAAACCCAAAAAGTCATTATCACAATAAATTAGAATACTTTATAACATCAGCTTGAAAAATTATTTTAAAATCCGATATCTTGGCTTACTGAAGTGTATGTTCAGTAAATGCACCCAATAATCGGTTCGGGCTCCTTTTGCATCAATTACTGCATCAATGTGGCTTGGCGTGGCATGGAGGTGATCAGCCTCTGGCACTGCTGATGTGTTATAGAAGCCCAGGTTGCTTTGATGGCAGCCTTCAGCTTGTCTGCATTGTTAGGTCAGGTGTCTCTCATCTTCCTCTTTCAATACTCCATAGATTCTCTATGGGTTAAGGTCAGGCGACCTTTGCTGGCCAATCAACACAGTGATACTGTTGCTTTTATACAAGATATTGGTACTTTTGGCAATGTGGACACGTGCCAAGTACTACTGGAGAAAATTTTTTTCCATCTCCATTGCTGTGTCAAGCCACTTAGGACCAATAGACAACACTAGAAGCGTCTTACCTGGGCCAAGGAGAAAAAGAACTGGACTGTTGCTCAGCGGTCTAAGGTGTTGTTTTCAGATGAAAGTAAATTTTGCATTTCATTTGGAAATCAAGGTCCCAGAGTCTGGAGGAAGTGTGGATAGGCACACAATCCAAGCTGCTTGAGGTCTAGTGTGAAGTTTCCACAAAAAAAGATGGCTTGGAGAGCCATGACATCTTCTGGTGTAAGTCCACTGTGTTTTATCAAGACCAAAGTCAGTGCAGCCATCTACCAGGAAATTTTAGAGCACTTCATGCTTCCGTCTGCCAAAAAGCTTTTTGGAGCTGGAAATTTCATTCTCCAGCAGGAATTGGCAAGTGTCCACGCTGCCAAAAGTACCAATACCTGGTTTAAAAACAAGAGTATCACTGTGCTTGATTGGCCAGCAAACTCGCCTGACCTTAACCCCATAGAAAGTCATTGGGGTATTGTCAAGACAAAGATGAGAGACACCAATAATGAGAGACCCAATAATGCAGACGAGCTGAAGGCTACTATCAAAGCAACCTAGACTTCCATAACAACTCAGCAGTGCCACAGGCTTATAGCCCCATGCCACGCCTCGTTGATGCAGTAATTGATGAAAAAGGAGCCCCGACCATGTATTGAGTGCATTTAATGAACATACATTTCAGTAGGCCAACATTTCAGATTTTAAAATCATTTTTCAAGCTGGCATTATAAAGCATTCTAATTCACTGAGATAATGACTTTTTCATTGGCTGGAAGACATAATCCTCAACATTGAACAGAAATAAACACTTGAAATAGATCACTCTGTTTGTAATGACTCTATCTAATATATGAGTTTCACTTTTGTGTTGAAGAACTGAAATAAATTAACTTTTTGATGATATTCTAATTTTGTGAGAAGCACCTGTAAGTTCCCAGCAACTGGAGACAGCTTTGTTCTTGGCTGCTGGTCCTGCATGAATTGGCCCAGCAGCTAAGCATCTCCATTTTTTCTTTTATCTAGAGCAGTATTGCAATTCAAATTTCATATATTTCATGTTTACATGCTATTGCACTATAGAGAGCAACTTTGTTTTGCTGTGTTTCTCAGAGAAACACTGTGTTTTTTTATTATTTCAGAAAATTGAGGCAGAAAATACATACCCTTGATTGATTTTATACATAAAAAAAGAAAGAAAAATAGCTTGTCAAAGGTGTGAGATACAAATGTATGGCATTTTTCTCAAGTACCATCAAAAGCATTATAGTATAGTTTTGCGAGGCTTTTCATTTTTTTTTAACATGATTGCATATTTTATTTATTGCAGCTTATATAGTGTTGCAGCAATAATTGAGAATTAACTGATTACAGTACTGCAAGACAATGGTTAAAAGGTTAACAAAGCAAAACAGGTCCGCAGCAAGCTAAAGTTGCTCTTGCCGTGCTTCCACTGGGACTATCTCAAGAGCTGTTCTCATTACTGTGTCCTTAGGAATGCTTTCTTGGCAAGCTTGTATTTCCTCTTGATTTGCAGACTATGATTGATAGTAGACCAAGGCATACTGTGATCTATACTGCCAATTACATTCACTAGTTACCTGTTTATGTCTCTTCAACCTGTCAATCACCAGGCAGTATCAATTCTCTGGCCTGCATTTGTTTTGTGAAAGACAATTGTTATTGAGCACAGATCATTTACTGGGCTAGGTAATATAGCAAAAGAGGCCAATTACCATAATATATTGGTAGTATATAACATAATGATATCCATCAGCTAACTCCCTGAGGTCTATTAGCTTGAGTTTCTGTAACACATTTTACAGTTTATTTACTCAGTAGGTGCAGTGTGTTGTTTAGCTAACAGTAATTCCTGCTGGTGTTGTTTTTTTTACTTGTGTTTCTAGGAATCTTAAAGAAAATGCCCACAAAGATTTTTTTTAACAAAATAGGCTTACAATTATGTCATGATTAATTTCTTAGTAAATCTTTTTAGTAGTAGGAACTTTTTATTTCAGTACAAAGCTCCAAAACCCATACATATAGTTAAAAGTTAACATGAAGGCTTCTATGGGAATGGCACCCTTGCTATAATATCACTGACACTTTTTGTTTAAAGCGTTTCGTCATAGGGAGGCACTGTAAGAAGTTACACCAAGATTCGAAAGTTCTTAGTTTAAGTTTATTGCGTTCTTTTGACCCCCATGATGGTTGTTATCTCTTGTACAAACTCAAATGCCACCATGAATCTATGGGTAGCAACTCTACGAAGTAATATATTACTCTAAATTTAAAGTGTTGAATTACAAAGCAGAACTTTAATTTAAATTGAGTACCTCCTGTAGTTGGTAGTGCTTAACTGATTCTGGAACAGAATTACTTTTTATGTGCTCCTACATTCCAAAGTTATGCTCTTTGTAATAAAGTTGTGTATTTACAGTAAAATCACAGCCCAAACTGTCAGAATAGATTAGATAAAATAGATAGAAATATGTCAGTGAGATATATAACAAGCGCTTTGCTTGTGTAATTTTCTGTACTTGTATTTAGATAATAAATGAATGAATAAAAATGGCGTGGGGTCCCCCTCATTTTTACTAACCAGCTGAGGGCAAGCAGACAGCTGTGAGCTGGTGTTATTGTTCTGTGAAGTGGACAATATCCATGAAGTTTCTCATCCAACTAATATCAGCTTACAGCTGTCTGCTTAGACTTCATTGGTTATAAACAAGCGGGGACCAAAAAAAATACATGGGGTCCCCCCTATATTTAATAACCAGCTAAGGCTATGCAGACATATTTTGGTTGATATTAATAAGCTGGGCAGGGCCATGGATATTGGACCATTCCCAGACTAATAACTCTAGCCCTCAGCCACCCCAGAAATGGCGCATCCTTTAAATGTGCCAATTTGGCCACTTAGCTTCGGCTCTTCTCATTTGCCCTCGCAAGGTGGCAATCAGGATAATGGTTTTGGGGTTGATGTCAGCAGTGTAATGTCCACTGATATGAAGCCAAGTGATTAGTAATGGAGAGGTGTCTGCCAGAGAAGCCCATTAGTAAACCCTTCATCAAAAGAAAGAAACACATACAAAAGACCTTTAAATGTAAAAAGTACTCCCCGACAATTACCATGTTTTATACATATTTTTAACCAAAAAAAATCTAAAAGGTCCGCTGTAATCCATAATATGAACATCCCTCAACAATCCTCAACTCTGTTACATCTGGAGCCTGTGATGAGCAGTGACATCAGTAACATTACCGCTCACCACTTTCGCTAGAGCACACTGAGAGTAGGGTGAGAACCTGCAGCAGTAACGAGCGATGATGTCATTAAGGTTGCCACAGGTCAAAGCCTGCTGTTCTCTCAATAACCTCTATGTGAGATGCAGAGGACAGCATGTGAGCCGGCTAGTTGTAAATTGCGGTAACCAAATGGAGATCACCTAGTTCACAGCTGGCGGCTCACATAGTGGTTGCCATTAGAACCGCCAGCTTACTGGCCCTTTCCAGAAAAATAACACCAACGAACAGCTGTCTGCTTTCTTTAGCTGGTAATTAAAATAAAGGTGGACCGCACCCCATTTTTTAAATTCATTATTTAATAGGCTAAACATACTTTAGTGACACATGAAAGGCACTAAAGGGTGATAGTTTATTATATGTAGGGAGCTTGTGACATTATCTGCAGGACATTTATCCTATTTATTCTGTCATCTATCTATCTATCTATCTATCTATCTATCTATCTATCTATCTATAAGATTGCTTTATTAGTTTGTAAACTACTGTAGCTTTAAATGACAGAGAATTACAGTATGTAAAACTGATGTTGAAAACGAATTGCATACGGATTGCATACACATGTCATACAGATGTCATAGGGATGATAGGTGAGGAAAAAATTGCACACTTGCATAGCACTCATATGACATAAATTGAAAACACAGATTCCATTTGTCCAACTTTTCAGGAGCAACATCGGAGCTATTTTTTATATGCTAATGTGAGTGAGCCTTAACAGATGATTAGTGGTATACATCCAGTTGGAGAGTTTGCATCATTATTACTAGGGCAAAAAACGTTTGAACAGAATCACACAGGAAAGCCTTGCTTAGCTCTTAAATCCACACTTATCTGTCCCCTCACAGATCCAGGAAAGAGGAGAGCTATATTGTATAACAATAAACAAACCAGGGTACCAAGGGAAAGCGTACAAGCATGTATGGAAATACCAATCCTGCAAATATGCACTCACAAACAACAGAGTGGTACACTGGGAAGTAAATAGGAGATGATAACAATATGCACACAGATAAATCACCAAGCCACAGTCTTCTGAACAAAACTCCAAATGCATCATCAAACAACCAAAACCTCCAACTCCAGAACCAGGCAGTTTGAAACTAACACTGGCAATCTCTAATTGGCAGAGGCCAGTATATATAGCAGAGGGGATTGCCAACACTGAACAGTTGAGACCATCAAAACAGGAAAGTTCCAGGAGCTCTCAACTGAACAGATTAACCTCTGCACTGCTAGCAGAAATGTGCACTGTTTAGCATAATGCTAAAGTGCTTCTAATCAGTGCAGAATTATGTGAAATCAGACACTGCAGTCTTTTGGCAACTCTGTATCATGGTAAACCAGTGACATCATTTTTAAACATTGTCCTTCACAGTCCCTTACTATCTTGCTACTGTTTTTCTTGCTCTGCAGCTCTTTTTATTTTTGTAGTGACTCTTCTGAAGTTTTTCCCCTCCAGGACCCATTATGCCAACAATATTTATTATAATTACCTCTTGCTTACTCCCCAGACAGACTATACTCCTCCTTAGGCTGCTGCACCTTCCCATGCTCTCTTCCTCAGCCAACAAACATTCTACTCTGCAACTATCTTTAGTCCAAGCCCTGTCCAGACTGTGCTAACTCTCTGGAGGCTCTTGAACCAACACCCTGGGGCCTAAAGGCACATAAGCCACATACTATTTAACTCCTTCACCCCAAAGCCTGTTTTAACCTTCCTGACCAGGCCAAATTTTACAATTCTGACCAGTGTCACTTTACGTTGTTATAATTCTGGAACACTTCAATAGATCCCACTGATTCTGAGATTGTTTTCTCTTGACATATTTTACTTCATGATACTGATAAAATTTGTTCGATATGACTTGTATTTATTTGTGTAAATATCAGAAACTTAGCAAAAATTTGGAAAATGTAGTAATTTTCAAACTTTTAGTTTTTATTGCCTTAAATCTGAGAGCTATGTCAGACAAAATAGTTAATAAGCAACATTTCCTACATGTCTACTTTACATCAGCACAATTTTTTAAACATATATATTTTTTAAGAAGCTATAAGGGTTAAAAGTTGACCAGTGATTTCTCATATTTCCAACAAAGTTCACAGTACCATTTTTCTTTAGGGACCACATCATATTTGAAGTGACTTTGAGGGGTCTATATGATGGAAAATGCCCAAAAGTGACACATTCTAAAAAATGTACCACTCAAGGTGTTCAAAACTACATTTAAGAAAATTATTAACCTTTCAGGTTCACACAGGAATTAGTGGAATGAGGAAGGAAAAAATGAACATTTATCTTTTTTTCACCCAAATTTTATTTTAGAACCAACTTTTTTCATTTATGCAGGGGTACCAGGAAAAAAAGGGACCAAAAAAATTGTTGTGCAATTTCTCCTGAGTATGCCGATACCCCATATGTGGGGAAAAACACTTTTTGGGCACACGTCAGAGCTTGGAAGGCAATGAGCACCATTTAACTTTTTGAATGTAAAAATTTGCTGTAATAATTAGAGGATGATATGTCGCATTTGGAGAGCTCCTGATGTACCTAAACCGTGGAAACCACTCACATGTGACACCATTTTGGAAACTAGAACCCTTGCGGAACATATCTGGATGTACAATGAGCACCATAAACCCTCAAGTGCTTCACAGAAGTTTATAATTAAGCTGTAAAAATAAAATTAAAAATCACGTTTCACAAAATAAAATGTAGCCCCAAATTTTTTATTTTCATAAGGGTTAATGGAGAAATTGTAACATACAATTTGTTGTTCAATGTCGCTTGAGTACATTGCTACTCAATATGTGGGGGGAAACTACTGTTCTGGGCATGGCAAGTTCAGAAGGGAAGGAACATTTGACTTTTTTCAATGCAAAAATTTGCTGGAATCATTAGTGGACACAATGTCGTGTTTACAGAGCCCCTGATATGCCTAAACAATGAAAACTCCCCACAAGCAACCACATTTTGGAAACTACACCCCTCTGGGATTGATTTCAAATGCCATAAAACAGCTGGTATTAACCCCACCACTATTACCCTACTAGCTACCCACCAAGGCAATGAAGTAGAGCAGAGGCTAAGTGCCAGAATTGGTGCATCTAATGGATGTGCTTTTTCTGGGGCAGTTGAGGTCTGATGTTCTTAGTCTGGGAGGGGAACAATAGCCATGGCCCCTGTGAGGGACAAGGGAGAATCCATTTTTGATTTTAAGTTCAGGACAACTCCTTCCACTCCTGAAATGTCCCCCACCCTTGCATTCTAGAAAGGCCATAAAAAGCCATGCAGTGTTTATCTTAAATTAAAAACCAAGAACAAGCCTTTGAAGCTGATAACACCAAGGTGTGAAAACGTCTGCGACTGCAAGCCAGCTGGCCCTTTTGTGTGACGAAGCACACGGATATTCATCATCATACAACAAATCACAGCAAGGCTATGAGGTATTGAATCTGGAAAATGACCAATAATATCAGAACGCAATGTCTCTTAGCCTAGCCAAGCACATCATCCGAATCGGCGTTCCTTCTCCCATATGCCCGTGCCCGACAGCCAACTGTAGTTATAATGCTTAGTCACCAGGAATTACAAACAATATGCAAATTTGGACTTTATGCGCCAATAAATCCAGCCAAACCCAGTGGCACTGCTGCCGTTCCGTTCAGAGCTTCAGGCGGAAAGTTGTGGGCCATCCACAGTTCTAGACTGAAAATCAAACTTTCAGAGATGGGAGGAGAGAGACTGCACAAGCCCAGGGGTGGATGCAGAGTGTAGGGGGAGCAACCAAGGAGATAAGTGTCAGCTTCTCACTTGGAGCTCAGTTTTGTAGTTTTCTTTTGGCCGGAGGACCCATTATCAGACGGAGCTAAGAAAGTCTGTAACTAAGATTTGGACCTGTGATCCATCAGCGCCTCCCTGTGGTCACATGCTACATAACACGGTAATTGCAACCTATCTATACCCTATCCTTTGTACTACACTCCTGACTGCATACCTGTATATTGTTCTGTAAATATATGCTTGTATATTTCTAGTGCGCCTTTTAGGCGATTAAATATAAAAATAATCATAGGCTGCTATTTTATCTCTATCCACGAATCCCACGTCTGCAAGCTCGGTTGGTTATATGATACGCTACCCGGGTGGGTTCCTGACCCGATATAAGCCTGCTGTCAGGGTTTATTTCAAATGAGGAACTGGTGGCAGAATACCATATTGTTTTAGTGAGGAACTCTGGCAGTGATGGCCAGGGGGTTTATATATATATCCCCAGCCTGGACTGGTGATATATAACCCCCCTCACTGGGAGCTCCTCACTAACTCGTATCTATAAAGAAGCCTTTCTGGTGACTATTTGCCCTCGGTGCAGCTCCCTGACTGACCTGGGGCAAGTAGTGGCTCCAGAGAGCCGACCCCTGCTAGGTCCTTCTGTCCCCTCCCCCTGAGGTGAGCAAAGTCGACCCCTACTTCCCCTGCGAGATACCTCACTGCCCCATTCTAGGCTAATAATATCAGCCTGCAGCTGTCTGTATAGCTTTTGCTGGTTATTAAATATAGGGGTAACCCACATAATTTTGGGGGGTCTCCCCATAATAACCAGTAAAGATTAATCAAACAACTGTGAGATAGTATTAATAGCCTGGGAACCACTATGGCTATTGGCCCCTTCCCAGAATATTAACATCAGTCCCCAGCAGTAGGCTTTCCCTCCGTTGGTTATGAAAAATTAAGGTGGACTCCATGTCATTTTTGTTTTTTTAATATTTATGTAATATGCGCTAGAGAAAGACAGTGACTACAACTATCATCAGACTAGTATTGCTGATAGCAAGGAGACCAAGCAACAATGATGACAGTCATAGTCAGTGCTATACCCCGACGGCGGCCGCTGACTACAACTGTCAACATGCTCGCCTGGTCTCGCTGATTGCAGGGAGACCAGGCAACAATGATGACAGTTGTAGTCACCACACGGTGCCTGGGAACAGCACGAACTGTACTGCTTTTCCCCAGACGCCGGTATGTGTCACACTGATGACACAGAGATATAATCCTTATGTCATGAGTTTGCATGTGTGCAGCACGCATTTAGTCTGTGATACATAAAAAAAGGAAAAATACAAAAAATTCCACGCGTCAACGTGTACGATTATCCACCACCCTTGGATCCTTCAGACAGAACCTGAAAACCCATCTCTTCAGGAAAGCCTACAGCCTGCAATAACCATTCGGCCGCCTCGCCACCACCCTAGCTTCCGCCTCGCCACCACCACCCGAGCTTCCGCCTCGCCACTACTACCCTAGCCGCCGCCACCACCCAAGCGGCCGCCTTGCCGCCACCACCTAGCTGACGCCTCGCCGCCACCACCTGAGCTGCCACCTCGCCGCCACCACCACCAGAGCTGCCGCACCCCCGAACTTCTGTTTCTTCCCCATTATCCCGTAGAATGTAAGTCCGCAAGGACAGGGTCCTCTCCCCTCTGTACCAGTCTGTCATTGTAAATTTGTTTACTGTAAACGATATCTATAACTTTGTATGTAGCCCCTTCTCATGTACAGCACCATGGAATTAATGGCTCTATCTAAATAAATAATAATAATAAAAAATTTACCTTGGTTTAAGTTGGTATACATGCAGCACTCAAACGTATGTTCACATTGGCCATAAAGCAATCAAAACCTACAAGACACAAGATGAACATAAAATTGCTGTAACTAAATATGTAAAAAGCAAAACTGCATTTAAATAACATAAGGTTCTTAGTAAGACTGTTTTTCATCAAAAATAACATAAAATCCATCCCAATGTTGGCAAGGTGACCCCGTTTGGGATGGTCCTACGCTGTCTAATATTAAAAACCTTACCATGTGCCAGAGTTGACCTCAATGTGTGAATAAGGGCAGAGAAAGGACCAGGTCCCAAACTGTCGACACCAGCCTTCAGATGCTTTTAAATGTAATTTCCAGCTCAAGGAAGGGTTAGTGCTACTAAGAGCCCTATGTTATTTATTATCACTTTTGCTTTTTACTTATTTAGTTACTGCAGCGTTCATGTTCATTTTGGCTCTTTCATATTTTGTATACATTAAAAAAGGGACATGTCTGGCAGATCTTGAATACAATGGGTGTGCATATGCCTGTATTTGCGGTCCTTAAAAAACAGACTGTATAAAGACATTAAAAAACAGACGTGTGAAGAAGGCCTAAGGATGTTAGCTTTAGATTATATTCACATCCATGAAAAACAGACCATTTTTCTCAAATGTGTAATCATTTTTGCCTCATCCATTTTTAGAAACTGAGGAGGAAAACTGCATACCTTTTTCAACATTTGCTTTTACAAAATTTTATCAATTATAAACAGAAGGGAATTGGAAGGAAAACTTTTGTCAGTGGTTATCTTCTGCTTTTCATCTACATACACATAAATGTTGGCGTCTGATCCTCAAATACTTATGAGAATAGGAAAACACTGAGTTAAATGGAATAGACTAACTGCTTCGATTTAAAAAAAAGAACGGATGTGTAGATGGTTTAATTAATCTTTTAGATAAGTGTGCTGTCCATTTAAATAATGCACAACAAATGGATAAGAAAAATGGAAGTATGAATATATCAAAATGGTTAGTCACGCAGGATTCGCAATTTACACACTAGCCAGGATCTTGACATGCATAACAGCAAAATGTAGATGGAAACGCCAGTTGGGAATAACATTTTATTATTTTGTCTATCAGTCAACAGCCAGTAAGGTCAAATGTGCGAGTTACTGCCAGCAGATGTACTCATATGGATAGATTGACGAAAAGCAACTCCTCCTCAGTTGCAAGTTCAAAAAAGAAAGGAGGGCTCAAAAATCTGAGAAGCACATAAGAGCAAAAAAGAACTATGCAGTTTAGAAGATTAATTGCAAAAGGCGCACTTAACCTACATATTCTCTGTAGGCAGAAGATTAATAAGTGAACAACAGGATGAATGATATTTTGAATGCAAAAAATTTTTTGGCTTCATATGATCAGCAGTAATCTGGTGTATAAATTTTCTAAATGTACCTTTCAATCTTACAACTATGACTACAGATTACTGGAGATGAGAACATTTATTTAAGTGGAATATAATTCTACTAAAATTTTTCAAAATGAATTTCCTCCAGAAAAGGGAATTTTTTAAATTCACTCCTCGTGAATTCAGCAAAATCACGGCCAGCTTTGACCACAACTTTGCTGAACAATAGTGGGCTGGCAGAAAAAATAAAATAATAAAACACAACCATTCACTTGCTCCACCACCATGGCAGTTTACTTTCACATCCTCTATGCCTTTTTGTTTTGCTTTCCCCAGACATAGGCCCGAGGGGACGCATATTGTAAAATGGCGCAGTGTGCAGTAAAGCCAAAGGCCTTTTCAGTACAGTGCAACCCAGCATAGAGTAAAACAAGCCAAAAGACTTACATGAGAAGGGAGAAGTAAAATATAAGAGGTGCAGAGGACCAGATGACAGGCTGCGAGGAGGCAGGCTGGGAGGTATTACTTTTAACTTTTTTTTTTCACTTCTTACATTTATGATGCTTTGAGGTCTAAAGAATAGCTTCAATGTGAACCAAATTCACCTTTAAATTTTAAGTAATTTACTGAATTTGAATCTTTGAAAAGTTGATAATTTATACTGTTTACACTTCATTTCCCATTGATATGCATTCATAATCTTATACGACTGAATCATCATTTCATCACTGACCACTATATGCTTTACGAATAAATAAAAATGAAGAAATTAGATATGACAGAGTCAATATAGATTGTTGTGTTAAGTGCTATAGTCAGCTTAATTCTGTGATACAAAGGAAGCAATCCTATTAAACACTTAATGCATGAACGAGTAGAAAATAGTTACTGAATGAGTCATTAACTTGGCATATCATTGATGGTTTCAGGTCAATATTGCTGGACATAGTCAATCTATACTTTACAACAGCTTTCATTTTACTATTGTGTGTGATGCACCAGCTTCTAATCATTGGAAATGATTTTTAACAAAATTTGTCATATAAGCTTTGCGATTACATGGTTGATTTATTTTTATAGCTAACTAAATGTTAATTCTTCTTTGTAATTGAAAGAGTTTCTCTGAACAAACTAATGTTTTGTACTTTGCATGTATCGTATTTTTCAGACTATAAGATGCACCAGACCATAAGACGCACCCCAAATTTTCAGAAGGAAAATAGGGAAAAAAATTAATGTGTCAAATTCGGGTCCATCTTACAGACCAAATTCAGCTTTTCCAGAGGATCAGCAGCACTGGTGGACTGGGTTCACAAGGGGTGTTCGGTGGTCCAGCAATATGACTCCCATTCCAGGTTGGTGCGGCAGGTGCGGTGGCCTCCGAGAAATCCGATCCCAGGCTGATGCAAGTGATGCGATAGGTTCGGCGGTGGTGCTCTGTGGTGTGGGGAGGCTCCAACGGCATTTTGTGAAAGCCTAGAGGCCCTGCATATCCGTTGCTGCGATGCGGTGGACTCCGGCAAAACCTATCCCAGGCTGGAGACGCTGGTGCTGCAGGAGCCCCCTGCATCACAGAGCACCACAGCCGAAACTGCCGCACTTACCGCATCAGCCTGAGAAGGGAGTGTGATCATCGCCCAGCAGCGTCGGACAAGGACCACCGCAGAATTGCCTGACTCCTGCTGCTGCCAAAATATTTGTAAGTATATTTGGGGGGAAAAAAGTGTGTCTTATAGTCCAAAAAATACAGTAGCATGAGCAAATCGATGAAGCTAATATAATGATAACACTTTACTACATAATTTCATAAGATAAGAAAATTATTAATGATTTTTACCTCTTGAATTCAAAGCTGACAATGAAAATGTTTAGTTGGCTCTCGTTTCTCTGAAAGCAAAGAGTTTTCGTTTTACTGCTACATAGAATTAACCCCTTCACCCCAAGGGTGGTTTGCACGTTAATGACCGGGCCAATTTTTACAATTCTGACCACTGTCTCTTTATGAGGTTATAACTCTGGAACGCTTCAACGGATCTGCGCGATTCTGAGATTGTTTTCTCATGACATATTCTACTTCACGTTATTGGTAAAATTTCTTCGATATAACTTGCGTTTATTTTTGAAAAAAAATGCAAATATGGCGAAAATTTTGAAAATTTTGCAATTTTCAAACTTTGAATTTTTATTCCCTTAAAACAGAGAAATATGTCACATAAAATAGTTAAGAAATAACATTTCCCACATGTCTACTTTACATCAGCACAATTTTGGAATAAAATTTTTTTTTTCTTAGGAAATTATAAGGGTTAAAAGTTGACCAGCGATTTCTCATTTTTACAACAAAATTTACAAAGCCATTTTTTTTAGGGACCACCTCATATTTGAAGTCACTTTGAGGGGTCTATATAGCAGAAAATACCCAAAAGTGACACCATTCTAAAAACTGCACCCCTCAAGGTACTCAAAACCACATTCAAGAAGTTTATTAACCCTTCAGGTGCTTCACAGGAGCTGAAGCAACGTGGAAGGAAAAAATGAATATTTAACTTTTTAGCCACAAAAATGATCTTTTACAAACTTTTTTTTTATTTTCACAAGGGTAAAAGGAGAAAATCGACAGATAAAGTTGTTGTGCAATTTCTCCTGAGTACGCCAATACCCCATAAGTGGGGGAAAACCACTCTCTGGGCGCACAGCAGAGCTCGTAAGGGAAGGAGCGCCGTTTGACTTTTTCAAACTAAAATTGGCTGGAATTGAGATTGGATGCCATGTAGCGTTTGGAGAGCCCCTGATGCGCCTAAACAGTGGAAACCCCCCACAAGTGACACCATTTTGGAAACTAGACCCCCTAAGGAACTTATCTAGATCTGTTGTGAGCACTTTGAACCCCCAAGTGTTTCACAAAAGTTTATAATGCCTGGGTGTGAAAAAAAAAAGAAACAATTTTCCACAAAAATGATTTTTTAGTCCCAAATTTTTCATTTTCCCAAGGATATTGGACCCCAAAAGTTGTTGGCCAATTTGTCCTGAGTACGCTGATACCCAATATGTGGGGGGGGAAACTGTTTGGGCGCACGGCAGAGCTTGGAAAGGAAGTAGTAACGTTTTGGAATGCAGACGTTGATGGGGGTCATGTTCCGTTTGCAGTGCCCCAGATGAGCCTAAACAGTATAAACCCCCCACAAGTGACCACATTTTGGAAACTAGACCCCCTAAGGAACTTATCTAGAGCTTTGATGAGCACTTTGAACCCCAAGTGCTTCACACAAGTTTATAATGCCCGGGCATGAAAATAAAAAATCCTATTTTTTTCCAAAAAAATTATTTTTAGTCACTAATTTTTTTATTTTCTCAAGGGTAACAGGAGAAATTGGACCACAAAAGCTGTTGTCCAATTTGTCCTGAGTACGCTGATACCCGATATGTGGGGGGGAACCACTGTTTGGGCGCACGGCAGAGCTCGGAATGGAAGGAGCACCATTTGACTTTTTCCAACCAAAATTGGCTGGAATTGAGATTGGATGCCATGTTGCATTGGAGAGTCCCTGATGTGCCAAAACAGTGGAAACCCCCCACAAGTGACCCCATTTGGGAAACTAGACCCCTTAAGGAACTTATCTAGATCTTTGGTGAGCAATTTGAACCCCCAAGTGCTTCACACAATATTATAACGTAGAGCCGTAAAATTAAAAAATCATATTTTTTCCACAAAAATGATCTTTTCACCCCAATGTTTATTTTCCCAAAGGTAACAAGACTCCAAAAGTTATTGTACAATTTGTCCTGAATACGCTGATACCCCATATGTGGGGGTAAACCACTGTTTGGGTGCATGGCAGAGTTTGGAAGGGAAGGAGTACCGTTTGACTTTTTCAACGCAGAATTGGCTGGATGCCATGTCGTGTTTGGAGAGCTCCTGATCTGCCTAAACAGTGGAAACCCCCACAAATGACACCATTTTGGAAACTAGACCCCTCAAGGAACCTATGTAGATGTGTGGTGAGCACCTTGAACCCCCAAGTGCTTCACAGAAGTTTATAACGTACAGCCGTAAAATAATTTTTTTTTTTTTTTTTTTTTACAAAAATGATTTTTTCGTCCCCAATATTTTATTTTCACAAGGGTAACAGGAGAAATTGGACCCCAAAAGTTGTTGTCCAATTTGTCCTGAGTACGCTGATACCCAATATGTGGGAGAAAACTACTGTATGGGTGCACGTCAGGGCTCGGAAGGGAAGTAGTGACGTTTTGGATTGCAGACTTTGATGGAATGCTCTGGGGGCGTCATGTCGCATTTGGAGAGCCCCTGATGCACCTAAACAGTGGAAACCCCCACAAGTGACCCCATTTTGGAAAATAGACCCACAAGGAACTTATCTAGATGTGTGGTGAGCACTTTGAACCCCGAAGTGCTTCACAGAAGTTTATAATGTATAGCTGTAAAAATAAAAAATATTTTTTTATTACAAAAATTATTTTTTTCGCCCCCCAATATTTTATTTTCACAAGGGTAACAGGAGAAATTGGACCCCAAAAGTTGTTGTCCAATTTGTCCTGAGTACGCGGATACCCAATATGTGGGAGAAAACTACTGTATGGGTACACATTGGGGCTCGGAAGGGAAGTAGTGACGTTATGGATTGTAGACTTTGATCGAATGGTCTGAGGGCGTCATGTCGCATTTGGAGAGCCCCTGATGCGCCTAAACAGTGGAAACCCCCACAAGTGACCCCATTTTGGAAAATAGACCCCACAAGGAACTTATCTAGATGTGTGGTGAGCACTTTGAACCCCGAAGTGCTTCACAGAAGTTTATAATGTATAGCTGTAAAAAAAAAAAAAAATATTTTTTTTCTTACAAAAATTATTTTTTTCGCCCCCAATATTTTATTTTCACAAGGGTAACAGGAGAAATTGGACCACAAAAGTTGTTGTCCAATTTGTCCTGAGTACGCGGATACCCAATATGTGGGAGAAAACTACTGTATGGGTACACATTGGGGCTCGGAAGGGAAGTAGTGACGTTATGGATTGTAGACTTTCATGGAATGGTCTGGGGGCGTCATGTCGCATTTGAAGAGCCCCTGATGCGCCTAAACAGTGGAAACCCCCACAAGTGACCCCATTTTGGAAAATAGACTCCATAAGGAACTTATCTAGATGTGTGGTGAGCGCTATGAAGCCCCAAGTGCTTCACAGAAGTTTATAACGTACAGCCGTTAAAAACAAAAAAAAATAATTTTTTTAAAAAAAATGATACTTTTGCCTCCAGTTTTTTATTTTCCCAAGGGTAACAGAAGAAATAGGACAAATTGCACAATAACTCTTAGGCTAAGTTCACACGTTGCGGAATTGCCGCGGAAATTTCCGCGGCAATCCCGCACTTCTCCCGCAGGAAATACGCACGTTTTTTTATGCTGATTCCCGCCAGAATAATAGCGTTTTGCAAGCGTAATTAGCTTGCAGAATGCTAGCGTTTTCCTAGCGATCTGTAGCATCGCTTGGAAAACTGATTGACAGGTTGGTCACACGAGTCAAACATAGTGTTTGACAAGTGTGACCAACTTTTTACTATTGATGCCGCCTATGTCGCATCAATAGTAAAAAGATCTAATGTAAAAATAATAAAAAAAATAATAAATAATGATATTCTCACCTTCCGGCGGCCCCCGCAGCCTTCCCGCCTTCAGCGACGCTCCCGGCAACTCCGGTCCCAAGGATGCTTTGCGACAAATCACACCGATGACGTACATCTCGCGAGACCGCTATGCCATCTGGGTGATTCTCGCAAAGGACTCTTGGGACCGGAAGTTGCCGGGAGCGTCGCTGAAGGCGGGGAAGGCTGCGGGGGCCGCGGGAAGGCTGCGGGGGCCGCCGGAAGGTGAGAATATCATTATTTTTTATTTTAATTATTGTTTTACCAGGGATATGGTACCCAGGGCCTGGAGGAGAGTCTCCTCTCCTCCAGACCCTGGGTACCACCGCACATGAACCGCTTACATTCCGCAAAATTAATGAACATGTTGCTATTTTTTCCGCAAAGCGTTTTTTTTCGCGGAAAAAAACGCAACATGTGGCCAAACATGCGGAATCAATTAACATGTATAGGATGCTTAATGCTTGCGTTTTTATCGCGTTTTACCGCGGAAAACCGCGGAAAAACCGCGAAAAAAAAAACGCAATTATTCCTGATCGTGTGCACTTAGCCTTAGGGTCCAGAGTACGCTGATACCCCATATGTGGGAGTAAACTACTGTTTGGGCGCATGGCAGAGGTCAGAAGGGAAGGAGCACCGTTTGACTTTTTCAACGCAGAATTGGCTGGAATTGAGATCGGACGCCATGTCACGTTTGGACAGCCCCTGATGTGCCTAAACAGCGGAAATTCTAACTCCAACCCTAACCCCAACACACCCCTAACCCTAGTCCCAACCCTAACCACAAACCTAACCCTAACACACCCCTATCCCTAATCCCAACCATAACCCTAATACTAACTTTAGCGCCAACCCTAACCCTAACTTTTGCAGCAACCCTAACCTTCACCATAACCCTAATGGGAAAATGGAAATAAATACATTATTTTAAATTTTTAGTATTTTTCCCTAACTAAGGGGGTGATAAAGGGGGGTTTGATTTACTATTTATAGCGGGTTTTTGTGATTGGCAGCTGTCACGCTAAAAGACGCTTTTTATTGCAAAAAAGTTTTTTGCATCGCCACATTTTGAGAGCTATAATTTTTGATATTTTGGCCCACAGAGTCATGTGAGGTCTTATTTTTTGCGGGACGAGGTGACGTTTTTATTGGTACCATTTTTGAGCACGTGACATGTTTTGATCGCTTTTTATTTCGATTTTTGGGAGGTTAGAATGAACAAAAATCAGCAATTTATGAATTTCTTTTGGGGGAGGCGTTTATATCGTTCCGCGTGTAGTAAAATTGATAAAGCAGTTTTATTCTTCGGGTCAGTACGATTACGGGGATACCTCATTTATATCATTTTTTTATGTTTTGGCGCTTTTACACAATAAAACATTTATATATAAAAAATAATTATTTTTGCATCGCTTTATTCTGAGAGCTATAACTTTTAAATTTTTTCACTGATGATGCTGTATGATGGCTCGTTTTTTGCGGGACAAGATGACGTTTTCAGCGGTACCATGTTTATTTATATCGGTCTTTTTGATCGCGTGTTATTCCACCTTTTGTTCAGCGGTATGATGATAAAGCACTGATTTTTTGCTTTGTTTTTATTTTTTTTTTTAAGGGGTTCACAAAAGGGGTTAACTAGTGGGACAGTTTTATAGGGGGGGTCGTTACTGACTCGGTGATACCAAATATGTGTACTTTTATTGTTTTATTTTTTTTATTTACAGGAAGAAATGAATTTATTGGGGAATATTTTTTTTTTTTTTTTATTTATTTTGGAAATTTTTTTTTACACGTTTATTTTTATTTTTTTTACTTTTTTACATTGTCCCAGGGTGGGACATCACTGTAAAATGTGAGATCGCTGGTCTCACAGTGTGCACAGCACTCTGTGAGACCAGCGATCTCACAGGCAGCGCTGCAGGCTTCTCAGTGCCTGCTCTCGGCAGGCACTGACGAAGCCGCCTCCCTCCAGGACCCCGGCGCCATCTTGGATCCAGGTCCTGGGAGGGAGGAAGCCCTCAGAACAGCGCGATCACATTGCGCTGTTCTGAGGGTCTCAGGGGGCGCGCTTGGAGCCCCCTCCCTGCGCGATGCTCCCCTGTGCCCCCAGTACACCGCGATCATGTTTGATCGCGGTGTGCAAGGGGTTAATGTGCCGGGAGCGGTCCGTGACCGCTCCTGGCACAGAGTCCCGGGTGTCAGCTGTGATAATCAGCTGACACCCGACGGCGATTAGCTGCGCTCCCCCTGGGAGCACAGCTAATCGCTATGACGTACTATCCCGTCCATGGTCAGATTGTCACGGGTTTTATGAACGGGATAGTACGTCTAATGTCAGAGAGGGGTTAATGCATAAAGTTTCAGTACTTTGAAACATTATTATTGTTGCAAATATAATGATGCCGAATATTTTGTTATGCCAATTTTCTGATATTTATTAATAGGAATCTTAGCAAATTATAAACAGTTCAGAAATCGCACTAAAAAATGTGGTCTCCATTCAGTGACAACTCTTTTTTGCTTGTCTCTTCTACTATTGCATTGGATCATTTCTTACACTGATCCAAAAATGATCTGAAAGCATTGATGGATTCCATTTTTCATGTTATTTTTACAACCAGAATATCTTGGTGAAGTCTCTCACCATGCTCTTCACTCACTGATCTGTAATTTGGTGACGAAAAGTCTAGATGCAAATGTAAGAAATTAATCTTTAACCCCTTAACGACCAAGCCATTTTGAAGGTTAATGACCAGGCCAATTTTTACATTTCTGACCACTGTCTCTTTATGTGCTTATAACTCTGGAACGCTTCAACAAATCTTGGCGATTCTGAGACTGTTTTCTCGTGACATATTGTACTTCATTATAGTGGTAAAATTTCTTCGATATAACTTGCTTTTATTTATGAAAAAATGGAAATATGGCAAAAATTTTGAAAATTTTGAAATTTTCAAACTTTTAATTTTTATGCCATTAAATCAGAGAAATATGTCACAAAAATAGTTAATAAATAACATTTCCTACATGTCTACTTTACATCAGCACAATTTTGGAACCATTTTTTTGTTAGGAAGTTATAAGTGTTAAAAGTTGACCAGCAATTTCTCATTTTTCCAAGAAAATTTACAAAACAATTTTTTTTAGGACCACCTCACATTTGAATTGAATTTGAGGGGTCAATATGACAGAAAATACCCAAAAGTGACACCATTCTAAAAACTGCACCCCTCAAGGTGTTCAATGTCACATTCAAGAAGTTTATTAACTCTTTAGGTGCTTCAAAAGAATTGAAGCAATGTGGAAGGAAAAAATGAACATTTACCTTTTTTTCCCAAAATTTTTCTTTCACACAATTTTTTAAATTTTGTCAAGGGTATCAGGAGAAAATGAACCACAATATTGTTGTACAATTTCTCCTGAGTACACCGATATCCCATGTGTGGGGGAAAACCAATCTTTAGGCGCACGGCAGTGCTCAGAAGGGAAGGAGCATCATTTGAGATGTTGAATGTCAAATTGGCTGGAATCGAGAGCGGACACCATGTCGCGTTTGGAGAGTCCTTGATGTACCTAAACAGTGGAAACCCCCCATAAGTGACCCCATTTTGGAAACTAGACCCCCAAGGAACTTATCTAGATCTGTGGTGAGCACTTTGAACCCCCAAGGGCTTCACAGAAGGTTATAACGTAGTGCTGTAAAATTTAAAAATCATATTTTTTCCACAAAAATGATTTTTTCAACCCCAATTTTTATTTTTCAAAGGATAAAAGGATCCCAAAAGTTATTGTGCAATTTGTCCTGAGTACGCTGATACCCCATATGTGGGGGTAAACCACTATTTGGGCGCATGGCAGAGCTCAAAAGGTAAGCAGCGCCATTTGACTTTTTTTTGGCTGGAATTGAGATTGGACGCCATGTCGCATTTGGAGAGTCCCTGTGTGCCGAAACAGTGGAAACCCCCCACAAGTGACCCCATTTTGGAAACTAGACATCCTAATCTTTGGGAGGCAGAATGAACAAATCCACAAAAGGAGAAGAATTGGTTTTCTTTGCTACACCGTTCCACGTGCGGTATTAGTGATTAGGCGACTTTATTCCTCGGGTCGGTGCGATTACAGCGATACCAGATTTATACCCTTTTTTCATGTTTAGCTTCTGTCACACACTAAAAGATGCTTTTTTTTGGAAGAATTTTTTGTAAGAAATTTTTGCATCGCCGTATTTTGAGAGCTATAATTTTTCCATATTTCGTCCGACATAGTTATCTGTGGGCTTATTTTTTGCGGGACGAGCTGACGTTTTTATTGGTACCATATTCGAGCACATAACGTTTTTGATCGCTTCCTATTCCGACTTTTTGTGGAAGCAGAATGAACAAAAACCAGCAATTCTGGAATAGTTTTTTTTTTTTCCTCCGTTCCGCGTGTGGTAAAATTGATAAAGCAGCTTTATTCTTCGGGTCACTACGATTACAGCGATACCTCATTTATATTTTTTTCATGTTTTGGCGTTTTTTACGCAATAAATTTTTTTTATAGAAATATAATTATTTTTTAATCAGTTTTTTCCGCGAGCTATAACTTTTTTATTTTTTGCTGATGATGCTGTATAGCAGCTTGTTTTTTGCGGGACAAGATGACGTTTTCAGCGGTACCATGATTATTTATATTCGACTTTTTGATCGCGTGTTATTGCACTTTTTCCAAGCGGTATGATGATACAACTTGGAAAAAGTATAATTTACTACTTTTTTGTGTTTTTTTTACGGCTTTCACTGAAGGGGTTAACTAGGGTTACGCTTTTATAGATGGGATTTTTATGGACGCGGCGATACCAAATATGTGTATTTTTTTGTTTTTTGTTTTTTTATTACATAAAAATGTGTATTTTTTAGGGGAATTTTTTTAAAATTATTTTTTAATATTTTTTTTTAAAAAAATGCTTTTTTTACCTTTTCCCTTTATGGGACTTTCACTTTTTTACTTTTGATTGCAGGTACAATGCATTGAAATGCTCCAGCACCTATACCTGTACCTATAGTGAAAGCTGCTGTGATCATGGTCACAGCGGCTTTCCATAGCTAGATGACCCGGAGGTTGTCATGACTACCCCCGGGTCATCAAGGCAGAGATCGGGCCCTGCAAATACATTGCGGGGCTCTGATCTGAGGCAGAGGGAGCTCTCGACCCTCTGCCTCTCCCCCTGAGCGCTGCGATTGAACTCGATCGCAGTAGTCAGGGGGTTAACAGCCAGGGGCGGCGGGGGCGCCGATCCTGGCTGTCAGTACAGGAAGCTCGGCCACTACAGCGCTGAGCTCCTGCACTGATCGGGCAGAAGAGGCTGAAATTTCAGCCTCTTCTGCCTGATCGCTGCTGTGTTTAGTCAGTCACATTGACTGATCAATCACAGCGCTGTAGGTGCGGGCACCAACTGCAAAGGTCCCCGCACCACTTGCTGTGCCTGTCAGTTGTTTGTGACAGCTGTCGGCACTGAACTACCACTGCGTGTTTACACGCAGTGGTAGTTCAAAGGCATGACGTGCACAGTCCGTCAAGGTGCCAAAACTGACACCTTGCCATGACGGACTGTGCACGTCATTGGACATTAAGGGGTAAAGGTCTTAACAACTTCTGATACCATTAAACAGCCCCTTCCCAATCACCTTTTTAAAACAGCATGTTTGCAATTCTCCAGGAAAAAGCCTGGAGTATATGCTACAATATAGTCACTGCAGCCATAGATAAATGTATTAAGAGGTTCAATTTCTACAATGGATTCACATTTGAGGTTTTTCTGATGTTCTGGCAGCTTTTGAGCTGCGCAAATGTCCCTGGTAATCTATTCTACCAAAATATGTGCTCCAAATTGCAAATAGTGCTCCTTCTTTTTTAGCCTTAACGTGTGACCTAACAGTAATTTCTGATGACATATGGGGCATCACTGCATTCGGGAGAAGATGTGTAATAGAGTATGGAGTTCAGTTTCACTTATTAACCCTTATGTACCTGACAAATTTGCAGCAAATACAAAAATTAAATTATTGCCATTAAAATTTCATATTTCTAAGTCTCAATGGTATAAAATTCTGTGAGGTACTTGTGTGTTTAAAATATTCACTACACCCCTAGATGAATTCCTTATGCAGTGAAGTTTCCAATATGGAGTCACCTGGGGAAGTTTCTGCAGTTCTGGCACCTCAGGGTCTCAGCTAATGGAGCCCACAATATATTCTAAAGAAATCTGCGTTCTAAAAAGCAAAGTAGTTCCCCTTCCCATTAGATACCTGCCATGTATTTAAACAGTAGCCTACAACCACATGGGGTACTGCCACATTCTGTAGCAATTGAATAATAAACTGTGGGGTTCAGTTTCTCCTATTATCCCTAGTGTAAATTATAAATTTGGTGCTAAAACAGTATTTTAGTGGAAACTTTTTTTCTCACATCTAAATAATATAAAGTTTTGTGAATCATCTGTAGGTTAAAAATGCTTTGTATACCCCTAGATGAATTCCTTGAGGGGTCTAGTTTCCAAAATGATGTCATTTGTGGGGGCTTCTGCCGTTGTTACATGTCAGTGGCTCTCCAAATGCAACATGGCATTCACAATCTATTCCTGACAAATAGCACTCTTTCCTTTCCTAGCCTACCATGTGCCCAAACAGAAGTTTATGACCACATTTGGTGTATCATCGAGTTCATGAGAAATTGCAAAACAAATTATGTGGTCAGTTTTTACCTGTTAACTATTGTGAAAATTACATACTAGGGGCTAAAACGACATTTTAAAATATTTTCAATATGATGACCTAATGTCATCAAATTCTGTGCAGTACCTGTGGGTTCAACATGCTCACTGCACCCCTGGATAAAATCCATGAGTTTTGTAATGGAGATGCACCCTCATTACTAACCCCTTAGTCAAATTTAATAAAGACACAGTGTAAAGCTCTTTATTTGAAGTAAAAACTTCCTGACCCTCTTTTACCAACGTAATCCACAAAATTAAAAAGCAAAGTTATGCTCTCCTTTCTGTCTATAATCCAATAATACCCAAGTCCCAGGATGATGCTTTTGAGCATGGTCACATCAGTGAAGCAACCCCTTTCCATGCCAGCCAAAACACACTGAGCTGAGCTTGACAAATGCTGCCTGTGATCAGCAGTAACCTTAATGACGTCACCACTGGTCACACGCAGCTGTGTTCTCATGCTCAGCTGACATCAACCCCACAACTATTACCCCACTTGCCACTGTACCAAGGCAAGCGTGATGAGGAGAATCTAAGCTCCAGAATTGGTGCATCTAAGGGATGTGCCATTTCTGGAGTAGCTGAGGGTTGATGTTCTTAGTTTGGGAGGAGGCCAATATCTATGGCCCCATCCTAAGTTATTTTTATCAGCCCTCAGCTGTGTGCACAGCCTTTACTGGTTAGTAAATATAGGGGGACCCCACTTCATCGTCGGCTTTGTTTCAGCTGGTCATTAACCCCTATCCGACAATAGGTGTAACAGTACGCCGATGTCAGACTACCTCCCTTTGATGTGGGCTCCGGCGGTGAGCCAACATCTTTTCTGGGACATGTCAGCAGTTTTGAACAGTTGACATGTACCTGCAATAGCTGCGGGTGGAATCGCGATCCACCCGCGGCTATTAACTGGTTAAATGCCACTGTCAAACACTGACAGTGGTATTTAACAAGCGCTTCTGGCAATCGTGCTGAAAATATGTTCACCGGTGTAAGGGTTCGAGTTCCCACTTCTGCACAGGGGTAATCTCGAGCTATTCTCGCTGCGGTCCCCATCCATCTCCGGCAGTGGAGTCTGCTCAGCAGAGACGTCGGTCCCAGCGTCTCGCCCAGTCTGATACTGTGCGGAGACTTGCTGCTGCCTCTCCTGGATCCTCTGTTGTAACCAGCATTGGAGCAGGCAGCTTTTGGACTAAGTCCTCTGTTTCTCCATCTGAGCATGCCCAGGGAAAGATCTCCGATTGGAGATCAGGGGTCACATGCTCGGATACTGCTGAGCCTCCTATTGGTCCTCCAGGAAGGTCCTGAAGCTGTTTGTATTCTGAAGCAGTTTCATATTGGTCTGTTCTTGAAGGTCTTGCACTCGTAGCTACTATAAAAGGGTTGCATAACAGCACGGCCGTGCGCTGGTATCATATCTGTTACGTGCTTGCGCCAGTGTGGTCTTATGCATGTGGTTAGGGACCCAGAAATAAGCCCCTAGAATACCGGCACCTCCGGTGAGGAGTTTTGTGTGTTTGGATTCAAGGCTCTGGCTGAAATAAGCCCCTAGTTTACCGGCACCTCCGGTGAGGAGTTTGCTGAGTGTATGGCAAGACCACAGACTGCAATCGCTTAGCAGTCATCTGTGTTGCCTGTGAGTCTAACAGGACACAAAAATATTTAGACTTGAGAGTCCTCAGTGGTTGATACCTTTTAATGGCTAACTGAAAAGATGGTAACAAAAATGATGGTTTTCAGTTAGCCATTAAAAGGTATCAACCACTGAGGACTCTCAAGTCTAAATATTTTTCTATCTACTGGCTAACACGGTACGAAGATACACATCTTTCCTATAACAGGACACAGTCTTTTTCACAGCGGCTCTGTGAAGTAACAAAGTTCACTTATACCGCCATATAGCGCCACAGTGTTTTAGTTAGCTACTCTGTGGTCTAACAGAGTTCGCTTATACCGCCATATAGTGCTACGGCATTTTACATCTGCGACTCTGCGGGATAACAGAGTTTGCTCATACTGGCTTTTTGCACCATCTTACTAGCAGCAGGCTCTGCCTGCATGGTGGACCCCAGGCTACGAACGCACCTCTCCTTAATATCTATCAGGTGCGTTCTGCTGGCCCTTAACATAATACTAGAGCCAGGGTCTGGCTAGTAAAATGGCAGATGACCAGCGTCTACAGCAGTACATCCACAGCTGGAGGGTAGGTTGACATCTCTTGGGCGCACAACCTCAACTGTGGATGTTACCGCAGTCGCTGTTCAGGCTCTAGCATAGCCGCAGCCAGTTTGTCCTCCGCTACCTCTGCTCCGACCTTATCTCACCTCCCACTTCCAGACAAGTTTGCTGGTGACAGTAAACATTGTCAGGGATTCGTGAGTCAGTGCTCTATACAGCTTGAGATTCTGGCAGCACGTTTTCCACGGAACGGGCACAAGTGGCCTTCATTGTGTCTCTTCTGTCAGGCAGAGCGCTGGAATGGGCAACACCGCTGTGGGACGCGACGATCGTGTGGTGCGGACTGCTCCTCGTTTTTTGGAGGCTCTGAAAAAGGTCTTTTTAGGACCTCAGGTCACACACGATACGGCACTCCAACTGCTGGCAATGTCACAGGGCTTGTCCATGGTCAGCCAGTTTTCATTCCAATTTCGGACTTTGGCCTCTGAATAAGAGTGGCCGGATAAAATTCTCATTCCGGTGTACTGGAGAGGACTGGCAGACTATGTAAAGGACGCTTTGACTACCATGGAGATTCCTGCCACACTGGAGAAACTCATCTCCATATCTACCCACATTGACCTCCGATTTCACGAGCAGAGGTTGGAGCGGATCCAGTGTAGGCAGGTTTCGGCTGGCTTCTACCTTTGCCAAAACTCTTAAACTCTCCGTTCGGGCGTCCAACCCCCAAGAGACCATGGAGGCTTCTCGAGCGGAACCTAAGTCTCGGACCACTCGAGATCCGTGGTCTGTAGAGTGTGTCAGCAGCCGGAACATTATGCCAACGATGTCCCAGGGGATGAGTAAACGGTCGTGTTCAGTGACCATGGGAGCAGGGTCATTAGACGCGATGGCTTTGGCGCAGAAAGTGCTCCTTAAAGGGTTAATCTCCCTAGGTTCATCCACTCTTCCCGCTAAGCTCTGTGTGGACTCTGGGGCAGAGGGGAATTTTATGTCCTCCTCCTTTGCCTCTCGCCATTCTATACCTCTGGTGATGCTCGCCGAGCCAGTGTCGGTGCAGTCTTGAATGGAGCAATCCTGTCCTCACAGATCACCCACCAGACTGTTCCTTCTTCCCCTGTGTAAGTCCCCTTCTCATCAGGAGAATATATCCTTTTTTGCTCTTCCTGAGGCAATAGATGAGGTTCTGTTGGGATTACCCTGGCTCCGCCACCATTCTCCCCATATTGAGTGGTCCTCTGGGAGAATACTAGGTTGGGGTGATTGCTGAGAGGCAGATGTCTCAGGGAGGATGTTCAGGTCTCCTCCACGGAGATACCCATAGAGCTTGCCTCTCTCCCCAATGTTTATTGGTTATGCGCGGACGTATTCTCTAAAAAGGCAGCAGAGACTCATCGCCCCTATGACTGTCCTATAGACCTCTGCCTGGCACGGAGCCCCGTCGGGGAAGGGTGATCCTCTTTCTCTTCCTGAGACGGAGGCCATGTCACTATATATCCAGGAGAATCTGGCAAGAGGGTTTATTAGGAAGTCAGTGTCACCAGCAGGGGCAGGATTTTTCTTTGCGCAGAAGAAGAATGGAGAATTACGACCGTGTATAGACTATAGGGGTCTTAACGCCATTACTGTTAAGAACAAATACCCGCTACCCCTAATCTCTGAGCTCTTTGATAGACTTCGGGAGCAAGGGTATTTACTAAGCTGGATCTACGTGGTGCCTATAACCTGATCCGCATCCGTGAGGGGGACGAATGGAAGGCGGCGTTCAATACCAGAGATGGGCATTACGAATATCTGGTGATGCCCTTTGGGCTCTGTAATGCTCCAGCCATCTTTCAAGATTTTGCTAATGCTAGCAGCTCAGCTGTAATGCCCCCGAATGAAGGAGTTCCTCTCCCGGCCGACAGGAGAGGAAGTGATTAGTGTGGGAAGCTTAATTGATTACTTCCCAGGCTAATCAGGTCAGGTCAGCCGGGGACACCGCACAGCATCAAGGACGTCAGAGGGAGTCCTGGCTGACCTGAAGTGAACTAATTAGCCTGGTAAGCAATCAATTAAGCTTCCCACATTAATCACTTCCTCTCCTGTCGGCTGGGAGAGGAACTCATTCATTCGGGGGCTTACAGCTGAGCAGCCAGCATTAGCTGTGCTGCTAGCTGTAAGCCAATTAACCCTTTGTGAAGGATTACAGCGTGGGACCTGACAGAGCACCGGATAGGTAAGAATAATGTTGCTTTATTATTTTATTTTTATTACAGGTGAACAAGGGCTTTGCATGGATTACCTGTAAAATAAAAGATGGTCAAAAACTGTGTGATTATTTCATTAAAATGATTTTTAATTAAAGTGTGTGTGTTTTAATTTATTTCATACAATAGGATTAATAATTGATAGTTGTCTAATGACAGCTCTCAATTATTAACCTGGCTTAAAGTCACCTTTCAATAGCAAGGTGGCTTTAGCCCATTATTAACCCATTCACCACCGCTACAGGGCAATGGGAATAGACAGGCTAAGTGCCAGAAAGGGCACATCTAATTATAGATTTGCCTTTTCTGGGGTGGCTGGGGGCAGATGTTAGTAGCCAAGGGGGGCACTAAATAAATGTACTCTCCCTAGGCTAATATTTTCTGCCCCCTCTCGCTGGCTTTCCCTGTCTGGTGTAGAAAATACTGCGGAAGCCCACTCATTTTTTTTCAACGAATTTACACCTTTAATTAACCCTTACATGTATGAAATTTTGCACACATACACTTATGTAATTGTTAGTGAAAACCATATATCAAACTACATGAAATGACATGGTTAACTGTATGTAAACCTTGTGTCATTTCATGTCGGGTGGTTCTGTAATTTCACAAAAGCAATTGAATTAGCGGCTATTTTACTATGTAGAAGTGTATTAACTTTATATAATATATATATATATATATGTGTCACAATGACATGTATATATATATATGTATTCTATGTATTTACAAGGAAAGAAAGGGTTTATTTTAATTCCGATATTTCTGTCCCATTGACTTGCATTGGTTTGCGGTATCGGAAGTGGCGATATCCGATACTTTTTGGGTATCGGTCCGATCCAATCCGATCCGATATTTCTTGATATCGGAAAGTATCGCTCAACACTAGCTATTATGCTATGCAGAACTGTATGAACTATAAATATATATTGTACAGTATGTGTCCCAATGACATGTATATATAATATATATATATTAATATTATATATGTATTCTATGTGTACATATTTATTTCTTTTTTTTAGCCTGTCAGGAGCATGCTCTGTTAAAAAAACAGATCTGTTGCCGTAATCCGTCATTTGACGGATGACGATGGTTCCAGCGCCCATAGGCTTCCATTATAAAAAAAACAACTTTCTGACGGAGACAAAAAAGTTGCTTTTGTGTCATCTCCGGCCGCTGGACACAAAATTTCCGACAGATCCGTCGAACGACGGATGAAACGCTTGGCCATCCATCGCAATCCGTTGCTAATATAAGTCTATGAGAAAAAACGGATCCTGTGGTATCAATCGCCAGATCCGTTTTTTCAAAAAACGATGTATTGTGACTGATGGCAAAAAACTGATGTGTGAAAGTAGCTAACATTTACTGACTATGACAATAGGGGGACCCCAAAACAAAATGACGTGGGGTCCCCCTATATTTTATAGCCAGAGCTGCTACGCAGACAGCTGCGGGGTAATATTCATGGCCTAGGAAGGGGCCATGAATATTGGCTCCCTTGGCTACAAATATCAGCCCGCAGCCGCCCCAGGCATAGCGCATCTATAAGAAGCGCCAATTCTGGCACTTAGCTCCTTTCTTCCCACTCCCGTGTAGCGGTGGGATATGGGGTAATAAGGGGTTAATGTCACCTTGCTATTGTAAGGAGACATTAAGCCCGGTTAATAATGGAGAGGCGTCAATAAGGTTAAAAAAAGACACAGCAAGAAAAAAGAATTTTAATGAAATAAAACACGACACGGTTTTTCAGAATATTTAAATTTTTATTGTAAGCCTAGATCCTAGCGAAGCCATTGATGACCTGCAAAAAATTTTAAAAAACAAAACAACCTATGCTTACTTTTCTGACTCAGTCCCTCTGTAAAAATGAGTTTCCCACGACGATTTCCCATGGAGAGTTGCCACATCAGCAGATGTGACCGCTCTACAGGGCCTCCAATGACACACTAATAACACTCCCGCAGTGTGTCATTGGAGTTCAATTTACAGCAGCACTGCTGCATGAGAAAATTCCCACACTGTAGTGCTCCCGTAAGTCACAGGTGAACTTCTGTGATCTCCCAGCGGAGGGTTATCTCCATCACTGTATCGCTAACGCCCCTGGAGAGCAGTCGCATCAGCTGAAGTGGCAGCTCTCCAAGGGAGAACGACATGGGACCCTCGTTATTAATGGATTATGGTGGAAACAGAGAGTAGACGGTTATGTTTATTATTTTAATATTATTTGCAGGAGACGAAGGCTTCGGGGAATTAGGTGTGTGCGGTGAGTATGTACTCTATGTAATGTGTTGTATGTTATGTGTATGTACTGTATGTTATATGTTGTGTGTTCTGTATGTGTTTTTTTTTTAAGTTCACCACATCATTAGCCGGATGATGGGAATACTACTTTCCCATCATCTGCTAATGATGTCACTGTAGCAGGCATAGCCAGATGGAACAAGTAGTCCCATTGGACGATGCCCGCACAGCCAGCAGAGCTCGAGCCTGGAAAAGCCCCGCACAGCCTCGCAGAGGCCGGCACAGCCTCGCATAGCACTGGCAGAGGCTGTCAAAGGCCAGCACAGCCCCACAGAGGCCTGGCAGAGGCCGTCACGGCCCGGCGAAGACGGTACAGCCCCACACAGGCCCGGCAGAGGCCGGCTCAGCCCTGCAAAGCACCGGCAGAGCCCGCACAGCCCGGCACAGACCCCGCAAAGCCCGCATACCCCGGCAAATTCAGTTTTGTTTTTGTTTTGGTGCACCAGTAAAAACGGCATGAAACTCTGAAAACATTGTTTGAAGCTGTGACATAGGATTCAGGAATGCTTCCTGGGGTGATTTCCATGATGTCCCCGTGTCATTTGAGCAGTGTTTCCATCATTTTCTGACGTTTTTAGACCTTGAAAGGACCCCCGGGGGGATCACGGTAAAAAAGGTTCGGGTCTCCCTTAGACTTAAATTGGGCTCTTTGCTTGGGTCGAGTACCTGAGTATTCCAATCTGCTCGACCTGAGCAACTAGCACCCGAGCATTTTAGTGCACGCTCATCACTAGTAGCCATCTCTATATATAAAAGACAAAGAAAGTTGCACTCCTAGTTGACCTTGTACACATCAGTTTTCAGATTTAGAAGTGCCAGTCAGTCTTTTGTTATTTGCATATTAGCTCTCTTTTGTTATTTGCATATTAGCTCTCTGACCGAGCACTCCGCTCTCTGGCCTGTGGAAGTTTAAATTGCAGCAGGAATATATCTATCCATAAATTCAGGCTTTAGCTTAAGAGAGGTATTCACAACTGCCCATAAATTCAGGCGTCAGGATAAGAAAAATATTCACACTAGACACGTAGGTTCCCAGCAAACTGGAGATCATCTTGTCATTGGCTTCTGGGCCTGCATGAATTTACCAAATTATGTGCTTAGAATCTCCATTTTTTCTTATCTAGAGCAGTAATGTTAAGCATATTTCATATATTTCATATTTACATGCGTAACACTATAGAGTGCAACTTTGTTTGTGATATATAAGATGGCTACTCCTAGTTCGCACCTGTGCACATCAGTTTTCTGATTTGGAAATTTCAGTCAGGTTTTTGCTATTTGACCATTTTTCAGGCAGCATCAGCTTGAAAGCTGAAGTCACCCCTATTTTATACACAGAATGTAAGAAAAGACAGAGGCTGCATAGTTACAGCCAAAGACATCCAAACAACATCAGAAAAAATGCTTCATGAAAAACACTGCTGGTGTTTTCCCAAGTCATCTTCTTCAACGTGATTAGGGTATGCCAACATCTAAGAGATGTTATGTAAATATACGCTAAGGCAACCAGGCAGGATTTTAATGCTGTCTACTTCAGATTAACCCTTTATCTGCAGGTAAATAGGGATTTTGTAAATTACAGATTCCCTTTTGTAAACTGTCCAAATGCTTGCATTTATTCATGGGAATAAGGAACAACTGAAAAATTTGCTAAATACTCCTGGGAAAAGAAGTAGAATTTTCTTTTATTTATTTATTTATTTTTTTAATTTAGTGACGATGGAAGAAAGGAAGCCTTAACTCCTGTATATAATTATTCTCTTTGCGTTTACAGGAAGAAGGATTTTGGATTTTGATTTTGTCTATAAACTTTGTGTCTTGAAAGTGAAAGAGACAGTAACAAGAAGAAAGTGTACATGATGAAAGCTATAACTTTGTCCAACATTTAACAACATTTACAAGAGTTTTTCTAGAGACGTGAGAGATTTTTGTGAATTATGCTTTTCAGAATACTGAAGAATACTGTTACATGTAAAGCTGTATGTACACATATCAGCTGGAAGATTTTAGTAACCATTTGTACCTTGAGCATAAACTACAAAGTCTGTACAAATCTATAGAGTTCTATGCACTCTGCTCTTCTCTCGAATGTTCTGCCTTCTTATATAAGGCTCATGAAGTGCAGTGTTGGCAGCCAGAATACAAAGCATTAGATCCAGTTCACATATATGAGATGCCCAATGACTATTGGGGCAAACAGCATGCAGGATTTATTTTCTTGGATTTTGTTTTCAATACAGAAATGTTGAAAACACACTATTAATATTTTTAAAAATATCTATTTTAGATAATGCTTGTTAAATGAGACATTTAAAGGTTTTGAAAAGTGCACAAAGTTACAAACTCACACATTTTAGCACTTATATTAATAACAGGCTACATGTGTATAAGGTTAATGTCGGATGGCTGTAGATTCTCACACTTGAAGGAAGTAGGTCAATTATGCAAATGACACTCTGATCAGAGTGTCAACATTCTGTGATCTAATTTTCTTGATTGATAGGATTGAAGCACACTGTGAGGAGAAAATGGAGCAGAAAATATGTCCATCTTCTGCACTGTGTCAGTGCGCGGAAATTGGACTGCACTCAAATACCATTCTGGTGCAGTCAGATGATTTCTATGCAATAAGTGACTTGAATGGCCAACTGCAATCTAATAATCAGCTCAAACTTGGACATCGTGTGATTTTTTTTCCTCAGACCAGCTCGGTTCGAGGAAAAATAATTGGAAATCTGCGTGGCCCCATAGACTAAGATTGGCCTGTTTAATATGAAAAACATGGAGAGGAAGTCCAAAATTAATTACAAAACATATAACTTGATTGATCATTGAGGCACATAAAAGATAAAAACATGTAATGGTACAAGATCTTGATGCTAGTGAGCAATGGGTAGAACAACGTGAGTCTCTCATGTAGGAGATTTATAATTGGTCTGAGATGTTTTGTCGAATCACATTCACATGTGAAATACAGTGGTGTGCACTGAGATAATGATTTATGGGTTTTCATTGGCTGTACGCCATAATCATCAACATTAACAGAAATAAACACTTGAAACAAATCACTCTGTAATCACTTTATATAATATATGAGTTTCACTTTTTGTATTGAAGAACTGAAATAAATTAACTTTTTGTTGATAATCTAATTTTGTAAGAATCACATGTATACGCAGTGTGTCTGTGAAAATCGTACTGTACTCAGATTGCATCCAAGTGTAGTCCGATGTTTTCCACAGATCTATAGACATGAATGCCGAGTGTCATCCAATTAGTGGAGGCAATTCCTCCATGCTGCAATTGCTTTCCTCAAACTGAGTTAATGTGCGGAAAAAAATTGGACATATGCACTACCTCATTGAATAACTTAGCGACGAAAGCTATCCATCAAAATGACTGATAGCACTGATCCAGTTTTTACTATCATGTGCACAAGACCTAATAAGGATACATTTTGCTCATAAGAAACAGTCCAAAAGTTTGTAATCACTAAAGGCCCTAAAAGTAAAGGCATTAACATCTTCTTTAGAACATCAAACAATTTGCAGTATGATAAAAACAATGAATATTCAACTTATTTTAAAAGCATTTTCATAGATTAGTGATTACCAAATTTATTACCCTGGGAAAATTAATAAAAATATTTTCATTCTTGAGAAATCCTACCCACTCTAGAGGCCGGTAAAGCAATCTAGTTTTTTATGTTTAGGTCATGATTCATTAATTGTTGGGAGTAACTAAATTAAGGGCTAAATTAAGGGCTCTTTGGCTAGAATTTAATCTTTTTTCTTCAGTCTTAGTTTTTTTTATTAAGATTCCCTTTTTTAGACATTTTGGAATTAGCATAAATTCTGTTTAAACACAAGTTATAAGATATCGATATATACTTTGTCTTTCTCTGGTGCCATTATGTAAAATAGATGATGCTGCATTCTATATTATTTGCCAGGCTTTAAGTAATAATACTGATGACCTACTTTTCGGTAAGGTCGTAAAAATACAGTACAGTATCTTCCAGCAATTTCATTACTAGAGCTAATGATACACCTAAAAAAAGCATTCAAGATCAGAATCTATTTCAGAATGTAAAAGGAAATAAGAATGAAAATTTCCATGTAGAAAATGTGCGCTAGTCATTAAGAAACCCTAGAAATGTACAGAATTTAAACTTCAAATGCTTAGGTGTATTATAAATGAAACGCTCTTTTGCTATTTAATCTGTTTTATATAGAGCAGAAAATACACTGCATACATTAACATCTTTCTCTGTGAAAGTCTAATAATGTAAAATTTTGTTAACCTAATAATGGTGGATATGCAAAGTGACTTCTTCATATAGCGATGGCTAGCCTCTGTATCATTCTACCAGTGTGCAATAAGGGTTGAGCAAAAAGCTATCAATTTGTTTCAATTTCTAATAGAAAGTAAAAACTTCAAAAAGAAGCACTTTTGCTGAATCAAAATATTTATTTATTTTACTCACTTTATCATTAATTCCAGTGTGCTTTAAAGACACTTATCATTTTCCCCATTGGGACTAACAAATTACATCCCCATCAGTATGTCCTTTGCATTTGGGAAGAAACTGGAGAATGTGGAGGAAACCAACATAAACATGGAGAGAACATACAAACTTCTTGTAGTTATTACTCCTCGCGGGATTTGAACTCAGGGGCCCCAGTGCTGCAAAGATACAGTGCTAACCCCTGAGCCACTGTGCTGCAAAGATTATATAGTTAAATGTAGCATGCACTCATCTATTCATTTATCTATTTATTACTTTATCTGTACAACTGAGAGAAATACAGTAGCATTCAAATGTGATATATGATAGGCACTGTACTTGGCATATTTTCTCTGCACTGTTGTAAAAGTTATTGCGAGAGATGAGTGAATTAATTCAATGTTAATTTAATTTAAGTCAAATTTTATGAAAATTTGCAAGTCCTGTGGAAATCAAACAATTTGCAATTAAATTCACCCAAATCGCCATAGAAAAGCCTGAAACTTTTAGCACATACAGTTGGGAAAATAAGTATTTGATATACTGCAGATGTTGCAAGGTTTCCCACCTACAAAGATTGGACAGGTCTGCAATTTTTATCATAGGTACACTTCAACTGAGAGAGAGAATCTAAATAAAATCCACAAAATCACATCGTATGATTTTTGCATAACTAGTTTGCATTTTATTGCATGAAGTAAGCATTTGATAAAATAGAAAAACAGTACTTAATATTTGGTAAAAATATCTTTGTTTGCAGACATGAGCGAGCACTACAATGCTCAGATGCTCGTTACTCAAACTGAGCAATTCCTAATGCTCGAATGCTCATTTTGAGTAACGAGTATAATGAGAGTCAATGTGAAATCAGTGCATTTTTTCTGGAAGACCTTACAAGGAGGTCTGGGGACCAGCGAAAATGTTGAACTGGATGGAAAAAATTCTGCATGGAAGGAGAATAGGATGGGGAAGACCCCTGAAAGCATCTCTAACTCTCAGATTGCTGCTGAGAACAATTGTGCCACACTTTTATTCCACTTTAAGGAAAAAAACATTCAAAATCATCAAGAAATTCGATTTTACATGAAAAAAGTTAACAAACATTCTTTCCTTTATAATGACTTTTATATGAGGCAAAATTTAAAAAGGATTTATTAAAAAAAAATAATGTAAGTAAACCAAAATTAAATTTTTTTGTAAAAAACTGGAAATTTCAGTGTAATTTATGAAGGAAGCAAGAACTTCCAAAAATGTGATGGAGGGACTCAGATACTGATACTAAGGCTGAAGTCACATATAATGTATAAAAATACGGTCCGTTTTTCACGGACGAGAATCGCATAAATGTTTCATGAACAGTGATCCGTATGTCATCCGATTGGAATGCGAGGATGCGATTTTCTGGCATCTAAGCTACCATATGACATCCGTATGGCATCCATATGGCGAGATTTTCTCACACCATTGTAAAATGGACATATAACGGTTTTCAGGTTTGAACTTAATTCAAATCATCATCATGTATCCTATTTATTGGCTCTACAACAGGTGTCAGCCTCCAATCTTTGCAGTAGAGTGCGTGGTTGTGATGGTTTATTTCTACTTCATGCAAATCATGTCTGACAGACTTACTTTCAACACCACTGAGCGAGTGCTTTACAGCTGGGTTTTGTCCCAACGCTTTGGCCAGCCATACCCTGTGATTGTGGATCCGAGGAGGCGGAGACGAATGTGGGTACATCCGTTTTTTGAGGCAACGGCTCACTAAGGGACATTTCCATCGTCTCTATGCATCTCTGCATACCCATCCTGACAATTTCTTCTAGTACTGTAGGATGACTCTTGCCACACTTGACCTTCTGCTGGAGACTGTGAACCCTGTGATCACCTTTAAGGACACCAGGATGCGCAAGTTTATTTCTGTGGAGGAGTGCCTTCTCGTTACATTACGGTATGTCTTCCTATTGTATGATGATGACATTTCAATGCGCCTTGCTTATTTAATGCCCTTATACCTTAATTTTTGGTCTCCTTCTTAGTTTTTTTTAAAATACCACATTTAGTCATTTACAATATATGTTACTTTACAAAAGAGAAAAACCATTGTATGTATTTTAATGTTGAAAAGCCATGGCTTACTAGTTCTTCACTATATCTTGGATGCAATTTTATATTGGTATTTGCTGCCATGGCTGATAATTTTTTTTCTGTTTCTGTTTACTTTTAGCTTCCTTTCCACTGGGCTGTCCTATACGGCACTGCATTTAGAATTTTTGATTGGGAAATCAACCATCTCAGGCATTGTCCAGTCTATGTGCTCTGAAATATGGTCCTGACTACATCACGTGGTGATGCCTGAACCCAACATGACAGACTTGTTGTGGATAACCCATGGAATTGAGACAACATGCCAGTATCCCAACTGTATTGGAGCCCTGGATAGGAAGCACATCCGTATGCATAAGCTGCCGAACTCAGGGTCCCAATATTATAATTATAAACATTATTTTTCTGTAGTGCTGTTGGCCCTGGTCGACAGTGACTACAGGTTTATAATTGAAGATATTGGGCCTATGGAAAAACTAGAGACTCCACAGTCTTCAATTCTTCCATTATGGGTTGGCGGCTGCGCAATAATCAGTTGGATCTACCACCCCCACGTCAGCTCCCAGGGTCTACAATGGATGCGATGCTTTATGTGATGGTTGAAAATGAGGCGTTCCAATTAACCTGTAATATCATGAGGCCCTATCCCCCTAGAGCCCTGGACCACCGGCACAGAATATTTAACTTATGCCTATCCCGCGCATGAAGACTGGTGTAGTGTGCCTTTGGCATTCTTTGTGCAAAATGGCGAGTCCTGCAGTCAGCCATTCAGCTGAGTGAAGACAATGTTAACATGGTGATTAAAGCGTGTGTGATCCTTCACAATTTCAGCAGAATACATGACTGCTCATCATCTGATGCTGATGAAGTTGTGTTACCAAATGTTGTGCTCCCAATTCTACATGTAATTCCTCCCAATCGTCAGCCCTCTGGAATAAAAGTGTGTGATGTGTTCACCATGTATTTTGTTCACCATGTTATTTGTGGGATCTTATCCCTGGCAAGAGAATGCCTTATCTATGTAGTGCATTTGTTGTTTATGTTTCATAAAAGCATTATTATTGAGATTTTTTGTATGTGTGTTTTCTTACTGCTATCATGTTTGATTTTGCTAAAGCTACACATTACCTACCATGTCCTAACATAAACAACCACTCATATAGAATTAACTGGTTTAATGCTTACATCTTTTTTTTTTCAAAAAATAAATGACCATATTTTTTCCATATGGCATAATGTGCACATCAAATTTGCCAGAAATTATACACAACATAACAGTTAAATAATAGAAAAAAAAAAGCCAGTCACAAATTTAGTGACAAAAATTCAAACCTACAAGTTATGGTAGGTCGGGGGTGGGGAAGACGGGAGTCCTGCTTGGGTGTTTGCCCTTGGTTGTTGGGCAACCTCACTGTCACCTAGTGTGTTGGAAGAAGTTGCTTGTGGCTGTTGCATCATGGCATGTTCCTGTTGTAGGTTACAGTAGGGGTAAGATGTATATTGTTGTGGGTATTCCTGACTGTAGGCCTGCCAAATTTTAGCATAACCCCCAATATTGCCATGTCGACCATACCCATGTTGGGACCAGCCTCCAACATTGGGTCTGGTAAAGTGGGCATATTGGGCAGGTGCGCTCTGGGTCATATATTGGACCTGTTGAGGCCAATTTTGGGTTGGGGCAGGCTGTGGAAGAGGTGTAGGCATCTGGGGAGGAGGAGACTCAGAGCCTGATTGACCCTGCACTTCTTGTCTTCCCAGCATTTGCATTTGGTTATGACTTGAAATCTATGGGGCAGCCCCAATATCCGATTTTTTCTAGCCCGTTTTATACGTGCGAGTGATATCGCAGCAGCTGCCCCATAGATTAACATGGGTCCGAGTGCAATGTGATTTTTTTTCACATACCGCTCGTCGGTATTTCTCGCTAGTATGATGCCGGCCTAAAAATCATACACATTCTGTACAAATTGCCATGTAGTGGTACTCCTAGACTCATAAAGGTTATGCACTAAGTGCAAAACCTTCCAAAAAATAAAAGCAGGGTCATCAATATACCCTTGAAGGCACCAACTATAGTCAAATATATATTCAAATATTGCGAGCAAAGTGTAGTTGTGGTACTCTTACTCTCCTAGAAGATATGCAGACTGCAAAGCCTTTACCAAAAATTACAAGCAGGGCCATCTATAAATCCTTAAAGGCAAAAACAGGACGGCATCATTAAAATATTAAGAAAGTGTAAACCTGTAGCAGGCCAATTAAGGTTTGTATTTAAAACCAATGAAATTTCACACAAAGCAGATTCTACAGTTTATACGACAATAGTAGTGTTGAGCGATACTGCTCGATATCTAAAAATATCGGATCGGAATGGTATCGCCGATATCACTAAATATCGTCGATATCCGATTCCGATACCGGAAGTCCCATGAAAGTCTATGGGAACAAAATATCGCAACTAAAAAAACACTTTCTTTCGTTGTAAACACAAAATATACACACATAGAATACATGTGCCCCACAGCTCTTGAGTTCCGCCTCCTCATCCTCCTCAGTGTGCGGAAACTAACGCGAAGGTCCCGCCTCACTACAAAAGAGGGGCCCTCTCCAGATGCTAATGACACATGTGACTTGGCAGAGATGGCTAATGGACACGAGCAGAAGTGTGAAGGGATGGAGCAGTCAGAGCTCTCCCCCCATGGAAGCGACCCGATCGCCACGGAACCACCGTTGGGCACCCGGCCTGGAAACCCTCCTACGCTGCAAGAAGCGGAGGATACCCTAAGAGGCCTGGCCCAGCACCGGGAGGAGGTCACCAGGATGGAAGCCAGCTGGCGTGCCCTAAAACTAAACTTGGAGCGGCGCCAATCCCTCTTACCTGAAGTGTCTGTACCGGAAGGTGAGGCACCCGTTCTAGTAGAGGAGTCAGTGCGGGCATCCCAGCCCTTGCAATGTGATCCGGTTGAAGTTGTCGCAGTGGAGGCACCCGTTCCTGCAAAAAACACCGCACCAGCACCCCAGATCCCGCTGTCTGCCCCCGTCGCTGAGACAGAAGAAGCGACACCCGTCCTCATGGAGGAGGCCACGCAGGCACCAGAGGTCTACCTGTCTGTACCGGAGCCCCGACTGTCATTTGTTCCAGAGCCGGCTGCTTCCTCCGCAGGTGAGCGCCGCCAGGACTGTCAGGCGCCAGGAGAGCTGCCGCAAACCGGACATCGTAAGCTGCAGTTTGATGGTGGAGACATGGAGATGCTGGTGGAGGAGAATTACAACCGGCGTCAGGAGGAAGAGTGTAGACGTCGGGAGAGAGAAGCCGAGCGACAAAGGGAGCAGCGCGAATCCCAGAAGCTTCGCCAACGTCACATCGAGAAGGACCGGGCAGATAAGGACCGGATGAGAAAAGATAAAGGAACCCTGTGGGAGCCGCGGCGTAAGGGTGCAGTACGGAGCTTTAAATTTAAAGCTGGTTGGGGCTTCATCCAGGAGCCTGGACTTTATTTAGAAGTGTTTGTGACCCGGCGGGACGTGGAGACTCACCTCCCAGAAGGACATCCGGGGAGGGACCTGTTGCCAGGAGACTTGGTAACGTACACCCGACACTGGGGTTACAATGGATGGTATGCCCTAAATGTCACCAGGTGCGACCCCTGGTCCCCAGAGTGTCAGGAACCTGTGAGACCCTCGGAGCCTTCAGCCTCCCACATCCAGGCCTCTGCACAAGTGCCCACCCCACGCCGTAAATCTCCCCAGCCTCCCTCAGTGGTCTCCTCAGCAGCCCCAGCTATGGACATGATAACGATAGCTGGCCCGTACCCGGCGCCTGTTAGGCCCCCTGGGGTTCGTTCAGTCCGGGACATAGGGCTCCAGACCCGGAGGGAGATGAAAGAGGTGGCCACACAGACACAGATAGCGGGTCACGACTTGACTGTACAGGCCACACGACGTCATCAGGTCCTGGTGGTCCTTGGTGTCTCGGATGTTTGGCAAGCATCAGAAGAGTACCAGGTGGTACCTGGAACACCCCTGCCAAAGAATTATAAATAACCCGGACAGGGTCCCTGTATGTAAATAGTTAAATTGTTGATGTACCCGGACGGGTGAATGTTCATAAAAAAGTTTTTTAATTTAATAAAAAACACAACACAGTTTTCATTACTTTTATTACAGTCTCATCCTGCGACGCCATCGATCTCCTGTAAAAAAATGAAAAAAAAAAACAGTAGTATACCACCTGTCCGACGCAGTCCATAGTAACGAGTGTCCCACGACGATCCAGCTCTGCTACATCAGAATGACAGGCAGAGCCTGTCATCCCGGCGCAGCACAGCTGATTACCTGCTTCCCCGGCGGTGACGTCATCGGACTGGTTTACGGCCGGGATTACCCTGCAGTCACTGCAGTTATCGCGAAAAACTGCATGTGACCGCCAGGGAGAAGATAATGGCGGCCATCAAGCAGTCCAGGACGTGACCGCCGGAGATCTTCTGCCAGGTAAGTGCCTCTGACTCCTGACAGACCCGACCGACGGACACTCACAGTTACAGTGACAAATCCGATTCCGGTATCCGATATGACGAAAATATCGGTACTCGGAATCGAAAGCCCGATACAGCTAATATCGGCCGATACCCGATATTTGCAGTATCGTATCGCTCAACACTAGACAATAGTCAATTTTTGACTAAAAATATTTTGTGTACTGTACCGGGCAAAGCAGTTTTTAAAAAATTTAACCCACCATAGTTTTACATAAAGTATGTTAAATTGTATGCATGAATCACTGAATCCATAAAAAATTGTGGTAGGTTTTTTGCGAGTTTAACCCCTTAACCTCCAAGGGTGGTTTGCATGTTAATGACAGGGTCAATTTATGCAATTCTGACCACTGTTCCTTTATGAGGTAATAACTCAGGAACACTTCCATAGATCCCAGTGATACTGACACTGTTTTCTCATGACATATTTAACTTCATGATAGTGGTAAAATTTCTTTGATGTGACTTGCGATTATTTGTGAAAAAAACAGAAATTTGGCGAAAATATTGAAAATTAAGCAAATCTCCAAATTTGAATTTACATGACATTAAATCACAGAGATATGTCACACAAAATACTTAATAAGTAACATTTCCCACATGGATATGACTGATATTATCATAAAAATGTCAGATAAAGGAGGCATCATAGTTGTTATGAATTCTGAAGACTATAACAACAAGATTGTGGAAATGTTATCAGTCTCTTCTATATATAAAAAATTAGCAACTGTTCCTACTCTACAATATAAAAATCAAGTGGATAAGATTATTAAGGAGGGCTTGACATTGGGAGTCCTATCCAAGAAACAAGCTGAATTTTTAGAGGTACCAAATCCAGTTTTACCAATATTACACGGACTGCCAAAGATCCATAAAAATGAAAACTTTCCATCTATGAGACCAATTGTCTAGGGAATTGGCTCTGTTAACGAACATTTGGGAGAGTGGCTAGACTCCTTATTACAACCTTTAGTATGTAAAATTCCTGGTTTTATCAAAGATACTAAAGATGTGCTTGATGTTTTGATTCAAAAAGAGTAGTAAACTGAATATACTTGGTTGAGCTGTGATGTCATAGCTCTCTATAAAAACATACCACACAATATTGCGCTGCAAGCCCTTAATTTCCATCTTAAGAAGCACAGCAATTATTCTCCTGATTTAATTAATTTCATGCTGCAGGTCACTTTTTATTTGTTATATAACAAATACTGGGCACACTCAAGTGAGTTAAAGTGCAAAAAAGAGATTTTATTACATACAGTAGCCACTAGTAACAAACGTTTCGGTCATAATAGACCTTCGTCAGTTTACTAAGGTTAATCTGAGAGAAACGTGTGGTAATATCACACACAATTAGAATGCATCAGTGGGAGGTGAGTTGCCTGGAGGATAAATGACCAGTGGTCAGCACAGGGTGCAAGGGAAGTTGCAGGGTGTGAATCCTATGATGCGGTGTCCGCTACCTGACAAGCGGTGGACACAGCGTCATGAAATTTACTTTTTAGATATTTTTTTGCAGGGTATTCCTGGCCAACTAATTTCTACTTCTACATATTCTAAGCCTATGACCGGTAATACAATTTAGCACGCTGATAGTGGCCACCCCAAACAGGCCCTGGATGCTGGGATGGTGTAATGAAATAAAAAAAAAATCAAAATGTGAGAAATTAAACTTAGCTTTTAACAACAATTTTACTAAGATTTATGCCACCATTAAAAAGGGAAAGGAAGATCATTCAGAGGCTTAGAAAAAGACTACCAAGTCTCTCAAGGTCTATCCTCCCTAGTAGTGAAAGTAGAGTGATTAATGTGACTACACCTCCAGTATGGGAGCCACAATGAATGAACAAAACAACTATCCTTTTAAGTGAGTATATGGGATAAACCTCATTGCAAGTTCAATCACTTAGAGGTGATCTGAGTCAGACAGAGAAATAACAGTGGTCAAATAAAGTCACCCTATTAGCAAGAGAACAAATCCTTTTGATAATATTAAGCACATATTCACAAAAACATAATGAAGACTCAAGTACCTAATAGTAAAGACCAAAACAAATAGAATTCTTTCACCCATTCTAAAGTCCTTGATGTGTGAAGGGTATAGCTGTGTACTCAATGTGGTCCGTAGGGGAGTAAGTTCTAAGAGTGCCAATTCACCCTATAGGTCCCAATAGAAGCTCTCTCTGTATCTATCCCCAAAACACCGGATCTGACAAGGGCAGTCCACAGCTATCCCTATGTTGGAAGCCCTGCACTCTCCTTCTTGGTGTCCCTATGCAGTTCGTCCAAGTAACTCCTCAGGGTCTAACTTGTCTAGGGTTTAACAATAATAAAGTGCTAGGTGAATGACAAACTGCACCTGTCTTGTTCTGCATAGAACATTAAATTCACTCAGACCTCTAACAGTGTACCCCTGTTTCTGCTGTGTGTCTCTCTCACCTCTCCTCCTTGGTTGGACAAGGAGGAAGCTTTTCCCTTGCTGCTAACATTGTCTGATGGGAATTTTTTCAACATATTTTCAACAATGGCCCTCTGGTAGAACACTATTTTAGAAGACCCCTCCGCCTCAGGAACGAGAGATGCAAAGTTCTTCCTGTAGCGTTGGGTTAGCAGGCTGAACAATCAGTACTCTTTTTTGGCCAAGACAAAAATAGCATGAGGGTCACAGGAAAGGCATATGTATATAAAGTCATCATATGTGCCAAGCTCCCTACAGCCAACATTTCCTTGTCTCCACCATGATGACAATGTTCCATCTCTTCTTCCTTCTCCTCTTTCTCCTTATTCCCATTTTCAACCCATCGACATAGTAGAGATGGGATGAAAGTTGAGTGGGTACTTGCCTATGTTGCAGTATTCAACAGCTCCTGTTTCTCCTCCTCTTCTTCAGCCTCCACCTCCACATTGTTACCCAATCTGCACTGAGTGGATGAGATGAGGCTGGGCTGTGCTGGTTAGTATCTCCATGTTTTTCTCCATCTCCACCTGGCCTGCATGCATATCTTCATGTTTAATTGTAAGCAGCGACTGCTTAAGTAGGCACAGAATTGGGATCGTTGCACTGACTGTAGAGTCATTGCTGCTCATCATCTTGATGGAGTTTTCAAATTCTTGGAGAACTGCACAAATGTCAGACATCCAAGTCCACTCTTCACTTATTATGTGCAGAGGTCAACCAGAATACCAACAGGCGTGTTGGAGCTGGTATTCAACAACTTGCCTCTGCTCCTCACATAGCGTTGCCAACATGTGCAGTACCGAGCTCATGAGTGTGGCTAGGTTATACACCAGTCGGTGAGCTGGCACTTGCATGCACTACTACAGCACTGCCAGAGTGGTGGCAGCTGTAGTCAACTTTTGGAAATGGACGCTGACATGGCGTACCTTGACCAGAAGCTCTGGCAAATCTGGGTATATTTTCAGAAACCAAAGAACTAACAAGTTGAGCACATGTGCCAAACATGGTACATGTGTGAGCTTGCCAAGCTTCACAGCCAATACCAGGTTATGCCAATTATCACTAAAGACCATGCCTGGTTGGAGGTTCAGTGTAAAAAACACAGATCTGTCTGGCCTGTTGCTCCTTTAAGTAACTCTACAGTGGTGTGTGGCTTGTCTGCTAGACAAATTAGCTTCAGCAGAGCCTATTGCCACTTCTCTGAGGCAGTGCTGAAGAGTTTCCAGCTTCCGACTGATGTGGATGATGTCCTCCTCATATTATATTAGTGATGGAGGATGAGGAGGAGCAGGAGGTTTGCAGGAACTGCTGTAGGAGGTGAAGGAAACCCTGATTGAAGTTGGGAGCTTTGTTCCAAAGCCTGATGCAGAGACAGCTGAACGTTGTGCTGGAACAAGGATTTGGAAGTACCTGATGATGGTAAGTCTAAATGTGCAAGGATAGGTGAGGTGCAGGACAGGAGGAATCTGCATCACTGCTTTGGACAGGAGATTGGGAACCACCTAGCACAGGGTATGAATCAGTGGTGTCACCCAATGGCACCAATTGTGGACCCAGGCGTTTGACTCACCTAGTCTGGTGCATAACATGTGTCTGATCATGCTGTTAGTGGTTAGGTTCTTAGGTGTTAGGCCTCTTATCTTGGTATAGCATAGGTTCTAAATGGCCATTTTCTTTGTCTCTGAACTTTCTTTAAAAAAGTCCCAGACTGGGGAACACCTAAGTCTTTGATGAAGAAATTCAGGAGTGTCGGTGCTCTGCGGAACAATTGCCTGCCTTCTCCCTCTGGTCACCTCACTGCCTCTTCTTGTCTGTTTTGGTACTGCCGATCTCTCCCCTCGGTGCTGCTGACCTCACTCTGCATACCAGCTTCCCAGGCTGGGTGGTTGACTCTGTCATCCACCATAATGTCATCCACCACCGCACCCTGTTCCTCCTGACTTTGTAACTTAACAACAACAAGACTTAGCGGCCACTGTGTTTCATCATAACCTACCTCCTTATCCCAAATTTTCCATTCCCTATCATCATGTTCTTGTGGCTGTGGCTGCTCTAAGTTTTGTTCATCTCTAAACAGTGTCTCCACCTGTCCCTCTTGGAATATGCAGATTGAGAGACCACAACAAAGAAATGTTGTGGTGAAGAGCTCGACATGTCATAGTGTGGCAACACGAGTCTCCTGGGACTCAACATGGTGGAAGGAAGGAGGATTCAGGGAGAGGATTAAGTGATCCAGACTTTTGGCAAGTGAGACTGGACCATGTGGATGACTATGCGATGCTGCCAAACCAGCTGAAAGCATTATCTGCTATCCAATTGACTACCTGTTCACACTACACTGGCTTCAAAAGTAGTGTATCGTGCCTCCCTACAAAGTGGGACAGCAACGTATGTGTTGTGTATGGGTGCGTTTCGTGTGTCGAGGCGTAGTCGCATTGGCCCCATGTCCTCGAAATCTGTGTGCATCATCGTCAGCCCTTCTAATTCCTCATCCCTTAACGCACGCCTTACAAATGTTGTAATTGTTGGGTCTCTTGAAACCAAGTTTATCTTTTAAAAAAAAAAAAATTGGTCACCTGCAGCAATCAAAGCTGTTTTGGGGAGTTTACTCCACCATAATGTAACAGAAAGAATGCAAAAGTGTATGGGTGTCAAATTCTATACATAAAAATGTTTCAGTGCTTTTTTTCAGTTTTACAGAAATGTTTACAGACCACGTAACAGTATAAGGTTGAGAAATTGAAGCTTACAAAATTTTTTAAAACTTTTTAGCCGTTTTAGAGATCACATAAATGTTTACAGACCACGTAACACTCTAGGACTGAGAAATAGAAGCCTATACATTTTTGAAAGATTTCTATCAGTTTTAATATGCAAATTGCCTCTTCAAACAAAGATGACTTGTACTCTATAGCGCCACCTATTGGAAGTAGTGATCCTACAAGTCACAATCAACCCTTTAACGAGTCTTGTAATATGACTTAGGATAAAAGCCAAATCAGAATCTCCATTTGCAGACACGGTGTTTCGGACTATTGGTCCTCGTCAGTGCAAAGTAGGAGAGATCTGATTTGGCTAGATGAGAGGCTCTGGACTGGGGTCTAGGGGGTAAGGTTTCTCCTTATGGAGAGTGACATACCAGCTCTGGCGTGTCGAGGTAAGGAGGTTTATTCGCCGTGCAATGCTCCTCTGGGAAATTTTAATATGCAAATTGCCTCTTCAAACAAAGAGGACTTGTACTCTATAGCGCCACCTATCAGTTTTAGAGATAACAGAAATGTTCACCAAAACCAAGTAACATTGTTGGGCTGATTAATGGAATTCTACAAAATTTTTAAAAACTTTTTAGCAGTTTTAGAGACCACAAAAATATTCACAAAAATGTACTCCACACTATGGAATAGCTGAGAAATGCAGCCCAGGAAAATGTTTCAAAGATTTTTGGGTGTGTTAAATACTAAAAAAAGGACCTTAACGCATATAATACTGGATAGATAAAAATATATTCAATGTGATATAAACAGAAAAGCAAATGATTAGCACTTAGAAGGGCAGTTAGTATGATGGCACAGCTTCAGCACCAGTATAAACACTACAGGCCTCTGATTCGTTATACTGTGTATGCAGGCCTAGACAAGCACTCCCTCCCTCCATTGCAAAGTGTCGCAGATCTGTGCAATGGCATCAATGTGACAAGCCGGGCGGAACCTGTCCCTTTATAATCACTGATTATGTCAGACGGCCAGGCAATCACTGTAATGTCACAACTAAGATGGCAACGGCATTACAGTGACTCACAGGCAATCCCCACTTGCTTATTGACTGTGGAACAGGCGCCAAAGATGCGGAGCAGTTATTCAAGTTTTACATCGAGCACCTCTTATAGCTCATCAAGTATTGAGCACATCCGAGCACCTTGATGCTCGAGTGATAACCGAGTATCACCGAGCACGTTCGCTCATCCCTAATTAGCACCTAATCTTTCTCATTCTAATTTACTATGGCCATCAGTCATATGTCTTTGTTCTTCCCATCAGGTAAGATATAGGATAGAATTCTGTTCACTAATTGAAATTTGTAAAGGTGACCTGTCATTTAATTCATGCTGTTGAGCCACTGATTCTAGCTTCTCTCCTCCAGACTAACAAGTCTCTCATTATGGCTATGTTCACAAGTTCAGTATTTGGTCAGTATTTTGCATAAGTATTTGTAAGCCAAACCAGGAGAGGGTGAAAAATGCAGAAGTCGTGCCAGTGTTTATATTATACTTTTTTTTCTGACTGTTCCATTTCTGGTTTTGGCTTATAAATACTGATGTTAAATACTGAGCAAATACTGCAGGTGTGCAAGTGGCCTTAGTGTGTGCATACGAAAAGATCTATTATTCAAAGAAAAGGTTTGTGAAAAGCTGCCATAGACTGGCCTCAGAAACATGAGCTGACACACACAGTGCCTGGCAAGCTTTTCAAACTATGTTATTTCAGAGTAAAACATACAAGGCTGCATTAGCGCGTGCAGACTCTGATTCTTGCTGCCATAGACCATCAATTTTAATCATATGATAGGTTCACTTTAAAAAAGATGTTTTAGCATATTATAACTTTATTCCTCCTATTTAAGTATGTAATGTAGTATAAAAAATATTAATCCCATTACCCCCAATTGTGGTTTGCATGTTAATGATCAGGCTAATTTTTACAATTCTGACCACTGCCCTTTTATGAGATAATAACTCTGTAATGCTTCCATGGATCCCGGTGATTCTTACAATGCTTTCACATGAAATATTGTACTTAATGACAATGGTAAAATATCTTTGATAAGACTTGCATTTATTTGTGAAAAAAATGGAAATTTGGAGAAAATTTTGAATTTTCATGCCCTTAAATCACAGAGATATGTCACATAAAATACTTAATAAGTATCATTTCCCACATGTTTACTTTACATCAGCACAATTTTGGAATCAAATTTTTCTTTTGTTAGCAAGTTATAATGGTTCAAGATTAAATGATTTCTCATTTTTACAAAACCATTTTTTTGCGGACCACATAACATTTGAAGTCACTTTGAGGGGTCTATATGATAGAACATATCCAAATGTGACACCATTCTAAAAACTGCACACCTGAAGGTGCTCAAAACCATATTATTAACCCTTCATTGCTTCACAGGAATTTTTGTAATGTTTAAAAAAATTAACATTTAACTTTTTTTCATGAAAAATTTAATTCAGATCCAATTTGTTTTATTTTACAAAGGGTAACAGGAGAGATTAGAACCCCAAAACTTGTTGGACAATTTTTCCTGAGTACGCTAATACCCCATATATGCAATTTAACCACTGTTTGGGTGCATGGCAGAGCTCGGAAGGGAAGGAGCGCCGTTTGACTTTTCAATGCAAAATTGACTGGAATTGAGATTGGACGCCATGTCACGTTTGGAGAGCCACTGATGTGCCTAAACAGTGGAAACCCCCCAATTCTAACTCCAACCCTAACCACAACACACCACTAACCCTAATCCCAACCGTAACCATAACCCTAATCACAATCCTAACCCTAACACACCCATAACCCTAATCCCAACCCTAACCCTAATCCCAAACATAACAGTAATCCAAATCCTAACCCCAACTCTAGCCCCCACCCTAACCCTAACCCTAATTTTAGCCCCAACCCTTACCCTAACTTTAGTTCCAACCCTAACCCTGACTTTAGCCCCAACCCTAACCCTAACACTAATGGGAAAATGGAAATAAATACATTTTTTTTAATTTATTATTTTTCCCTAACTAAGGGGGTGATAAAGGGGTTTGATTTACTATTTACAGTGGGTTTTTATAGCGGATTTTTATGTTTGGCAGGTGTCACACACTAAAAGATGCTTTTTATTGCAAAAAATACTTTTTCCATCCACACATTTTGAGAGCTATAATTTTTCCATATTTTGGCCCACAGAGTCATGTGAGGTCTTGTTTTTTGCAGGACGAGTTGATGTTTTTATTAGTACCATTTTCGAGCACATGAGCTTATTTGATCACTTTCTATTCCGATTTTTGAGAGACAGAATGAGCAAAAACCAGCAATTCATGAATTTCTTTTGGGGGGGCGTTTACACAATTTCGCGTGTGGCAAAATTGATAAGGCAGTTTTATTCTTTGGGTCAGTATGATTGCAGCAATTCCTCAATTATTTTTTTATGTTTTGGCGCATTTATATAATTAAAACTATTTTATAGAAAAAATAATTGTTTTTGCATCACTTTATTCTGACAACTATAACTTTTTTATTTTTTTGCTGATGATGCTGTATCATGGCTTGTTTTTGTGGGACAAGATGACGTTTTCAGCGGGGCCATGATTATTTATATCTGTCTTTTTGATCGCGTTATTCCACTTTTTGTTCAGCGGTATGATGATAAAGCATTGTTTTTTGTCTTGCTTTTTATGGTGTTTACTAAGGGGTTAACTAGTGGGACAGTTTTATAGGTTCGGTTGTTACGGACGCGGCAATACCAAATATGTTTACTTTTATTGTTTAGATTTTTTTATTCAAATATTTATTTAGTGATAGAATAAATATTGATTTTGTAATTATTTTTTATTATTTATTTAAATATTTTTATTTCAATTCATTAAAAAAATGTTTTACTTCATTCTAAGTTTTACACGCTGTCCCACTATAGGACAATGATTTTGTGCAGGTTGATAGCATGCTACAGAAGCTGTCAGAGATGCAGTTTCTGTGCACTGACCTGAGAGACTTCCTGACATGCACTGCACATGACAGGAAGTTTTTTCGGCTCTGGGGACCCGTATTTCGTCATGACGACATCGGGTCTTCATGGCAGCAATCCGGACCCCAAGGCTGTGGGGTTTCTGATCCGAAGGCAGAGGGGCTGTCAGCCCCTGTGCCAGTTCCGGAGCGCTACGATCTTGTTTGATCTACACTGTGTTCCAAATTATTATGCAGATAATATTTTCTCAGATTTTCCCAAATTACCTATATGAATTTCAGTCATTGTAATTTTCCAGTCAAATAACTATTAGAGTACAATTGAAAGTTTTTTGTACAAACTGCCTATGATAACAGTATATTTTTAAAAAAAATAAAACACTCAAACTTCACTCAAAATGCATGTTCCAAATTATTATGCACAGCAGAGTTTTCAACCATTTCATTTTAATAAAGAACAAAAAATGGTCATTTTTAAAATTATAAGCATTAGCAGGTTATTACAAACTGAAATCAAACAGTTTTCAACTCAAAACTTTATTCTAGGTGATGTTACATTTGCACATAGGACCCCTTGTTCGAAAGGAGCTTCTGAACTCTCTCGTCCATTGAATTTGTCAGGTTTTGGATGGTTTCTGCTTCAATTGTTTTGCATGAGGACAGAATACCCTCCCAGAGCTGTTGCTTAGATGTAAACTGCCTCCCGCCATCATAGACACTCCTTTTGATGATGCTCCAGAGGTTCTCAATGGGGTTGAGGTCAGGGGAGCATGGGGGCCACACCATAAGTTTGTCCCCTTTTATGCCCATAGCAGCCAGAGATGCAGATGTGTTATGTGCAGCATGAGACGGTGCATTATCATGCATGAAAATGATCTTGCTGCGGAATGCACGGTTCTACTTCTTGAACCATGGCAGGAAGTGCTGTTTGAGAAACTCAACATACACTATGGAGTTCATCTTTACCCCTTCAGGGATCCTAAAGGGGCCGACAATCTCTCTCGCCCATGAATCCAGCCCAAAACATTACTCCACCTCCTCCTTGTTGGCGCCGTAGCCGTGTTTGCATGGTGTGTCCATCAAGCAGCCATCCTCCACTCCATCCATCTGGACCATCGAGCGTTGCACGGCACTCATCGGTGAACAAAACAGTTTTGAAGTCAGTGTTCATGTATTGTTTGGCCCACTGGAGCCATTTCTGCTTGTGTGCAGTGGATAGAGGAGGTCGACAGGATGGCTTACGCACAGCTGCAAACCTCTGAAGGACCCTGCATCTTGTTGTTCGGGGGACGTTGGAGGCACCAGCAGCTTCAAAAACTTGTCTGCTGCTATGACAAAGCATTTTTGCCGCTGCTCTTTTAACCTGATGTAATTGCCTGTAGGAAAGAGTCCTCAATTTTCCCTTATCAGCACGCACTGTGAATCAGCTACATACTTCTTGATTGTGCGATGATCACGATGAAGTGTCTTGGCAATGTTGATTGTAGTCATGCCTTGACCTTAACACTCCACAATTTGTTCCTTCTCAGCAGCCGACACATCCTTTTCTTTTCCCATTTTGGCAGAAAATGTAGGCTGCTTAATAATGTGGGACAGCCTTCTTAAGTAGTCTTGCCTTTCATTGGACACACCTGCCAAACTAATTAGCACAGGTGTCTGCAATTGCTTACAGTGATATAAAGAGCCCTGACACACATCACCATCAATGAGTTTAACTGACAAACAAAAAATTCTTACCTTACCACTCCTAAACAATTTTTGCATAATAATTTGGAACACAGTGTATTAACCATCATAAATACAAGACATCATAAAATTACAATACACAAGGCAAGGCACACAGTGTCAGAAAAGTGCCAGTAAATGCGCAAAGAAAATATAAAAAGGCTGGGATTAAGATTGAGCCAATATAACCACCAATAATGATAAGGGTGCTCAGTATAAAGATGTATATTAAGTATAAGTACACCATCCATAGTTGCTTCGTCCTTGCTTTTTATCTGTGTGTTTTTATTAATTTTTTTCATTATTTTGTCTTATTTTTTTCACGTTGTCCGCAATTTTGAATTGACGTAATGTTGTGGAACCCTCATTTTCCCCTACTCGAGTTCTTCTGGACTGTATATCCTATGGATATTACCTTTACACTTTGTGTAATGGACACCAGTGATTAGATATTTATATTATTTTTTAATGAATACTTTAGCATTTTTGCTTTATGTATCCACATTTATATGTGCATTGTATTTCACTATATATATATATATTATACATGCATTCTATGATTAGTTTAGTATATGTTTATATACACTTATGCCACATTTCTTTTTTGTATTTGTCATGTGTTTGAAAGCAGTAAGCACTTGTCACTATTTAGATTGTATTTATATCATTATTTTATTATTAAGATTACTGGTTTCCTGTAGTTATGAATGATATATACCTACTTTTTTCCTCTTCTTTACATACTCGGCTTTTGGCAGTATTCTTGCCCTTAACCTAGATGGAGTATGGATGGGACACATGCGTACTATACTGGTGACTCGTCAGCATTACTGATGGCGCTCGAATGTGACACGTGGATCTAATGATGTCATAGGGGTTTTCCCCTGATCCACTGCACCACTGCAAGCATCTGAAGCCTGGTTAATGACAACGCCACTTAACACTATATGTGCCTATATATATCCACTCCGGAGAGGAATTTACTTCCACACCCAGCATGTCATTAAGTTGTTGCAAGTATTGCACATGCGTTGCGCTATCAATAGCTTCATACACAACTGATTCCTGGCGTTCATTAGTCCTGGGTATATTTTTGATAGTTTAAGAGTCTTCATATAATACATCACACAGGGAGTCACAGCCCCCCGAAGAAGCCCACGCGAAATGCACATTGGGGCTGATGTGTGGATGTACCTGCGCATAATGGTAACTATGGTTAAGATACCTTCTTCTTTTATTGTTATTTGATTACATACGGTGGTGCATAGTTAGTTTTGTGAAGTGGTCTCCTTGCTCCCTCTATTTGGGCATACTTCTCTTTTCATGGGTGTACTAACACTTAATATACATCTTTATACATAGCACCCTTATCGTTATATTGGTGGTTATATTGGCTCAATCTTAATCCCAGCCTTTTTATGTTTTCTATGCACATTTACTGGCACTTTTCTGACATTGTGTGTCTTTGCCTTTTATATTGTAATTTTATGATGTCTTGTATTTATGATGGTTAATAAATTATATATTTTTATTACCTGGTCTATACTCCTAGTTTTTTCATTGGCTATATATCTGTATTGGAGTTTCCAGTATCCAGTTACATTTAGGTCATATAGTCATGGGATATACATATATCACTTTATGATGATTTCTGTTTGGAAAATTTTGGTAGATCTTGTTTGATCGCAGTATTCCGTGGGGTTAAAGTGCGGGGAGCGGTCTGTGACCACTCCTGGCACTTAGTGCTCGGTGTCAGCTGTAAGAATCAGCTGACACCCGACCGCGATCGGCTGCGCTCCCCCCGTGAGCGCGGCTGATCACCTATGATGTACTATTCCGTCCATGGGTAATTAAGTCCTAGGTCACATGGATGGAATAGTACGTCAGATGGCAGAGAGAGGTTAAAATATTTACCAATCTCTATCTTTCCAAGTTTTCAACACCGCTCCAGCCCTCTTTTGGCTCGCATGACTGCTCTTCAATTTTGCCGACTCACATAGCATCTCCTGTGTGCGAGACAGTGCTGCTTTCACAGTATAAGTCTTTGGAATTACAATGAGGGTCTCTAAGGTTACATTAAGAAATAGATATCTGGTCAACAAAAAATCAAATCCTTGTGTGAGCCGCTATTCTGATGTCAGTTCACAATGCTTCAAGTCCATTGATTTTCATCAACTTTAATTTCCATGTTCTCGCATGTGAAAATATTGTTTTTTTCACCTGTGTTCTGTCTGCAGATGTCCAAACCAAAAACTCACAATAGCAATCTACTGTGCTTATTGTGCTATTCTTGCATTTTGTATGCGTTTTTCTCTTTTTAATGCATTTTTAGAGCCAATTTTATACAGTGTTTTTACATGCATTTTTTTAATATAGAAGTGATGGAATTATGCACGTAAATATGCAAATGTGTTTTTGCTTCAATTTTTTTTAGACTCATCATTGAAACCTATAATAAAAAATTTCACAAAAAATATCCCAGCAGAGCTCAACAGAATCCCTTACCAACATTAGTAATATTACATCTTATTCAGGAATAAGGTCCAGCAAATTGATGTAATAGTATGTCCTAGAGATAGTGCGGGCGCACAAGCTTTTGTCTGGCATGATCACCATGGAAGATTGGCTTGCCAGACAGCTAAGCTTCTGTAGTCACAGCTAGGGCCAGTGACAGAATCATCCCTAGCTGTTAAACCCAGTACAAACCATGATCATAAGCGACCTTGGCATTTAATATGAGGTTGGGGCTTCCTCTCTCACCTCAATGGCCTCCCTGCAATGTATTCACTGGGTGCAAATGATAATCATGGCAATTGAAGGTCAGAAAATGAACTCTGGGTCTGCCAGGTATAGTGGCCTATTAGGCTCCACCATAACTAGGGTTTAACAGGTGACCTGTCAGTGTAACACTGACAAATCTAATACACTGCAGTTCATTAGTACTGCAAGATGTTAGACCTGCTAAAAAGTAAATGAAAGATGAAGTCCCACTATGGGATTAAGAAAAATAAAGATTTTTAAAAATTTGTAAAAATTTAAAAAAAAAAACTAAAAAGTCAGGGAAAAATATTTTTCCAATAAAAAGGCATTTTACAGATACTGATTCCAAGGCTGGATTCACACCAATGTATATCATCCGATGTGAGAGCATCGGATGCGATATGCTAATGACATTCGGCTCCTGCTATGAGCGGCTGCCGAGTATCATGCTACTGTGCTCCGATCCTGTTACATGACAAATTAATTTCTCCATCTTCCCTGTTGCCGGTGTTTGCGGGAATCTCAATGCACCCAGGTGAAATCATAGACTTGTTTAAGTGCGAGTGAACCGCGATTGTTTTCTCATGCCAAATCGGAATGAGAAAATAAGCTGCCCAATAGTATTACACTGGGCAGAGTGCTATGCGATGTTTTATCACATCACACTTGGCCATGTTATACTGACACTGAGAAAGTAATTTCTCCATCTCCTTCATTGCCTGTCTCGGTGTAAGGCTGTGTTGCCATGGTCCGGAAACACAGCGCTTTGGACGGAGCGGAAAGTCCGCTCCGCCCAAAGCCCCGCCCCCTAGAGAACGCGCGCTCTTTCCGTATGTGTTCAGGAACACATCCGGAACACATCCGGAATGACCGCAGGGCTACATAACCCTGTGTTATTTCCCTTGCAGGGACGCAAAAGACGCGCCGCATGTCCGGAAACGCAGGTCTTCCGCCTGCGTGTTTGCAGCATAGTGGAGACGGATTTCTTGAAATCCCCTCCACTATGCTGTAACATCTGGACGCTGCGTGTTTGACGCTGCGCCAATGCACAGCGTCAAACACGCAGCTAATCCGGACTGTTTCATGAACGTGAAAACATACCCATAATCGAACTTAACTGGGATGAAATCCAAATGCAGTCTGATGCTCACAAGCATCCATAGACTTGTATGGGTGCATGTGAGTTGCATCTCTGTGTTAATCACAGCATGCTGCTATTTTTTCTCATGCTAAATGGGCATGAAAAAATAATTGCAGCTCTGCACTGCGCCATAGTGTAAATTTGGTCAGAGAACTATCCAATAAAATATCGAATAACACTCTGTTAAGGGTCTGCGGAACGCACCAAATATATAAAGTAGAGAGGTGCGTTCGCAGCCCGGGGTCCACCGTGCAAGCGGAGCCTGCTGCTAGTAGAAATGGCGCGAGAAGCAAACTCTGTTATCCCGCAGAGTCGCCAACATAAACGCCGTAATGCGCTGTGGCAATAAGTGCGAACTCTGTTACTCCACAGAGTCGCTAGAAGGAGAGCCGCAGCGCTATATGGCGATGTGTGCGCACTCACTAGACACAACTGAGTGGCAAAGAAAACACGCTAGGGTGCTGTCTAGCGTTGAAAGCAAACCCTGTTACGTCACAGGGCCGCTGAGAAAAAGTACTGTGTCCTGTCAGGCTCTCAGGTACACAGTTAAGTGCTACGCGTTCATAAAGCGTGATCATGTGCTAATGTCCTCGCGGGAGTCACCCGCAATCTATGGCGTCTGAACGCCAGACCCTGAATACGGCAATCAAAACTCCTCACCGGTTATGCCGGTAATCTAGGGCATCTAGGACACCGACCCTGACCAGCTACCATACCAAACTCCTCACCGATTAAGTCGGTATTCTAGTGGCTTATTTCAGCCGGGTCCCTATCCACACATACACATGACCACACTGGCGCATAGCATACAATGATTGATATTGTCGCATGGCGGCCCAGCCATGCTACCCTTTTATAGCAACAGCTACAGGACCTTCCAGGAACAAGGACCAATGAGAAGCTGTTACAAACACACGTAGCTACATGACCTTCCTGGCGGACCAATAGGAGCCGCTGCAGCACCTGAACATGTGACCCCTGATCTCCAATGAGAGATCTCACTCTGGGCATGCTCAGATGGGAAAACGCAGGACTTTGTCTCAAAGACGACTGCTCCAGCACTGGCTATAATAGCAGATCCAGGAAAGGCAGCAGCAAGTCACTGCACAGTAGAGGAGTGGGCAAGACGCCTGGACCGATGTCTCTGCTGAGCAGGCTCCACTGCGGCCGGAGATGAATGGGAGACCGCAGCGAGACGGGTTGGAGACTTCCCTTGTGCAGCAGCGGGAAATCGAACCCTAACATTACCCCCCTCCTAGGGCCCCCCTTCTTTGGGCCTCGCTGCGCTCAAAGACAGCGATGAGCTGCGGAGCGTGAATATGCTTGGCAGGCTCCCAAGACCTATCCTCAGGCCCATAGCCCCTCCAGTCCACCAAATAAAACTTTTTGCCCCGTACCACCTTACACCCTACGATGGCGTTCACCTCATGGTCATCCGTAGATGAACCCGATGTCCCGGCAGATGACTCAGAAAACCGGGACATGAGCACGGGTTTCAGGAGGGATACATGAAAGGTGTCGGAGATACCCAGGCGTGGTGGAAGAGCCAAACGGTATACCACAGGGTTAACCTGCTCGAGGACCTTGAAAGGACCCAGGTAGCGGGGTGCCAACTTAGTGGACTCAACTCGCAGCCTGATGTTACGGGCGGAGAGCCACACCAAGTCCCCAGGAGCAAATGTTGGAGCAGGGCGCCGATGTGCGTCGGCAGAGGACCTCATCCTCTCCTTGGACGCCTGAATGGCATCCTGGGTACTGTCCCAAATGTCCCATGCCTCCACAGCCCAGTCTGCCACCCTGGAGTCGGCGGAAGACACGGGCATGGGCACCGGAACCCGCGGATGCTGACCGTAGTTCAGAAGGAAAGGAGTCTGTCCGGTGGAGTCAGCCACAGCATTGTTTAATGCAAACTCAGCCCATGGTAGCAAGGATGCCCAGTAGAGTTGAGCGATACTTTCCGATATCCAAAAGTATCGGAATCGGAATGGTATCGCCGATACCCAAAAAATATCGGCGATACCCGATACCGATACCGGAAATCCAATGTAAGTCTAAGGGAACAAAATATCGGAATTAAAAAAACCCCATTCTTGCCTTGTTGGTTAATTGTACATGAAGGAAAACAGCAAAGAGTAATGTAGAATGTATTGGGGAAGGTTAAGGAGACATTAAAGGCATAGATGTTTAACCCAATCAAATGGAATAGCATAAATATTTTTTTTTTTAAAGATGTTCGGATTGACGAAGAAATTGACAATGTTGTTAACGTTTTTTCTATTTTGGCAAATATGTATATTTCACAACTTCCATGCTCTTCACCTTTTTAACTTATGACACACTTTCTCCTTCATAATCTTCAGCAGCATCATCTTTTTCATCAAATTATTCTTCATCTTCTTTATCTTCTTCTTAAACTTCTTGCTATTCATCTTTTTGTTAACATTACTCATATTCTTCTTATTAAACTATTATTCTTATTCATATTGTACTTCATCTTCTTCATCACATTCTTATTTGTGACAGAGAATCCTGTACTTATAATCTGTCAAAGTATGAATTTTTCATCCTTCCGTTCTTGCTGTCACAAAATATTTAAATTACAACAGTATTTGTCCGTGTTCAGTTTAGCCTGCAGCAGCAGGCATTTTCCAGGGGCACCACGAGGAGGAATGGACTCACCCCCATACACTGCTTAGTCTTCTTCTGCTTATAATTTAGAGCATATATTTTGCTCTTCATTTTGGTCTTATACTTCATGTTCTTCTGCTTTTTGATCTTCTGCTTATTGTTCTTAAGTCTCTTGTTCTGTATCTTGTAGTTTGTCTTAACCTTCTTAGTCCTGTTTGGTAATCTATTATTTCTTCTTTGTGATGGTGTTTAGGCTGGTTGGCTTGATGCTCGTCGTCCTTGTGGTCGTCATCTTCTTCGGGGTGTTCATCAGGGTCGTCGTCTTCATTGTTGGAGATCCAGAGTGATTACCCAAAAAAGCATTGAAAAAATCTTCAATTTGTAAATGTAGCAGAAGGTACAAGAGTCAATGCAAGTAACGAGGACCAGCTGACTGTGCTGGAACCCGGAGGGGCAGCAGAAGGAAAAGAGCCAATGGCACAACCGAGGACCAGCTGACGTTACTGGGACACGGTTACAAAGCAGGAGGTACCTGTGCTCCAAAGCACTACCAAGGACCAGCAGACGTTGCTGGAACTCGGATACCGAGATGGAGGCACCTAGGCCAAAGGCACTGCGGAGAACCAGCTGACGGTACTGGAACCCGGACGGGTAGCAGAAGGTACAAGAGCCAATGCAAGTAACGAGGACCAGCTGACTGTGCTGGAACCCGGAGGGGCAGCAGAAGGAAAAGAGCCAATGGCACAACCGAGGACCAGCTGACGTTACTGGGACACGGTTACTAAGCAGGAGGTACCTGTGCTCCAAAGCACTAACAAGGACCAGCAGACGTTGCTGGAACTCGGATACCAAGATGGAGGCACCTAGGCCAAAGGCACTGCGGAGAACCAGCTGACGGTACTGGAACCTGGACGGGTAGCAGAAGGTACAAGAGCCAATGCAAGTAACGAGGACCAGCTGACTGTGCTGGAACCCGGAGGGGCAGCAGAAGGAAAAGAGCCAATGGCACAACCGAGGACCAGCTGACGTTACTGGGACACGGTTACTAAGCAGGAGGTACCTGTGCTCCAAAGCACTACCAAGGACCAGCAGACGTTGCTGGAACTCGGATACCGAGATGGAGGCACCTAGGCCAAATGCACTGCGGAGAACCAGCTGACGGTACTGGAACCCGGACGGGTAGCAGAAGGTACAAGAGCCAATGCAAGTAACGAGACCAGCTGACTGTGCTGGAACCCGGAGGGGCAGCAGAAGGAAAAGAGCCAATGGCACAACCGAGGACCAGCTGACGTTACTGGGACACGGTTACTAAGCAGGAGGTACCTGTGCTCCAAAGCACTACCAAGGACAAGCAGACATTGCAGGAACTCGGATACCGAGATGGAGGCACCTAGGCCAAAGGCACTGTGGAGAACCAGCTGACGGTACTGGAACTCGGACGGGTACCATAAGGCACCCATGAAAATGTAAGTTGACAGGCCGCAAGCCGTCTGCAGTTACCAAATCACACAGTCCTACAGTGGGTGCTTGTCCTATTTTCACAACGGAAAGAGCCTTTATTTACATATCCCACAGCACACATAGGAATCACCTAAACTGCAGGCACCATAGAGTCGGATAACCGGAATGCAACATGACAGGACAACTTATTTGAGGCTAATTTACGTTGACACTGCCAGGAAACAGCTGTGGTGCTGTAACCAGGGTGGGCATGAGTCAGTACCCGTGCCAATTACTTCCGAGCAACAACTGGCGGTGTTGGAGCCCAGGGATGAGAGGAGGACAGGGTGGAGGCAGCATGACTTTTTGTCGTACACACAGCAGGGGAACAGCTGCCATTACTCAACCCCAGTAACACAGGAGCAAGTGTTGACTGTGCTAACAGCACTTACAGGCAACAACTGGCAGTGTTGGAGCCCAGGGTCCAATGCATCGACTTCAATTGTTTCCACCTCCTCTCAGGAACACAGCACTGTTGATCAACCATCTGTCTCTTCACCGCCTGCCAAATTGCCCAGTCAGTCAGAGAGTTCTGTATAGGAGCCAGCTGAGTCTCTGCTTCTGTTCTCAGAATTTGTTGGTTTGCAAACAGGGGCACAGCCAAGCAGCATTCTGGAATGTGAAGAAGAGGGAGTATGCAGTGATGCGCAACAGCTGTGTCTCTCTGAATCTGAAGAGGCGGGTGAGACAGTGCCGATGGTCAGCACACCGCAGAACGCATCTGATGATGATGAGACTCAGGTGCCAGTTTCTGTTGAGCATGGTGGTGGCCAGACCACCCAACAGCAGCAGGTGTTGGAAGAGGTTAGTGGAGATGATGAGGTCCAAGACCCAACATGGCGTGAGGAACAGGAAGGTGGTGGTAGCAGCTCTGAGGAAGCGATTGCCTCAACGGTACAAACAGGAGGGAGAGTTAGGCTGCATACTCTGTTGCCTGTAGCCTCCATTTTGGCACCTGTTCGGATTTCTCTTCCAAAAGTCTAAACGGACGCTCCCAGGACTTGCACTGCGTGGTCCTTTTTTCACACACTTGCAGATGATATTTGCTATGTCAAATGCAAGCTGTGTAATCAAAAAGTTAAAAGAGGTAAAGTGTCAGTAACCTCAATACCACAAATATGTGTAAACATGTGCGGAGAAAACACGTAGTTGAGTTACAAAGACACACTGAAGATATACAGTCTATAGAGAATCACTGCACAAGTTTAACTGCATATGTCATGGTTAAATTTGAAATTTTTATTGCACACTTGATGTGAAAAAAGAAAATAGCTATGAGACTACTGACTGACGTTTTGGGCAACGCAGTGGCCTTTATCAAATAGTCGCTGGAAGAGATAGAAAAATTTACAGTCAATGACAATGTATAATATATACAATATATACAATAAATACATAGGGTGAAGAATATATATACATAGGAATTAGGCAACATGTTAAACATTTGGGTGATACTGTAGAACACGGAGAATTATCCCACTAGGGTATGCGGGTGGATAATGTAGTTTTTTGTTGATTTTTGGGAGTGTGTAGAAAACAGGGGTGATGGGGTATTGAATATTAAGGAATGTCATAGTCTTACAGTCTATGGTGATCAATTAAAGATGTTTTGTCAGGATACGATCAATTTTTTGACAGATGTAAAATGTAGGGTCACAATTGAGTTGTCTGTAGGTTAGGTTAACTGACAGTTGTCTATGAATTTCGGCAATAGATTGGATCTTATTCATAATAACGATAGCACCCCCCTTATCTGCTGGTTTAATAATAATGTTGGGGTTATCTTTCAGAGATTTTATGGCTTGTTTATCTGTGGGTGTCAGGTTGTGGCGTATCGGGTGTAGGCCCAATCTCGGCAAACCATCCACGAGCACAGGCTCTGAATGCTGGCATTGCAAAACTCCTGTCCCTTGAAATGCTGTCATTCAGGCTGGTGGAGACTGACAGTTTATGGAACTTAACGGCATTGGCAGTCCCACAATACAATGTGCCAAGCTGATTTTATTTCAGCAGGCAAGCCGTCCCTGGTCTGTAAAAGCATGTTGTTGAGGTTAAAATTAAACATGCGCTACTAAACTCCGTCAGTAGCAATGTCCACCTGACCACCGCTGCGTGGACCAGTATCCATGGCCAGGGACGATACCTTTCCCTTACTGCCCATTGGGTCAATGTTGTGGAGCCGGGTACAGATCTTGCGAGTGGCGCTGTACGTGTTCAGGCAACTACAAGGATTGCGGGAATCAAGTCTGTACACATTGACTCCTCCTTCTCCATTTCCTCAGAAACATCGTTGCAGGAGCCGTCACGGTCTACCTCCACATGGACCCGTGAACGCTTAATAAGAATCTTTAGTTATATAGCGCCAACAGATTACGCAGCGCTTTACAGTTTAACAGTTTCAGAACACAAGTCATAACTAACAACGTTACCAATACAATAATGAAAGCAATATAATCCGCACATGCTCGTGAGAGCTTACAATTTACAAATATGTGGGGGAGATACAAAGTACAGGTGTTTATATACAATGGTGTATTTAGAATGATGGCCCAGCCATTTTGAGGGAGTGAGGGAGGGATGGATGGAGATAGTGAATGGGCTACACACACACACTTACACATAGAATGACTTTGATTAGTGAATGTGATAGGCCGCTATGAAGAAATGTGTTTAGAGTGAGCGCCCCAAAACATGCAAATTGTGGATAGTTCTAATTTCTTGGGGTACAGCATTCCACAGTATTGGCGCAGCGCGGGAGAAGTCTTGGATTCGGGAGAGATGTTCTTTAGGTGTAGGTGGCAATAGCGGGCAACAGATTGTATATGGGAGGTGAAGGAGAGATTGGTGTCAAACATAACACCCAGACAGCGAGCCTGTTGACCGATATGAGCACAGACGTGGCCAAACGTCAACAGGCCGTCCTGAAATTAATTTCCATGGGGAATCAAAGCCACACAGCGCTGGAGCTCTGGAATGCCATAAAGCAAGAGAGCGACATGTGTATTTTGCCAGCGAATCTCCAGCCAGGCTTGGTAGTGTGTGACAATGGCCAAAATCTGGTGGCAGGTCTGGGCCTAGGCAACGTCACTCACATACCATGTCTGGCACATGTGCTAAACTTGGTCGTCCAGAGTTTTTTGAGGGACTATCCGGATCTTGATGCACTGCTGCACAAGGTCCGCCTACAGTGCGCTAACTTGCGACGTTCCACCATGGCCAGATCGCGCATTGCAGCTCTGCAACGCAGATTTTGCCTTCCTGAACATCGCATCATATGTGACGTACCCACCAGGTGGAATTCCACGTTACATATGTTGGAGCGGTTTGTGTGAGCAGCAGCCAGCAGTAATGGAGTATCAGCTGCATCAGTTGCAATCAACTCGCAATTTGCGCCGTTCACTTCACCACTACTGAGTGGGCCTCTATAATAATAATCTTTATTTATATAGCGCCAACAGATTCCGCAGCGCTGTACAGTTTAACAGTTTCATAACACAAGTCATAAGTGACAACGTTAACAATACAATAATTAAAGCAATATAAGCTGCCCCTGCTCGTGAGACCTTACAATCTACAATGAGGAGGGGGAGCTACAAAGTACAGTTGTTTATATACAATGGTTTATTTACAATGATGGTCCAGCCATTTTCAGGGAGTGAGGGATGGATGGAGATAGTGAATGGGCTACACACACACACAGTTACACGTAGAATGACTTTGATTAGTGAATGTGATAGGCCGCTCTGAACAAATGTGTTTTGAGTGTGGAAGTAGGGCTGTTAATGGGGATGTTGAAGTCTCCAAGGATAAGGGTTGGTACTTCTGAGGACATGAAAGTGCGGCAGCCAGGCAGAGAAGTGGTCAAGGAACTGTGTGGGCGAGCCTGGGGTCCGATATATTACGCTACTCTAAGGGAGAGGGGACGAAAGAGCCTGATGGTGTGTACCTAATAATTTTCAAAATCTTAATATAAAATTTACATGTTACATATTTACATCTAGTATAAAACATTTAACCATTAAGCCTACTTACAGAACAAGGAAGTGTAAAAAAACTTGTGCTTAAAAAAAAAGTGCAAATTAAATGTGAGAAGGGCAGTGTAACAAATAATTTAGGAAAAAGATAAACTAACATCAAGTGCTGTGTGCTGTGTAAGAGCCAGACACATTAACATGAAATCAGTCTGGAATAGCGGTGATTTTCTCCCCATAACCCGAGTAACATTCTGGGGAGAGGGGTGTAGAGTCAACGATCAGCAACTAGCTACGGTAGATCAAATACCTGAAAAAAAAAAAAAAAAAATGGTTATTTAACATTCATAAGATACATTTTATTTTATCAAAAAAAAATTAAATATTTAACATTCATAAGATACATTGTATTTAAAAAAAAAAAAGAAAAATTTATTTAACATTCCTAAGATAAAAAATTTTTTTAAACATAAAAACTATAATACACAGCAGGATCTTTAGTAAAAACCAGACTTACCACTGTAACCTCTTAATCCTTGCAAGCTTCAACACAACGTTGACAAGGTACACAGCAGGGGTGGTCGGTCTCCTAGACAACGAGCAAACTCCTTCATGTTGAGAGAGGCCACCATCTCCTTAGCTTTCTGGTACTTTTCTGTGGGAATGAGCTTGTCTCCAACCAGCCAGGAATATCCATTGAATGGCACACCATGGTTTGGTATTAGCACCCAGTACCAAAAGTGAAGCAAACCACAGTTCCCATTTCTCATGAACTTTATTTGATATACTGGCTGGCCAAACATTAGTTTCTCACAAAGGAGCTGAAGACCCTGAGTGGCAGTAGGTGCAAGTCTCTCCAGCATGACCTGTTTGTTAGATATTTGCCGTCTACACCTAAAGAACATCTCTAGAATCCGCCCTTTTCTCACCATGGAAACAACAAAAACCCTCACTGTAGCATTGATCCACTCCCGCCTGGACTACTGCAATGCTCTATTACTTGGCCTCCCCATTACTCGACTATCCCCTCTCCAGTCCATCCTTAATGCAGCAGCCAGGGTCATCCATCTGGCTAATCGGTACTCGGACGCGTCCGCTCTTCGCCAGTCCTTACACTGGCTGCCCATTCATTATAGGATCCAATTCAAAGTACTGGTTCTCACCCACAAAGCTCTCCACAGTGCAGCACCCCCCTACATCTCCTCCCTCATTTCTATCTATCGGCCTAACCGACTGCTGCGCTCTGCAAATGACTTTCGACTAACCTCTGCAGTAATCCGTACCTCCCACTCCCGACTCCAAGACTTCTCCCGCGCTGCGCAAATCCTCTGGAATGCTCTAACACAAGAAATTAGGACTATCCACAATTTGCCTGGTTTCAGGCGCTCCCTCAAAACACATTTGTTCAGAGTGGCCTATCACATTCAATAACCAAAGTCGTTCTATGTTTAAGTGTGTATGTGGAGCCCATTCACTACCTCCATCCATGCCTCACTCCCTCAAGATGGCTGGACCATCATTGGAAATGCACCATTATATATACACACCTGTACTTTGTATCTCCCCCACCTCATTGTAGATTGTAAGCTCTCACGAGCAGGGTCGGCTTATTTTGCTTTAATTATTGTATTGTTAACGTTGTTACCTATGACTTGTGTTTTGAAACTGTTAAAGTGTAAAGCGCTGCGGAATATGTTGGCGCTATATAAATAAAGATTATTATTATTATTATATCAGAGGGAGAAGAGGATTGGGCCTTGACAAGGTGCCCGATTGCATCTTAAGTCTTATGAATGTTGGAGCCAGTCCACCGTACAAAAGCAGCCATAGAGTGTCCGGGTACCTGCTTGGATTTCGATCAAAATGAAGACTACTTTGATGTACATGTACACCAATTCGAGAAAAATGACAAGGATGAGGCAGTAAGACACGCTCAGCAGAGTACAAGCAGCATTGCTTGAAGAAGTAACTTGAGCGTGATCAAAATTGAATAAATTAAAATCTCAGACTACAGTGAACACAACTCTTAGCTGTGAAAGGGCTTTTTGTGTCCTTCTACAGTGTTTTCAACCAATGTATTGGATACGGATGGAAGCACGTCACACTATAATTTCAATTGAATGGAGCAGCAAGAATTACACTAAAGAAAAAAAAAAAAAAGAGTGTGAGAGTGACATGTGCAGATGCCTACATACAGCGTTGTATGCCGAGCAAACTGCAGCGCGTCACCTGCACTCACACACACACCTTGCAGAGCTGTGAAAAAAACACTGCAAGGCAAAAGGAAGATGTACACAGCGGTTGGTAAAGTAGCCTGCCTAAAGCACAGTACACAAAATCGCAATCTCTAACTGTCCCTCAGAGTCAGCAGAGCAGCGTTCTGTCCCAAACTGAATTAACAGCACAGTGACGCTAAAATGGCGGCTTTATCCCACAACAATACCTTCCTTGTGTCACGGTTAGGGTAGCGTGTGTCTATTATATGAGTGTCTGTAAAATGTAACGTTACGCAGACTTATTCTGCCCTTGGGACGCAAAAATAAGACAGCAGTAATCATTTACTGTATAAAACTCCACCTATGCGCAACAAAACAAGCACGTTCCCTCTTACGGTTCCTGCGCTGACATGTGAGTAGGGAGTTTGGAGACGTTCCTGAATTTATCCCAGGTATCCAAGCATATCAGGCCGATAGGAGAGCATTAAAACCACCCACGGTGGTGACTTAAATATGGTGAATCGAACCAGTGAAGAACTGTAGGTCGATGCGAATGAATGTGTGATCACATGACACACGTTTATAATAACCCTTGCTAGACACGAGTAACTTTGTAGACATTTGGACACACCTGAACCCAGATGGCAGTGAATATTCATTCTATTCGGCGCCACATGACTCTTGGTCCAGAATAGATTATATATTGCTAGCACAGGAGCTATTAAGGGAGTGGAAGAGGCAGATGTGCACAGCGTAGCTATATATGACCACGCGCCCGTATCAGTGACCCTGCAGATATGGTGCAGATGGGGCCAAACCAAACTTGGCGCTTCCCGACCTATTTGTTAATGGATGAGAAGTTTCGACATCATGTGAAGCAATGGTGTTTTTAATATGTAAGGGATAATGGAGATACTAGGGATAGGCCGGAACTTTTATGGGCAGCAGGGAAGGGAGTAATGCGCGGGAAACTAATAGGTTATCAGACAACGCTAAAAAAGAAGATGGCGACAAACTACTCGCAGGCTAGCAGGATATTACGCGATAGGTACACGGCAAACAAGACAAGTTCATCAACACAGGTTAAAAATAGATGTAAGCAGGCTAAGGTTGACTTACACGTATGGGTATATCGACGAGAGAGAAGCAGTAATAACAATTATAGAGCCGATGTATATCGTTATGGTAGCAAATGAGGGAGACTATTAGCATGACTAGCGAAAGGAAATCACATTCGTCATCAACATATTACAGCGTTAACGAATAAACATGGGATCATGAACACAGACCCTCGAACCATAAACACCATTCTACAAGAATACTACTCAGACTTATATAAGGTGGAACATACGGATAGTGAGGAGGGTAACACCTTTGTAGATGGAATACGGTTACCATCCATCACAAACTATCAGCTTCTCCTTTTAAAAAAACAAATTGAGGTGACGGAAGTGACAGCGGCGATAAGTTACTTTAAATACGGGAAAGCTCCAGGATCTGACGGGTTTACAGCCAAATTATTAAAATTATTGAGTGAGGATATCCCGTCCACATTGGTACGCACCTTCAATCATATATTGGAGACAGGAGGGTTGCCCAGCCATTCAAACATGTCACACATGAAGTTGCTACTAAAACCAAACAAACCTTCACATCTGCCTGGATCCTATCGTACATTCTCACTCATTGACCATTATATCAAGATTTTGTCCAGGATCATGGAAGATCTTTTGAGTAGCATTGTTCCTACGCTGATAGGGCGATCACAAGTGGCCTTTGTTAGCTACTTTGTTGGCTACTATCAGTCTCACTATGCATAACACATGTGTGCAGTGGGCAGTATTACCTTTGCCTTCGGTGGAGTAGGAAAACCCCTCTCCTATCGAAGTGTTAGTTGGGGAGATGGAAGATTTGACACCGGGACCTGAATTGTAATACTTAAATATGACAGGTGACAAATTTGTTAAGGCGCAACTACGCGGCCCCTACGTTGAGTCTAGCCCGTGAAAATTTACTGGTTGTCAATGGGGAACCCCAACACCCCGGGGCAGCTACAGTATTTAAACAATTAGAGCTGAACCAAGATTTGCTGTATCAGGTTTATAAAATACATGTTGAAATTTTTTAGCAATTGCTGCTACCGCAGTCATATCGGAGGTTGGTAATGGACTTAGCGCATGCGCATGTACTAGGGTGACATTTGTGCCAAAAGAAAACCCTACACAGAATTATACAACGGTTTTACTGGCTGGGGGTCTATCAAGAAGTTAAACGGTATTGTAACTCTTGTCGCATGCGCCAATACACAGTCCTCAGCCTCATTTAGTAAGTCCCTTGGTGCCATTAAAAATTTTAGAGGTCCAGTTTGAGAGAATACCCATGGATCTGGTGGAGCCGGTTAATAAATCAGCAAGGGGTCATCAACAGGAGCAATAAAAGGGGCACTGTGTGGGTCACCAGTTTTGAGCACACCCGAGTTCAAAAGACAATTCATTGTCCAGACTGATGCGTCAGAGGTAGGTCTGGGTGCCGTGTTGTCTCAGGACTGGAGCTTAACGGGGAGGAGCATCCCATTAGTTTCCTGAGTCGAAAACTTACTCCATCAAAAAACAGAGACAGCATTGTAGAGAGAGAGTGCCTGGCGATAAAGTGGGCACTGGAGTCGTTGCGCTACTATTTGTTGGGGATAACATTTTGTTTTGTAAATGATCATTCCCCTGTGACTGGCAGTGTTGTAGCCCAGGGAGTAGAGTTCAGGTGGTAGAAAGAATGAACATAACAGGAGACTTGGAAAACGTTGGCAAACAGTTATTTAATCTGAAAACGGACAGGCAAATTCAGGTGAGATCCATGCCTTGTTCATTTTCAGAAAAATAAGCCGGTCTACATTGTCTGAGGATAGTCGCATGCGACGGTCTGTTAGTACACCACCTGCAGCACTAAAGACGCGCTCAGATAATACACTGGCAGCAGGGCAAGCCAGCACCTCCAAAGCATACCACACATCAAATACAAATATAACATAATAATAATATTATCAATAAAAAATGAAATTGCACACACAGTACACAGACACAGCTCATATGTGTGTATGAGAGAGTGTTTCTGTGTGTAGTTCATGCCTCTAGCCTAGAAGATCAGTCTTGCTAAAATCTTTAACACTGACCCCTGTTCTGTTCTTAAAATGGTGGATGCTGAACTGCTTCTCAGCCCCCTCATACACAATCATTATGTGGCACTGCTGGGCTCAGTCAGAGGCATCAGATTGAACTAGGCTGTCCTGAGTCATTCTCAATAGAACATTTTGTTCAGCAGTTCATCTAGTTCATTTAGTTCAGAGGTCACATGATGCATTTCCTATCAGCTCCTCACAGGATAGGGTGGAGAAAAACTGAACTAAATGAACTAATCTTTTGAACTAATCTTTTCAGTGAACTAGTTCATGGTGAACTAATCACCAAAATTAACTAGATTTCCCATCACTATGGTGTACACCTTGGTGGCGCTGTCACAAAACTTCGCCACATTTGTAACATACAGCTCTTGCCCTGTGCAGAGGCGCTGCTTGTGCTCTCTCTTGTTGCAGAGGTGTCTACAATGCCTCGACGCACAGAGCTGCTTTGTAAAGCAGTAGCAGCAGCAGCGCTCTCGGCTGGAATGGAGAACATTATGGATTTCAACAGTGTGTCTTGGTCCTCCAACATTTTACGGTCCCGGTTCAACGGTGTGATGAGGCTTTGTAAGTTGTCCCAGTAGCGAGGGTCTAGGAGGGTGTACACCCAATAATCTGACGTGGTGAGAATGTGGCCGATGCAGCGGTCGTTTCTCAGGCAGTGCAGCATGAAATCAACCATGTGCTGCAGACTCACAAATGGCCAACAAACGCTGTCCTCTGGAAGAGCGTCACACTAATATATTTTTGTAAATTTAAAATAGAATAAAGCAGCAGCAATTTTTGAAAAATTACAAGGATGAGCCAGTGACAGACACTCAGCAGAGTACACGCTGCGGTGGTTGAAGTGGAGCGGGATCTACACTCCTACAAAAAAATGAAACCTCAGACTACAGTGAACACTGAAACACAACTGTTCACTTGCTGTGAAAGGCCTTTTTGTGGACTTCTATTAAGTTTGCAAGCAATGTATTGTATTTTGATGGAAGAGCGTCACACTAATATATTTTTGTAAATTTAAAATAGAATAAAGCAGCAGCAATTTTTGAAAAATTACAAGGATGAGCCAGTGACAGACACTCAGCAGAGTACACGCTGCGGTGGTTGAAGTGGAGCGGGATCTACACTCCTACAAAAAAATGAAACCTCAGACTACAGTGAACACTGAAACACAACTGTTCACTTGCTGTGAAAGGCCTTTTTGTGGACTTCTATTAAGTTTGCAAGCAATGTATTGTATTTTGATGGAAGAGCGTCACACTAATATATTTTTGTAAATTTAAAATAGAATAAAGCAGCAGCAATTTTTGAAAAATTACAAGGATGAGCCAGTGACAGACACTCAGCAGAGTACACGCTGTGGTGGTTGAAGTGGAGCGGGATCTACACTCCTACAAAAAAATGAAACCTCAGACTACAGTGAACACTGAAACACAACTGTTCACTTGCTGTGAAAGGCCTTTTTGTGGACTTCTATTAAGTTTGCAAGCAATGTATTGTATTTTGATGGAAGAGCGTCACACTAATATATTTTTGTAAATTTAAAATAGAATAAAGCAGCAGCAATTTTTGAAAAATTACAAGGATGAGCCAGTGACAGACACTCAGCAGAGTACACGCTGCGGTGGTTGAAGTGGAGCGGGATCTACACTCCTACAAAAAAATGAAACCTCAGACTACAGTGAACACTGAAACACAACTGTTCACTTGCTGTGAAAGGCCTTTTTGTGGACTTCTATTAAGTTTGCAAGCAATGTATTGTATTTTGATGGAAGAGCGTCACACTAATATATTTTTGTAAATTTAAAATAGAATAAAGCAGCAGCAATTTTTGAAAAATTACAAGGATGAGCCAGTGACAGACACTCAGCAGAGTACACGCTGCGGTGGTTGAAGTGGAGCGGGATCTACACTCCTACAAAAAAATGAAACCTCAGACTACAGTGAACACTGAAACACAACTGTTCACTTGCTGTGAAAGGCCTTTTTGTGGACTTCTATTAAGTTTGCAAGCAATGTATTGTATTTTGATGGAAGAGCGTCACACTAATATATTTTTGTAAATTTAAAATAGAATAAAGCAGCAGCAATTTTTGAAAAATTACAAGGATGAGCCAGTGACAGACACTCAGCAGAGTACACGCTGCGGTGGTTGAAGTGGAGCGGGATCTACACTCCTACAAAAAAATGAAACCTCAGACTACAGTGAACACTGAAACACAACTGTTCACTTGCTGTGAAAGGCCTTTTTGTGGACTTCTATTAAGTTTGCAAGCAATGTATTGTATTTTGATGGAAGAGCGTCACACTAATATATTTTTGTAAATTTAAAATAGAATAAAGCAGCAGCAATTTTTGAAAAATTACAAGGATGAGCCAGTGACAGACACTCAGCAGAGTACACGCTGCGGTGGTTGAAGTGGAGCGGGATCTACACTCCTACAAAAAAATGAAACCTCAGACTACAGTGAACACTGAAAACAAACTGTTCACTTGCTGTGAAAGGCCTTTTTGTGGACTTCTATTAAGTTTGCAAGCAATGTATTGTATTTTGATGGAAGAGCGTCACACTAATATATTTTTGTAAATTTAAAATAGAATAAAGCAGCAGCAATTTTTGAAAAATTACAAGGATGAGCCAGTGACAGACACTCAGCAGAGTACACGCAGCATTAGTTGAAGTAACTGGAGCGTGATCTGCACTCAAAAAAAAAAAAAAATTACAGACTGCAGTGAACACTGAAACACAACTGTTCACTTGCTGTGAAAGGCTCCATTGTGGACTTCTATAGTGTTTGCAACCAAGGTATTGTATACGGATGGAAGCGCGTCACACTATTATTTCAATTACATGGAGCAGCAAGAATTACACTGAAGAAAAAAAAAAGAGTCTGTGAGTGACACGTGCAGATGACTACAGACAGCGTTGCATACAGAGCAAACTGCAGCGTCACCTGCACTCACACACACCTTGCTGAGCTGTTAAAACAACACTGCAGGCAAAAGGAAGCTTTACACAGTGGTTGGTGCTAGCCTGCCTACAGCACAGTACACTAAATCGCAATCTCTAACTGTCCCTCAGAGTCAGCACAGCAGCGTTCTGTCCCTTACTGAATTCACAGCACAGTGACGCTAAAATGGCGGCGGCGCCTTTTATACACTGAAGAAAAAAAAAAAAGAGTCTGTGAGTGACACGTGCAGATGCCTACAGACAGCGTTGCATGCAGAGCAAACTGCAGCGTCACCTGCACTCACACACACCTTGCAGAGCTGTTAAAACAACACTGCAGGCAAAAGGAAGCTTTACACAGCCGGTGGTAAACTAGCCTGCCTAAAGCACAGTACACTAAATCGCAATCTCTAACTGTCCCTCAGAGTCAGCAGAGCAGCGTTCTTTCCCTAACTGAGTTCACAGCACAGTGACGCTAAAATGGCGGCGGCGCCTTTTATAGTGCATTCTGACATCATTTCAGCATCCAATCACAGCCATGCCATTAGTTAACATGACCGCAGCAGTACAGGATGTGCCCACACTTCTTAGGATTCCTCATTGGCTGACTAAAATCACATTGTCTCTCAAAGAATTATGGGAACTTCCGATTCCGGTATACGATATATGGAAAATATCGGAACTAAGTATCGGAATTCCGATTCAGCGAATATCGGCCGATACCCGATACTTGCGGTATCGGAATGCTCAACACTAAGCAGCACCAATTAGAGAAAAATGTGAAGGATGAGGCAGTGACACACGCTCAGCAGACTACAACCAGCAGTGGTTGAAGAACTAACTGGAGTGTGATCTGCACTCAAAAAATCAAAACCTCACAGACTGCAGTGAACACTGAAACACAACTGTTCACTATCTGTGAAAGGCTCCTTTCTGTACTTCTTTAGTGTTTGCAACCAATGTATTGTATACGGATGGAAGCGCGTCACACTAATAGATTAGATTTTTTTCAAATATAATGGAGCTGCACCAATTCCACAAAATAAAATAAAAAAAAGAGTCAGTGAGTGACACGTGCAGATGCCTACAAACAGCGGTGGATGCAGACCAAACTGCAGCGTCACCTGCACTCTCACACACACCTTGCAAAGAGCTGTTAAAACAACACTGGCAAAAGGAAGCTTTACACAGCGGTTGGTAAACTAGCCTGCCTAAAGCACAGTACACAAATTCGCAATGTCTAACTGTCCCTCAAAGTCAGCAGAACAGCGTTCTGTCCCTAACTGAGTTCACAGCACAGTGACGCTAAAATGGCGGCGGCGCCTTTTATAGTGCATTCTGACATCATTTCAGCAGCCAATCACAGCCATGCCATTAGTTTAGATGACCGCAGCATTACAGGATGTGCCCACACTTCATAAGATTCCTCATTGGCTGAGTAAAATCACATTGCCTCTCAAAGAATTATGGGAACTTCCGATTCCGGTATACGATATTGGAAAAATATCGGAACTAAGTATCGGAATTCCGATACAGCGAATATCGGCCGATACCCGATACTTGCGGTATCGGAATGCTCAACACTAATGCCCAGTCATCCTGCCTGGCAGAGACAAAATGTCGTAGATAGGTGACCAAGGTCTGGTTGGCCCTCTCTACCAACCCATTCGTCTCAGGATGATACGCTGAAGAGAGATTTAACTCAATACTGAGTAGACGACAAAGCTCTCTCCAGAACCGAGATGCAAACTGACAATTTTGTCCGGCATGCCGTGTAGACGGAAGATGTGCCTAACGAACAACGCTGCCAGAGCCCGTGCAGCAGGTAACCGTGGTAGTGGCACCAGATGCACCATTTTAGAGAAATGGTCGGTGATTACCCAAATGATGGTGCAACCCCGAGACTTGGGCAAGCCCACCACAAAGTCCATCCCAACCATCCCCCAGGGCCTGTCTGCCATCGGCAAAGGATAAAGTAAACAAGCTGGCCGTTGTCGTGGAGACTTATTTTTGGCGCAGGAGAAACACGCCCGAACATAGTCCCCAACATCACGGACCATATGCGGCCACCAATATGTCCTCGCCAGCAATTCAGATGTCCTCTTTGCCCCAAAATGTCCACCAACCCTGGACGAATGTGCCCAAGAGAGTACCTCCGGTCGCAAATTGGTAAGCACAAAAGTCTTGCCCGGGGGCACAGACTCTAGTGAAACCGGAGCCACTGTTCTCAGGCTCTCTGTGGGAACAATAAGCCGAGGCTCCTCTACGTCCTCTTCAGAGGACACCACAGAGCGAGAGAGAGCGTCGGCACGAATGTTCTTCTCTCCAGAGAGGAAATGGAGTGTGAAATTAAACCGAGAGAAGAACAAGGACCATTCTGGCCTGGCGAGAGTTAAGCCGCTGAGCTGTCTGCAGATACACCAAATTTTTGTGGTCGGTGAAGACTTGGAAGGGAAAACGGGCCCCCTCCAACAGATGTCTCCACTCAGAGAAGGCCAACTTCATGGCTAGCAACTCCCTATCCCCGATGGAATAATTCCTCTCCGCTGAAGTGAAGGTCTTAGAGAAGAAGAAGCAAGGATGTTTCCGACCTTGAGCATCCTTTTGGAAGAGGACTGCTCCAGCACCAACGGATGAGGCATCCACCTCCAATAAAAATGGCTTATCAACATCGGGGCGATGTAGGATGGGAGCGCTAGCAAAATGAGACTTAATAGAAGAGAAAGCCTTGGAGACCTCTTCCGACCACAATTTGGGATTTGCTCCCTTCTTGGTGAGGGCTACCAAGGGAGCTACCAAGGTAGAGAAATGCGGAATGAACTGGCGATAGTAATTAATGATCCCCATAAAGCGCTGCACCGCTTTTAGAGAGTGAGGTTCCTGCCAGTCCATCACAGCCTGTAGTTTGGCCGGATCCATAGCCAATCCCTGGGTTGAGATGATATAACCAAGGAAAGGTAAAGACTCCAGCTCAAACATATATTTCTCTAACTTAGCATAGAGGGAATTAGCCCGTAAGAGGTCGAAGACTCTGCAGACATCTCTCCGGTGGGAGTCAATATCTGGAGAGAAGATGAGTATATCATCCAGATAGACTACGACCGAGGTGGAGAGCATATCCCGGAAGATGTCATTGACAAAGTCTTGGAAAACGGCTGGAGCATTACAGAGCCCAAAGGGCATCACCAGATATTCGTAATGCCCATCCCTGGTATTAAAAGCCGTCTTCCATTTGTCCCCCTCACGGATGCGAATCAGGTTATAAGCACCGCGCAGATCTAGTTTAGTGAATACTCTTGCTCCCCAAAGCCTATCAAAAAGCTCAGAAATCAGGGGCAACGGGTACTTGTTTTTAACGGTGATGGTGTTAAGACCCCTGTAATCAATACACGGACGCAATTCTCCGTTTTTCTTCTGCACGAAGAAAAATCCCGCCCCTGCCGGTGACACCGACTTCCTAATAAACCCTCTTGCCAGGTTCTCCTGAATATATTGCGACATGGCCTCTGTCTCAGGAAGAGAGAGGGGATAGACCCTTCCACGAGGAGGTTCTGCGCCAGGCAAGAGGTCGATAGGACAGTCATAGGGGCGATGAGGCGGAAGAGTCTCCGCAGCCTTCTTGGAGAACACGTCTGCATATGACCAGTAGTGCTTGGGAAGTGGAGTAAGATCTGCGGGTAACTCCGTAGTGGTAACCTGAACGCAACTCCTGACACATCTGCCTATACATGCATCACTCCAACCCAGTATCCTACCCGAAGTCCACTCTATATGTGGGGAGTGGAAACGGAGCCAAGGTATACCTAGTAGGATCTCATCTATTCCCTCGGGAAGGACGAGTAGGGAAATAAGTTCCTGATGGGAAGGAGATACAGACAATGCAAGTGGAACAGTCTGGTGTGTAATTTGTGAGGGCAATGTCGACCCATTCACTACCCAGACAGTCACTGATTTGTCAAGCGCCACCAGAGGTATTGCATGACGGCGAGCAAAGCTAGAGGACATGAAATTCCCCTCTGCTCCTGAGTCCACGCAAAGGTCGGCGGTGAGAATGGAAGTACCAACAGTGATTGTCCCTTTAAGTGTCATCTTGGAGGAAAATGCCGCTGTCTCTAGTGAACCTCCTCCCAGGGCCACTAGACGCGATCGCTTCCCCGATCGCTGTGGACATTTGTTGGCATAGTGTCCTGTCTGCTGACAACGGTTACAGACCACGGATACTCGGACGGACCGAGACTTAGGTCCTGCATGAGGAACTTCTGTGGCCTTTTGGGGTTCGGACGCCAGATCGGGAAATTCGAGAGGTTTGGCAAAGGTGGGAGCCAACCGAAACCTCTGCCTACACTGGGCCCGCTCCAACCTCCGCTTGTGAAAACGGAGGTCAATGCGGGTAGATATGGAGATAAGCTTCTCCAGTGTGGCGGGAATCTCCCTGGTAGCCAAAGCGTCTTTAACATGGTCAGCCAGTCCTCGCCAGTGGATTGGAATAAGAACTTTATCAGACCAATCTAGCTCAGAAGCTAGAGTCCGAAACTGGACGGAAAACAGACTGACCAAAGACGAACCCTGTGCCAATGCCAGCAGTTGTAGCGCCGTATCGTGGGTGACCTGAGGTCCCAAAAAGACCTTTTTAAGAGCCTCCAAGAAACGAGGAGCACTCCGCACCACACGATCGTCGCGCTCCCACAGCGGCGTTGCCCACTCCAACGCTCTGCCCGAGAGTAGAGAAAGTACAAAACCCACTTGTGCCCGATCCTTGGGAAAACGTGCAGCCAGAAGCTCGAGCTGTATAGAGCACTGACTCACGAATACCCGACATTGCTTGCTATCACCGGCAAACTTGTCAGGAAGCGGGAGATGGGATAATGTAGGGGTAGAGGTGGCAGAAGACAAACTGGCTGCAGCCACGCTAGCAGCCTGAACAGCGACTGCGGTAACATCCACAGCTGAGGTTGTGCGCTCAAGAGCCACCAACCTACCCTCCAGCTGCTGGATGTACTGCGATAGACGCTGTTCATCCGCCATTTTACTAGCCAGACCCTGGCGCTAATATTATGTTAAGGGTCTGCAGAACGCACCAAATATATAAAGTAGAGAGGTGCGTTCGCAGCCCGGGGTCCACCGTGCAAGCGGAGCCTGCTGCTAGTAGAAATGGCGCGAGAAGCAAACTCTGTTATCCGCAGAGTCGCCAACATAAACGCCGTAATGCGCTGTGGCAATAAGTGCGAACTCTGTTAATCCACAGAGCCACTAGAAGGAGAGCCGCAGCGCTATATGGCGATGTGTGCGCACTCACTAGACACAACTGAGTGGCAAAGAAAACACGCTAGGGCGCTGTCTAGCGTTGAAAGCGAACCCTGTTACGTCACAGGGCTGCTGAGAAAAAGTACTGTGTCCTGTCAGGCTCTCAGGTACACAGTTAAGTGCTACGCGTTCATAAAGCGTGATCATGTGCTAATGTCCTCGCGGGAGTCACCCGCAATCTATGGCGTCTGAACGCCAGACCCTGAATACGGCAATCAAAACTCCTCACCGGTTATGCCGGTAATCTAGGGCATCTAGGACACCGACCCTGACCAGCTACCATACCAAACTCCTCACCAATTAAGTCAGTATTCTAGTGGCTTATTTCAGTCGGGTCCCTATCCACACATACACATGACCACACTGGCGCATAGCATACAATGATTGATATTAGCGCATGGCGGCCCAGCCATGCTACCCTTTTATAGCAACAGCTACAGGACCTTCCAGGAACAAGGACCAATGAGAAGCTGTTACAAACACACGTAGCTACATTACCTTCCTGGCGGACCAATAGGAGCCGCTGCAGCACCTGAACATGTGACCCCTGATCTCCAATGAGAGATCTCACTCTGGGCATGCTCAGATGGGAAAACGCAGGACTTTGTCTCAAAGACGACTGCTCCAGCACTGGCTATAATAGCAGATCCAGGAAAGGCAGCAGCAAGTCACTGCACAGTAGAGGAGTGGGCAAGATGCCTGGACCGACGTCTCTGCTGAGCAGGCTCCACTGCGGCCGGAGATGAATGGGAGACCCCAGTGGGACGGGTTCGAGACTCCCCTTGTGCAGCAGCGGGAAATCGAACCCTAACACACTCTGCTGTGTTATACACTCGTGTAAGTGAGGCCTAACAGTTTATCTCAAGATGAAAATTAGATTGTTTTGTATAATTTGGCTGGACTCTCAAATAAAAATATCTTCTATATTAATGTTATTTAACTAACATTTTTGCTTATTCATTTACATGTCATTGAAGTTTGTTTTGAAATTCTGGTGTAAAATCCTCACTCACTAACATTCTGCAACAATAACCCAACAACAGTTCTACAGTCATGGCCAAAAGTTTTGAGAATGACATAAATATTATATTTTCACATGATCTGCTGCCCTCTGGTTTTTATGTGTGTTTGACAGATGTTTTTATAACAGACAGAAATATAATAATTGCAAACATATGAGTAACAAAAGCTTATATTGACAGTTAGAATGAGTTAATGCAGCAAGTCAATATTTGCAGTGTTGACCCTTCTTCTTCAGGACCTCTGCAATTCTCCCTGGCATGCTCTCAATCAACTTCTGGACCAAATCCTGACTGATAGCAGTCCATTCTTGCACAATCAATGCTTTCATTTTGTCAGAATTTTTAGTTTTTTGTTTGTCCACCCGTCTCTTGATGATTGACCACAAGTTCTCAATGGGATTAAGATCTGGGGAGTTTCCAGGCCATGGACCCAAAATCTCTATGTTTTGTTCCCTGAGGTATTTAGTTATCACCTTTGCTGTATGGCAAGATGCTCCATTATGCTGGAAAAGGCATTGTTGATCGCCAAACTGCTCTTGGAGGGTTGGGAGAAGTTGATCTTGGAGGACATTCTGGTACCATTCTTTATTCATGGCTGTGTTTTTAGGCAAGACTGTGAGAGAGCCGATTCCCTTGGCTGAGAAGCAACCCCACACATGAATGGTTTCAAGATGCTTAACAGTTGGCATGAGACAAGACTAGTGGTAGCGCTCACCTTGTCTTCTCCGAATGAGGCGTTTTCCTGATGTCCCAAACAATCGAAAAGGGGATTCATCAGAGAAAATAACTTTACCCCAGTCCTCAGCAGTCCACTGCCTGTACCTTTTGCAGAATATCAGTCTGTCCATGATGTTTTTTTCTGGAGAGAAGTGGCTTCTTTGCTGCCCTCCTTGAGACCAGGCCTTGCTCCAAGAGTCTCCGCCTCACAGTGCGTGCAGATGCACTCACACCTGCCTGCTGCCATTCCTGAGCAAGCTCTGCACTGCTGGTAGCCCGATCCCGCAGCTGAAACACTTTTAAGAGACAGTCCTGGCGCTTGCTGGTCTTTCTTGGGCGCGCTGAAGCCTTTTTGGCAACAATGTAACCTCTCTCCTTGAAGTTCTTGATGATGCGATAGATTGTTGACTGAGGTGCAATCTTTCTAGCTGCGATACTCTTCCCTGTTAGGCCATTTTTGTGCATTGCAATGATGACTGCACGTGTTTCTTTAGAGATAACCATGGTTAACAGAAGAGAAACAATGATGCCAAGCACCAGCCTCCTTTTAAAGTGTCCAGTGGTGTCATTCTTACTTAATCATGACAGATTGATCTCCAGCCATGTCCTCATCAACACCCACACCTGTGTTAATGGAGCAATCACTGAAAAGAGGTTAGCTGGTCCTTTTAAGGCAGGGTTGCAATGATGTTGAAATGTGTTTTGGGGGATAAAGTTCATTTTCTAGCCAAATATTGACTTTGCAAGTAATTGCTGTTAAGATGATCACTCTTTATAACATTCTGGAGTATATGCAAATTGTCATTAGAAAAAGTGAAGCAGTAGACTTTGTAAAAATTAATATTTGTGTCATTCTCATAACTTTTGGCCATGACTGTATATGAATAACATTATCATTTGTGCATTGTCACATATATGAAAAAAACTTTAGCAATTCATAGTTAGAACCATTTCCAGTTTTGGTTTCACTTCTAAAGAATTATTTGCAAAAGCAAACTTAGGTAACCTTCAAAATTGAATGTTTTAATGCAGATTTTTTTGCAGCTTGACTATAGCAAAATATGTGTTTGTGTGTTGAATATGAAGATTTTGTTGCAGATTTGTGACAGTTTTCATCCTTTCCATTGTAAAAGTTGAAATCCACGCAATATATAACAGACAAAGAATTGACACACTGTAGATTAATTATCAGAAACAAGTAAATGCTTTGGATTTTCTACATGCAAATCAGCATGGAAAATTTGCACCAAATATGCCAAATGCAACTTAATCTTAAAGTATAATCATTATTTAGTTAATATTTTCTCTTTTTTTGTTTTGGAAAAGTTTGACTGAACATTGAAGGTAATAGACATGACTTTAATTCAATGCTGTAAATATTTTTCTTTTTTCTTACTTGAACTACATATACTTTTCCACAGTATGCTAATTCAAAAACTTCTTCTAAGTTCATAAGATTCCATACTTTGCTTCATTTCACTTCATCTTTGCATGGATTGTGTGTTTATAGAGAATAAACTTTTCCACTATATATGTAAAAACCTCTTATTATTATTTGTGTCTTTTCTAAACTTTTACATAAAATACATTAATCCTTACAAAGTAAACATATTCTACTTAGCTTTAGCTTTCAATTAAGAAACATAAACATAGATTAATGTGTGCATTGACTAATTCTTGTATCATTGTTGCTTTTTGAATTAACAGGGTACAAAAAAAGAGTTTTGTCAAATGTCCTCATATCTCAAGTGAACCTAAATTTGAGCATAAAGTCAATATGACACAATCATTAAGAGCGTTGTTTACTTTTGGCAATGAAACTAATATTATACATCTCTAAATTGTGATCATTATTTTCCCATTTTCAAGGAAATGACTAAGCCATTAGCTCAAGGATATTATTAGCTCTCATCTGCTGACATAAAAATATGACACATTGCAGGGGAACTTGTTATTCTGTTCCATTTAGGTAGCTTGCTATTAGTGTTACTTATTACTGCCCAATGACAAATCAGAAATCTATATATAATAATATCAAATATTTTATTGTCATTTGACTTCTCGTGTCCACCAATCATGACTTCACCTTCTTGCTTCTTAGACATAAAAATCTGAAGTATTTCAATTGCCAAATAGTTTTTTCATTGTTATTTACAAAAAAAACTAACTAATGTAACTCTTCTGATAACTTTTCATCTGCCAGTACTGCAAAATGGAGAAAATATAATATAGGGAACACATGATAATAGTTACAGAATGATCCTTCCTTACCTTTTCTGTGGCTTGAGATATCCTCAGTTGTAAGATGATCATGTTTAAAAAAATAATAAATAAAAACAAATTGTGATGCTCACCAGTATGAGTTAAGTCTACCATCTTTCAGGGCTGATATACAGCATTCTATAATGCTGTATATAAGTGTTGTGAACACTCTGAATCTGACTTCTGAGTTTGGGCTTCCCCTAGTGGCTGCTGATAGTAATGCAGCTGCTTTGACTAACAGAAGTCTATCAGCTGGGGGCGATGATTGGCAATCAGGTGTTACTGACTGGAGAGAAATAAGTGAGCAACCTTCATAATCCTTGCCTGTGATTTGTTTCTTCCTGGTCCCTTTTGGAAGTCAGCTTGCTTCCTGCTTTGTCGTACACTTTCAGATAAGTTATTTGCTGTTTATTTCTGTGGCATTTGTTTTCCCTTTTGTCTCAGTTTTCTGCCCTTCTGAAGTTAGTACAGCCAGGTTCCCCTGCGGGGGCCTGCACTGGACTGTTTCTCATTTGCCACTGTTTATGTATTTTCAGTTCCCTGTTATTTCTGTATCTGCTGATTTGCTACCAGTTCACACCAGAGACAGTTTATGTATTTTCAGTTCCCTGTTATTTCTGTATCTGCTGATTTGCTTCCAGCTCACACCAGAGTTCTGATCTAGCGGGGGAGAGATTGTGTGGTCTCAGTATTTTTGTATATCAGACCTGCTGAAATTTTTCTTAGAGTTTTTGCTGGATTGCAGGCAGTGTTCTTTCCTGTCCTGTTCTATCTAGACAGTTTGGGCCCCAGCATTTGCTTGCTCTATTTTCTGCCTGTGTTTGTATTTCATCTTGTCTCACCGCCAATATATGTTTGGGGGCTAACTATTTCTGTGGGGCTTTACTCCGGGGCAGTTAGCTTTCCCCTTTCTCTCTTTAGGCTTAGTTAACTCTCCGGCTGTGTCGAGGCATCTAGGGCACCATAGGTATGTCCCACGGCTGTTTCTAGTTGTGCTGTCAGTTTAGGGGTCTGCAATCTGCTAGTTACCAACCTCTCTGGGTGTCTGGTTGCCTAGGCTATTTTTGCTGCTGTCCTCCTTGCCTACAAAATCATAACATATAAGCCCTCATCCCGACCTGAAAGAGAAGAAAACTAACTTTTATTATGCTTTCTTGCGGGGTGGTCCGGTCTGGGAGGTGTCACTCTTCTTGGTCCAGCACCTCCCAACTACTTGCGATGCCGTCCTTCATCTTGGTTCATGCATCATCCACAGAAGTGTGCTCAGCATTGCACTTCTACGCAAGCGTACTTCTCTGCTCTGTTGAATGCAAAGCAAAGGAACGCAGTGTGCAGGTGCCTAGAAAGTTCAGAGAACCCCAGTGCCTGTGTGTAAACATCACACCAAGAATTACCCACCTTTCCTATATTACCCTTTTTTATGTGTTTTTATGATCTTCTTGAAAGTAACCTTTAATTTATATCAATAATGATTTTTAACCATTCTAAAGAAAGCTCTATTTTCTTAGGTGTTCGTTGTGATATATTTTGCTTTCTTGGCATTAATAATATTATAATTGAAGATATTAGTGTATTTTCATTTAAATTGTTTTGGTATTGGATGTTTCAGGGATTCTTTTTTTATAAAACCTTAAAGTACTGTAAAATATATACTCACCCTCATCTAAATTCTGCAGGTCCCAGATTAGTGTTCAACTGGTTCCTGTTGGTCCCTACTGCCTGTCCTGTAATTGATACATCAGAAATGACCAGGAATGCCCACTGGAACACCCTCTTAACTAGTGTTGAGCATTCCGATACTGCAAATATCGGGTATCGGCCGATATTCGCGGTATCGGAATTCCGATACTGAGTTCCGATACTTTTTGCATATCGAATACCAGAATCGGAAGTTCCCATAATGCTATGAGCCAGTTTGATTTGATTCAGCCAATGAGGAATCCTAAGAAGTGTTGGCACATCCTGTAAGGCATGTAGGCATGTTAACTAATGGCATGGCTGTGATTGGCTGCTGAAATGATGTCATGATGCATTATAAAAGCCGCTGCCGCCATTTTGGGTTCACTCTGCTGTGAATTCAGTTATGGACAGGACGCTGCTCTTCTGACTCTGAGGGACAGTTAGAGATAGAGATTTGCTATATTGTGCTTTACCCAGGCTACTTT
>JARQOD010000005.1:170173275-170191909 GCA_033576555.1 Oophaga sylvatica
AGCACTGAAATCTATTACCCATAGCTAGTCCTTAAAAGGGTCTTTTGATTAAGCTTGATTTTGTATTCATTTGGTATCCCCACACAAACTTAAAACCACTAAATTTGACCTATCTCGGAGGCCCTTCCCATACTACTGTTCCCCGGACGAATGGAGAGCAGGGCGTGCCAGGTCTTTAAAAAATGATGACGCTTTGCGGCCACCAATCAGGGCAAAACCACAAAAAGATGGCTGGGGCAATACAGTGCGTGGCAGACAATTCTTGATGTTCGGGGCGCTCTAAAGATGCAAAAATGCGGGCTGGACCAGAATTCTCGCACAACCCCGGAAAATGCCGGCCTCTCGATCCCCGCGGAACAGCGATGTGGGGCGAGTATGAGCATTCCCGAGCAGGAGCAACCGAAAAATTTTTTCCCCCCGACCGGAATTCTACTTTTGCTGCCCCAGCCTGTTTGCAGCCCTTGCAGATGTATTTACTCAACCTGGGCTTGTACCCCAGAGTAAATCCCCCCAGGGGATCCGCCAAGGGCGATGGGGATCCAAACATGCTGGGTTTTCCCCGGGGGCAATGCTTGCAGCATAAAAATGGTATACCCCCATTTTTTCTCTGATCGGTCAAGGTGGATTCCAAATGTCCTATTAACAGGAGTGTTTTGGGGAATGGCTCCACCCCCCGGGGAAACAGGGGATCCCATCACCTCAGCCCACAGCCCTTTCCCTGTGGCCTTCGTTTTTGATTTGCCTATTCTGCATTTTCGCAAAGATATCCCTCCAAGCTTCCAGAAAAGACCAAGGGGGGACCCAAGGGGTAAACCCTGTGGGTACTGCCGCCCAAAAACCATTTTTCTTCAACCTGTGAAAGCGCTACTGGAGCAAAACCCAAGAAGGGCGATAAAAGTGGGCTGGCGAACAGCACCTGAATCCAGTTGTGAGAGGGATTGCGGTATCGATTCGGTTGTGTGGAACATCTTGACGGTCTCTGTCCTGAGAAGCTTAACTCCAAAACTTGGGAAAGTAGGAGAGACTGCTGTTGTTGAGAGTACTTCCTCTCCATAAAGTCATGACTGTTTCCATGCCTTGTGGAGCTTCGGTTCAGCAGATGTATTAAAGCTGCAAGCCTACAGAGTCAGTGTGTGATTCCTGTTCAACAGCTCCAGAATCCAGTGAGGGTATTGTCTGGTGATGGCGAGCCCTACTCAAGAGTAGAGATGAGCAACTTTGCCTTTTTAGGGTCGACTTTCTCAAAAGTCGATTCGAACTAAGTCGGCTGACTAACGGAAATGGTCGGGTCGCAGTCGAAAATCCGACCCCAATGCAAGTCAATGGGGAATAAAAGTCGGCAGGGAGTGGGGAGGACAGTAAACACACCTATATTGCCCATTTCAATGCCAACGACATCAATTCTTATTACTTAAGCTTGTCACCTTAATTTACTTTTAATAATAGTAACGCATTGAAAACTGTGGGTTATTTGGCTAAATTGTGGGGGGGCAGTGCTGGCTCCCGGTTTTTCGGGGCCCGGGGCGAAGAGCCTCAGTGGGCCCCTTTAACACATACCACAATTCTGATGCTCCGATACGGCAGAGAAATATAGGTATAGTACAATGCCAAATACTTCACTTTAAATTACATGAGTGATATCTATTTTAAATTCTACAATAGCTCAAGAAACGGACAGTATAGTCCTCCATACAGTATTATGGGCACCATATAGTCGCCATACAGAATAATGAGCCCCATTAATTCTCTATACAGAATAATGAGCCCCAATTTTGCTCAATACAGAATGGGCCCATATAATGCTCCATACAGAATAGGCCCATATGTGCTCCATATCATGCTTCATATATAAAGGGTCCTATATGATGCCCCATAAATAATGAACCCCATATGATGCTCTATATAGATGGGCCCCATATATGATGCTCCGTGTCTGATGAACCCCATATAATGCTCCAAATATAATGGCCCCATATATAATGCTCCCCTATATAATGGTCTCCATGGATGCTCCAACATAAATGTGCCCCATATGATGCGCCATATATAATGGGCCAATATGATGCTCAAGTGTATGATGGGCCCCATATAAATTCTCCAGTGTATAATGCTCCCATATATTGCTCCAACCATTAAAAAAAATGAAATACCTCTCCTCTGGGGACTGCTCTACTCTGGACTCCTCACGCGCCATCTTCCAGCTCTCTGCACTGTGACTGTTCAGGCAGAGGGCGCACAGACGTGACATCATCATGCTCTCTGACCTGAATGTCACTGTCAGGAAAACCCCGAAGATGTCACAGCAGTGGACAGGGGAGGTAAGTATTGCAAGTGCTGGGGCACTGAGCTAGCAGGGGGAGCACACTTGTGGGTGCCGGAACTGGCACAGGGCCCCTCATAGTACGCCGGTGTCTCAGATGGCGAGTGGGCCCCCCCACCTGCTCAGGGCACTGGCATTTTTCTCGGGTGCGCTAGGTGCTGACGCCGGCCCTGGGGGGTACAGCCCAGGGAGGGTTGTGGAAAAACGGCATATGTTGAGTGTAGCTGGACGTTCAGCAGCTGCAAAAAGGAGGAATTGGAGAAGTCGGAGGAAGAGGGGGGACAAAGCGAGCCATTTTGCTGGCAACATATGTTCATCAGGGGAAGGTGGTACAAATCCTTTTGAAAACCCAGGCATGGTTTACTTTAATGAAGGTGAGATCATCAAATTTGGGTTGACAGCCGGGTCCCTCTTTCTGTCAGATTGATCCAGCAGCACTGAAGACTCTTCTGATAGCACACTATCAGCAGGGCAAGCAAGCTCCTGTAAGGCATATTGTGCCAATTCAGGCCAGGTGTCCGTTTACAGGCCCAGTAGTCAAAGGGGAATGAACTGTGAGGGAGAACATCGATAGGGGAGGAGAGGTAATTTGAACCATAGTTGACAACTGCTGTCTCCTGTCTGTTGCAACGATTCTGTATTACCAGGTCATGTGAGCGGTACTCGAGAAATCAGACCACAACATGGTAATGAAACCCCTATCTCCAACGCCACTTTTGCTATGTGCACAATGAACACCTCTTCTATTTGGCCCAGTAGGCTCGTGTAGAACCTGCACCACTGCTGTGTGCTGGGAATGCCTCTAACAAACGGTTTTACCAGAGTTGCTTGTTTGCTCGCCAATAATTAGCTGTAGCTTCTCCAGTAGCATGATGTTCTATAATTTTGCCTTTATAGTGTGGATCGAGAATGCTGGCCAACCAGTAGTCGTCATCCTTCATAATTTTGGCAATGCGGGGGTCCCCTTTTAGGATCCGCAAGACATAATCACAATGTTCCAGGTGTCAAAGATGCACTGCCAGTGGTGGGTGGAGGAGCACTTTCTGCCAAATCCACATCCCTCCAGTCAAGCACAAACCCTGCACCTGACCTTGGCAAGCCAACATTTTCTCTTGCCCCCTGAGAAGCATCATCCTCCCAAAATAATCATCCCCCTCATCCTCCTCCTCTTCCTCTTCTTCCTCCACCTCGTCCAGGACAGTTCTCTCAGCAGACAATGCCTGAAGGTACTGCCACACTAAACAATCCCGCTACGATAGCGATAAAGACGTATCTAATCGATCGCTAGCGGGATTGTTTCTTATCGCTAAGTGCGGCTTAACTTAGCGATATAGTTAACGACGCTATCGCGGTTAGCGATCTCTTAACAACTTTAGCGGTACAAAAGTACCGCTAAATCGCTAGAAAAGGTGCCACACTTAGCGATATATACTTACCTGCGGGGCGCCGACGATCTAAATAGGGTCCGGAACGATGTCAGCGACGAGCGAGATCACAGCAGGGGCCCCGTCGCTGACAGATGCCGCACACAACAACATCGCTAACGGGATCGCTAAATAGTGGACTTTTTTTAGCGATCCCGTTAGCGATGTTGTTTAGTGTGGCATACCCTTGACTGTCATGAAGACTTCCCTCCTCCTCCTCCGCTGCAGACGCCTGATCCTTAATGTGCGTCAAAGTTTGCATGAGCAGACGCATAAGTGGGATGCTCATGCTTATAATTAGCGTCGGCTGCACTTACCAGCCGTGTGCATTCCTCAAAACACTGAAGGACTTTACAGATGTCTTTCAGCTTTGACCACTGCACACCCGACAACTCCATGTCCGCCCTCAAACTGCCTGCCCCTGGATCCTCCCACAAATGCATTACAGCCTGCCTCTGTTCGCACAGCCTCTCAACCATGTGCATGGTGGAGTTCCACCTTATTGAAACGTCTATATTAGGCGGTGCTTGGGAAGGTGGAGCGATCGCTGCAGCCTCTGCATATGACTGGAGTCTATGGGCGATTGACACCTTATGGAGCAGGGCTGGTAACTTCAGATAATTATTTATGAAGCACTGCACCACCAGGTTCAATGTGTGACCAGCAATGTATGTGTCTGAGTTTTGCCAGGGCTATGGCTGCCATAAAATATGGCCGTTATCACTGACTACCTTGCTGGCTCCAGATGTAGACTGTCCAGCCATGACTAAGTTTCTTGCTGCAAGTAGTCGGCCATTACCTCCGTGGTGTGTCTGTTGTCGCCCAAAGACTTCATCTTTAAAACAGCCTGCTGACGTTACCACTAGTGTTCGATAGTAGGACACCTCATGTGCAACACTGCAGCTGCGGATGGAGTGCTCGTGCGACTGTGCTCTGTCGACGAGCTTTTGCTTCTGGAGGAGGAGGAGGGTTGAACACCTTCAGCCAACTGTTGCCTATACCGTGGGCTAGGCAGTACTGTCCCACCGCCGCTGTCCCCTGTGGACCCTGCATCCACCACATTAACCCAGTGCGCAGTGGTGGACACATAATGGGCCTGGCCATTCCTACTGGGCCCATGCATCTGTTGTGAGGTGCACCTTTCCACTCACTGATTGCTTGAGTGCATGGACAATGCGGTCTTTCACATGCAGGTGAAAGAAGTGCCGACTGGGTAGGTCATAGCGTGGGACAGGGTAGGCCATGAGCTCTCAGAACGCTGCGCTTTCAACCAAACAGAAGGGCTCATCTCTAATGAGATCAGTTTGGCAATGTAGGCGTTCAAAGCAAGTGAGGTTTTTGTAGTCCATCCGCGCTTGCAAGAGCATGGTTGTTTAAATGTCTAAGTATGCAACTGGTATTCAATTTTCGGAGATTTTCCTCGGCCAAAGGTCCTTCCGCACTTCTTACAGAAAACCTTTGCCTCATCAATAGGATCAAAAATTGCCACACGGCACTCTTCCTAATATGGGATAAATTTTCTGGCTTGCATGCAGTGCTAATTTACCTTCTGGCCAAGCTGTCCTGCAACTCTTTTTGTTTTTTTAACACGTTTTTGGACTAACTACTGGCCTGCCAGATAACCGTAGCTGTGATGTCGATGCCTGCCGCCGATCCTCCTCCTCTTCTGAGCTATTGCCAGCGGCACCCTCTTCCCCCAATGGAATGCCAATCCGGGTCAATAACTTGGTCATCCATCACCTCCTCTTCAATTCATCTGCACCTTCCTCTGTGTCACCGTGAAAGGTGTTAGAGTATGCGGGAAGGGACACCTGAGTTTCATCAGGGTCAGATTCTGGCTCAGTAGACTGCGAGGGCAATGTAGTGCTCTGGGTGAATGTACCAGCAGAATCAGATAGCAGTGGCTGTGCATTAGTGCACTCCATGTCATATTCATCTTGGAATGGGGAATTTAGGATTTTACTTGATAACCCAGGCATGGTATGTGAAAAGAGCTCCATGGAGTAATCTGAAGTGTGGCCTGCCGCATCCTTCAATTTTGGTGGGGGTGAAGGACACAAGGAAAGGTGTCGTTCCTGACCAGGAGCCTGCACTGACGACTCAGTGCTTGCAGTTTTTGAAAGTTCAGAAGAGGAGCGATAGAGCTGGAGGCTGTTTTGGCAATGTAAGCCAAAAACTGTTCCTGATGCTCCGGCTTTAAAAGTGGTTTACCTACTCCAGAAAAGGGAGCCTTCCAGGCCTTCTGGAGCCAGATGATGACGCAGGCTCAACACCTCCTGCCTAGGTGCTATTGGACTTTTGGCACTACCAGCAGATGCACCACCACTACCATTCCCAGCTGGCCCCTCCCGCCCACGTCCGCGGCCTCTTTTCACCTTACTCCTCATGTTTGGGAAAATGTACCAAAAATACCAGCAATATATTGTACGTATGAGGACGTACAGCTGTATATGGCGTAGGGGAAAATTTAAATCTCAGTATATATTTCCGGAGTCACACACAAGACGCTCACTCAGTATGAATTTGACCTAATACAAAGAGCAGATATACAATACTGTCTCAGAAGCGTAACAGCTGTATAGGTGTAGGGAAAATTGCAATCTCCGTATATATTTCGGAGTCACACACAGACGCTCACTCCAGTATGATTTGACCATAATACAAAGAGCAGATATACGGTACTTCTCAGAAGCATACAGCTGTATACGGTGTAGGGAAAATTGCAATCTCCGTATATTTTTCGGAGTCACACACAGAGTCACTCAGTATGGATTTGACCGTAATACAAAGAGCAGTTACCATACTTTCTCAGAAGCATACAGCTGCATACGGTGTAGGGTAAATTGCAATCTCCGTATATGTTTCCGGAGTCACACACAGACGATCACTCAGTATGGATTTGACGTAATTCAAAGAGCAGTCATACAGTACAGTCTGAGAAGCATACAGCTGTATACGGTGTAGGGGAAAATTGCAATCTCCGTATATATTTCCGGAGTCACATACAGACGATCACTCAGTATGGATTTGACCGTAATACAAAGAGCAGATATACGGTACTGTCTAAGAAGCGTACAGCTGTATATGGTGTAGGGGAAAATTGCAATCTCCGTATATATTTCCGGAGTCACACACAGACGATCACTCAGTTTGAATTTGATCGTAATACAAAGAGCAGATATATGGTACTGTCTCAGAAGCGTACAGCTTTATACGGTGTAGGGGAAAAATTGCAATCTCCGTACATATTTCCAGAGTCACACACAGATAGTCAGCATGTATTTGTCCGTGATACCTGCCGATACACGGTAGTGTGTGAGGAGCGTACAGCTCTATACGGTGTGGGAAAAAATGAACGGTCGGTAAGTGTGCAGAAAAAATAAATAAAAGTATTAGTGCTGTGTAAAAAGCAGTCTGCACAGCAGTGTACACACAGCAATACAGCTATCAGGCAGCCTAATAACCAGCGCTGCTGCACACAAGAAAATCTTCCCCTGTCACTGTACACTTACTGTACAGCACAATTGCTATCAGCACAAGCACAGAAAAACTTCTCTTTCCTGCCTAACTCTCTCCCTACTGATAAACAGCGTCAGCAACCTCTCCCTACTGTTAATATCGGCAGAAGTAAATTGGAGGTCGGCGCTCAGGGCTTTTATAGACACTTTGACGCCCCCAAAGCAAGCCAATCACAGCAATGCCCTTCTCTAAGATGGTGGTGGATGCTGCACATGTCATCACGTTGCCCACAGTGTACATCCTTGCTCATTGGCTGAATAAAGGCGCCTGAAAGCATCATGGGAAAACCGACTTGGGCGCTGGGGTTGACGACCGCATGGCCAACTGCATGCTATGGTCGGGTTTCGGCCAACAAAATCCGACTTTGGAGAAAGTCGGCGACTTTTGAATCTGACCGACCAGTTTCGCTCAACTCTACTCAAGAGCAGTCTAGTCTTGTAGGAACAACTACAGCTCCAATTCTGATCATTATATATCATTATTAGGGTTGAGCATTCCGATACTTCCCATACCTGAAATCCAATGTAAGTCTATGGGAACAAAATATCGGAAGTACTTCCGATACTTACTTCCGTTTTTGTTCCCATAGACTTACATTGGAACAAGTCATCCAAGTTCGATCTTCAACCTAATCATTATACATGGAGAAGATTGTCTTCCACATGCTGTCTGGTATGCCCATAGGTCATTCAGAGCCAAGAACTTTACTAATCTTTCAGGTCTGGAGACCCAGCATGGTGCTTCGTTGCGACCAACCAAAATCACGAGAGGTGACTGGTTCCCATACATCAAGGTCAGTCAACAATGTCATCATCTTTTTCACCTGGTCTGCTAGTCATCGAGTCATGGTGTGCTGACATCTCCAAAGAAAGGGAAGCAATGACGTTCTCTCCATACATCTCCAATGATTGTACCAGTGATCAGTTTCCAGGAACATCCTGCCTCTAGGATGTCTTTCTCTGGATAACAGGCAGAAAATGGATTCTGTGAGAGTGCCTTCATTTTCCATGTGGCTGGTTGGTAAAGATGTAAAAATGGAAGCTTTCATGTCTCTGCTTTCCACTAACCTGGAGGAAGAGGTTCAGATTGTTTTATCTTCTATGGTGGGAGCTGACCTCGTCGGGCAGAGAGAGACTAGGCATTCCGGAATTCCTGATATCATGCCTGCCTCATTCTACCCTAAGGATATCGTGATGAACTGGATGGTGTGCGGTACTGAGGAAAGTAGGGCTATACTCCTTCTGCAGATGATCCTGGTGGGCTTGAAGAAGAGAGGGCGTAAGGGGGGGTACTGTAACATCCCTGCCGACATCACTGTATTGCTTCCCATCTCCCAACAGGCTGATACACCGTATTACTCACCACTCTGGGCCATGCTGTGAGTTTCTGCCCTCTGACTGCTCCATGCTGTGAACCTCATGTCCTCTGCTTGCTGTGTGCATACTTCCTGGCTGTATGCTTAGAGCGGGAGCGCCTGCACTTCCTCAGTCTTATAGAAACAGTGTGCACATTCCTAATGTGTTCCCAGCCTATTGTCAAGAGGTACCGGTTACTTAAGGCATCTACACCAACAGGAAGTAGCCTGATCAATAAACTCTCTCAGTCTGCTTTCTGTTACTGAGTTGCCAGGTCCTGTCCTGTCCTGTTTCGGTCACCCTGGGGGATGAATACCCAGGCCCGTACTGTAATCTGTGTACTAAGGCCTGAATCCTTTGTCCTGAACTTGTTCTCGTGTCTGATCTTGTCTGTACTAATGTCTATCCTTGCTCTGCTCCATCTCTGCCTCAGTGGCTCTGCTCTGGTCTCTCTTTGCCTCAGCGGCTCTGCTCTGCTCTCTCTTTGTCTCAGCGTCTCTGTTCCGCTTCCCTCTCGCATCCTGCGGCTCTGCTCTGCTCCCTTACAGAACCCTGAGGTTCTGCTCTGCTCCCATTTCACACTCTGCAGCTCTGCCTTGCTACCGTCTAGCATCCTGTGGCTCTGATATGCTCCCATCACACATCCTGAGGCTCTGCTCTGCTACTGTCCCGCAGCCTGCAGCTCTGCTCTGCTTCCATTCCACACCCTGTGGCTCTGCCATGCTCCCGTTACGCATCCTGCGGCTCTGCTCCACACCCTGCAGCTCTCTTATGCTTCCGCTCGGCACCCTGCGGCTCTTTGTCCCTCTTGTCTGTACTGGTTCCTACCGGTTCATTTATCCCTCTAGTCTGAACTGGCTCCTACTAGTGATGAGCGAGCACTGAAATGCTCGGGTGCTTGTTGCTCGGGTCGAGAAAACTGGAATGCTCGAGTGCTCGACCACAGCAACGATCCCAGGGTAAGACACAGCAAAAACAGTTGAATGTAGGCCCAAATGCCACAATTTGTAGCCCACTGATAGATTTGGTGTGTGACGGAGATACCACACTGTTACATATGTGGCCTGTATTTTTTGTTTTTTACAGCAAAATAGTATATAGAACTAGGGTAGCAATCAGCAAAAACAGTTGAATGTAGTCCTCAAATGCCACAATTTGTTGCCCACAGATAGATGAGGTGTGTGACTTAGATACCACACTGTTCAATATGTGGCCTATATTTTTTGTTTTTTACATCTTTATAGTGTATAGAACTAAGGTAAGACAAAGCAAAAACAGTTGAATGTAGGCCTCAAATGTGACAACTTGTAGCCCTCTGATAGATGAGGCATGTGACAGAGATACCACACTGTTCAATATGTGGCCTGTATTTTTTGTTTTTTTACACATTTATAGTGTATAAAACTAGGGTGAGACACAGCAAAAACAGTTGAATGGAGGACTGAAATGCCACAATTTGTAGCCCACAGATAGATGAGGCGTGTGATGGAGATACCACACTGTTAAATACGTGGCCTGTATTTTTTGTTTTTACAGCTAGTGTATAGAACTAGGCTAAGACACAGCAAAAACAGTTGAATGTAGGCCTGAAATGCCACAATTTTAAACCCACAGATAAATGAGGCATGTGACGGAGATATTACACTAATAAATATGTGGCCTGTATTTTTTTTTTGGCCAGCAAAATTGTGTCAATAAATAGGCTAAGACTCAGCAAAAAAAATTCTATGGAGGCCTGAAATGGCTCAATTTTTAGCACAATGATATGCGATTTGTGTGGTGGACAAAACCCAGTGAAAAATATCTGCCCTGTAGCTAAATATTTTATTGCCAGCTAAATATTTTTTGGGCAGCAAAATGGTGTCAAGAAATTGTACAAGACACGCCAAAAATTTTTACAGTACCACAAAAATGGCAGAATTTGATGCACACTCAGAATGTGATGGCTGGGATGGGCAATCCCATTTAAAATAGCTGGATTTTCACGCTGTACTATGAAAATGTATCTGCAGTCTCAACAAGCAAATGGAAAAAAAGGGGATTCGGATTGCTTTGGAATAAAATAATCAGGTTTAAGATACAAAAACAATATTCCTGGCCATGGATACCTGGGGCTATGTATATATAGTCAATATATGTAATAGGCAGCAGCAGCGGACAGTAATGATATGGACCCTCTTGATGTATGCAATGAAGTATGCCATATACAATGCCTGCCTGCTACTGATACCTATATACCCACATACAGTGCCTGCATGACTTGCACTGATATGTATATACCCACTTACACTCCCTGCCTACCTAGCACTGCAATCTATATACCCCATAATTAGTCCTTAGAAGGACTGTTGATTAAGCTTGATTTGTGTATTCTATTACGGTATACCCACACTAACTTATAAACCACCAAACCTGACCCTATCTCGGCAGCAGCTCTCCCTATACTAGCTGATTCCGGAGCTGAATGTGATGAGAATGGCAGCACCAGGTCTCTTATAGATCTGATGCTGTGCGGCCAGCCAATCACTGTAATACCACAACCAAGATGGCTGCGGCAGTACAGTGCATGGCAGACAATCCTTGCATGTTGATTGGCGCTCTAAAGAGTGCTAAACATGCAGGGCATGGACCAGAATGCCCGCTGAGCAATCCCAGAAATGCTCGACAATCTCTGAGTATCGCGAGTACAGTGATGCTCAGGCGAATACTGAGCATTACCGAGTATGTAGGAAGAGGAGGTAGGGAGCTGCAAACGTTATCCAAATAAATCCAAAAAATATAGAGTCCAATTGTAGAGATAGGGTTGATGCTCATTCCGCTGGTGAGAACAGCAATGGTAGAAAAACAAAGGAATGTATCCGGCACATCAACCCATGTAAAATAAAAATAAACTTTTATCCCTTGAATGTCAAGCAGTATTAAAAACATTGGAAACACCTGGCACGTTACAAGTGCCCTTACTCATAGGATATAAAAACACACTGACATAAACCATTATATACACAGAAAAAGCCAACACAAACATATGAATGATTACATTAATCATGCACCAGTTATTGCAAGATGAAAAGAAAGTCAAAGCAAAACAAAGAAATATCCATGATTATAGTGCAAAAAATGTTCAAAGTACCTTTATATACTCGAGTATAAGCCGACCCCAGTATATGCCAAGGCCCCTAATTTTGCCACGGAAAACTGAGTAAGCTTATTGACTCGAGTATAAGCTGGGTATGCATTGTCCCCCTCATCCAACAACAATACCAGAGCGCCCCCATAAGCAGTCACGGAGTACACATAATGCCAGAGCGCCCCATAAGCAGTCAGGGAGTACACATAACAATACCAGAGTGCCCCCATAAGCAGTCAGGGAGTACACATAACAATACCAGAGTGCCCCCATAAGCAGTCAGGGAGTAGACGTAACAGTACCAGAGTGCCCCCTTAAGCAATGAGGGAGTACACATAACAATACCAGAGCTCCCCCATAAGCAGTCAGGGAATACACATAATACCAGAGCGCCCCCATAAGCAGTCAGGGAGTACACATAGCAATACCAGAGTGCCCTCATAAGCAGTCAGGGAGTACACACAAACAATGCCAAAAAGTACATATAACAGTATCAGAGTTCCCCTATAAACAGTGTCAGACAGTACACATAAGCAGTGTCAGGTTGTCCATATAAACAGTGCCAGACAGTACACATAAGCAGTCCTAGAGAATACACATAAGTGTCAGAGTGCCCCGATAAACAGTGCCATATTTTCCCCAAACAGTGTCAGACAGAACACATAAACAGGCCGGTGGCTCTTCCTGCTTGTTCTTGTGCAGAGCGGTCATGTGACCCCGCTCATTAAGGTAATGAACATGTGCTCCACACCTATGGGAGTGGAGACGCGTGCATATTATTTACCTTAATGAATGGGGTCACATGACCGCTCTGCACAGAAACAAGCAGGAAGAGCTGCTGGCCTTGGACAATGGAGATGAAGGGAGGATGGAGATCCAGAGATTGAGGGTGAGTATTGATGTCTGACTTGTGTATAAGCCAAGCGGGGCGTTTTCAGCACAAAAAAATGTGCTGAAAATCTAAGTTTATACACAAGTATATACGGTAATATACATATTGCAACCTGTGAAAAAACTAAATGAAAAAAAAATGAAATGTCAATAAATATAAAACAGATCATTTCCCAGATTCATACCTTTGGGGTATTTGGTATCAAGCTTTAGAATCCAAAAAACTTCACGTATAGTCAGAAGCTTTTGTTTATTACCTCCTCTGACTGGATTATGAACCTTCTCAAATGCACAAAAAGCAAACTTGGAAACATCTACTTTATGAAAATTTGCAAAATGGTTGGCGGCACCTGAATAAGCCACACTCCCATTGTAGATGTTAGACAAATGTTCAGCAATTCGTCTTTTCATTTTATGTTTGGTAACACCCAATATAGTTGAGTCCACACGTATGCTCGCTCATCACTAGATCCTACCTGTTTCCATATTCCACTCATACCTGCCCATGTTCCCGTACTTCCCAAAACGGTTCCTGTTCCTCCAGTCTGAACTGGTTCCTACCTGTTCCCATATCCTACTTGTACCTGCCTGTGTTCCTGCCCCATCCGAAACGGTTCCAGTTCCTCCAGTCTGAACTGGTTCCTACCTGTTCCCATATCCTACTCGTACCTGCCTGTGTTCCTGCCCCATCCAAAACGGTTCCTGTTCCTCCAGTCTGAACTGGTTCTTACCTGTTCCCATATCCTACTCGTACCTGCCTGTGTTCCTGCCCGATCCGAAATGGTTCTGGTTCCTCCAGTCTAAGCCGTGCTCGCCTGCCTGACAGAGTGCCAGCCGTACCTGCCTACTTTCCAGAGCGCCAGCCATGCCCGCCTGCCTGCCAGAGAGCCAGCCGTGCCCGCTAGAGTGCCAGTCGTGCCTGTCAGTACTTGCCCTCACCTGTTGTTAGTGTTCTGTCCCTCAGTGGGATCAGCTGCTACTGCCAGATACAGGCCTGGAGTGGTACCTGGCAGCTACCTGCCGCACAAGTCTGTCCTCACCACTTAAGGCTCCAGTGAACACCAAGGTAGCTTCTTAGTCACACCCCTCCAGGGTAGTCTGGTTTGTGGCACAGTGGGGCCACAATCCTTGCTTGCGCCATCCAGTCTGGGCACGAGCGTTACAGACCGCACTGCCCTAGGTTCCAAAAATGCGATCACACACGGAGATGAAGCATAAATGTGGTTTATTCGTCAATGCATTTCAAGATTGCCAAACCTCTTCATCAGGACCAAACCACAATGATCATTGCATCGTATCTCCTTTCTGGTCCTGCTGCAACCTGTACATGTTCCTATAGGTGTTGTGACTGTCAGATGAGCATACCTAAAATATGTTATACCACCTGGCTATTAGATAAGACCATTTTTGTGCTTTTTGTCCCTCCAGCTTTACCGTTTGTTTTTACTTAATATAAAAGTAATTGAAACTAGAATATTGAAAATTAAAGCTTACGCTCACCACAAGGTATTCAAAGGATGGAGTCAAACCTGTGCCCTAGTGCTGGAGTGCCTAAAGCTTCTGCTCTTAGAAGATCAATAGTACTTCTATACATGGCCAATTACATTTCTGAGGTCCCATTAAAGTTTTCATTTTTGCCCAGGAATCCCACATTTCCCGAAGAGTAATTTGTTTTAAATTTCTCCTTGCTAGCTTTTTTGAGACCAAGAATTTTATACAGTAATTATCTATCAGAGACAGTTGGCTCAAAACGTCTTCCTCTTACAAACATGGCGCAAGCCACCCCATCTGGCAGATTCCAGGGGAACACAGGCCTTCACCCTTTACAGGGATCTGGACTTAAAACGGATTCCACTAGATTGCTTCCACTGAAAAGCTGCTATGTGGAGAAGCAAACCAGAGGCAAGACAACAGTCAGATAGCCAGGTCAGAATCAGGAAGTCGGTGTAGGTACAAAATTGTAAATAATGAGAATAGTCAATAGTCAAAAAGCAAGCAGAAGTAAAAAGTCAGGACTGTCCACTTGGAGAGTAGCAAGGTAAGTAACACAGAAGCCGGTCAGAGCATAACTGGTAGTTAACACCAGGATTTCAAGATCTTAAATAGCTTGCAGCCTCATCCAAACCACACAGCAGTTAATGCTTTGTCTCCCAGTATGGAAGTGTCTGCAATTCCTAGAGAACATGAAACTGGAACGGTCTCCCTATACCACCCGCAGTGAAAGTGCGGCGTTGTCTGGCGACAGAAGCAGAGTCAGGAAGGGCAGGCACTGATAACAGTGTTACAATATCATTGCTATTTATGATGTCAATTGAAAAGGTTAGGTGGTATTATTTAGACCAGGGGTGCACAACTCCAGCCTACAAGGGCCACCAACATTGCATGGTTTCAGGATTTCCTTAAGGCACTGTCACACTTAGCGATCTCACTAGCGATCACGACAACGACACGACCTGGCGAGATCGCTAGTGCGATCGCTATGTGGTCGCTAGCTTCCAAACACATCTCATCAGCGATCTGTATAACGACCTCTGCGGTCGTTAGGAAAACCTAGTCCCACCTGCGACGCTGGTAAAGTCGCTCATAAAGGGTGTCACACTCAGCGATTCAGGCTCACCAGCGGACACCAACGTCCAAAAAACGGCTCAGAACGTTCATAAGCGATCAGCGACATCTCAGCAGGGGCCACATCGCTGCTACATGTCATACACAGCTGAGTCGCTAACGAGATCGCTACTGCATCATAAAATCTGTGACTCTTTAGCGATCTCATTAGCGATCTCGTTTAGTGTGACAGTACCTTTAGTATTGCTCAGGAGATAATTTAATCACGTGCACATGTGATAATTCCAACACCTTGTGCAATGCTATGGAAATCCTGAAAACATGCACTGTTGGTGGCCCTTGATGACTAGTGTTGTACACCCCTGATTTAGACACATAGGCAAAAAGGCAATATAACATAACTTTTCTCTATTTTTCTAAAATCCTAAAGATCTTTTAACACTATCTTGCCTAGGAATAGAGAGAGCAAATATTTAATGTTCTGTTCAGATTACGGTAACCAATTTTTCAATATTCGCTGATTTCTTCATTGAATATTCACCGAACATATCCGAACGTCATTGAAATCAATGGGAGGCAAAAACAAACTGTCCGAAAAGCTGCCAAAGCACATCAAATTAGGGGCAGACACCAGGAAAGTGGCCTATATTCCCACACAGTACAAATTTTAGAATGGCACAGCATCAATCAGCCATGCATGAGGTATCAGGGTCTGGGTCAGCATTTATAACTTTGAACTGAACTTCAAATTAAGATGAGGTAGGTGAGGCAGCGGTGTAGGGCTGCTGTGCTGGGAGCCCTGATACCACATGTAACAGCTCAACCTGCTTTGATGCTCAGCCACACTCAGGTGGCACAAATATCAGTTTCATAGACTACTATTGATAGAAAAATGTAAGGATAGTAATAGTATCAGAGGCCTACTGCTACAGGAAAAACACATGGAGACCCAGACAGGATTCAACATATATTCTACACATTTCCAAAAATTAGTGGCAGACAACATCAAAGTGGCATCAATTGCAATAGAGTAGATCTAGTATAATGGGGACCTACACCTTTTTCACTACAGCCAACCAGCAGATGTAGACCCAACCAGGAGTGTTCACATTTCTAACAATTAGTGGCAGACACCAACAAAGTGACATAAATTTCACTAGAGTGCAAACAGTATAATGGGAGTGGCATCTCTTCCACTAAAGCCAGCACAGCAGATGTAGACCCAACTAGGAGTGTTCACATTTACACCAATTAGTGGCAGACAACAACACAGTGTCATCAATTTCATCAGAGTAGAAATAGTATAATGGGGAGCGACATTTCATCCACTGCAGCCAACCCAGCAGAGGGAGACCCAATCAGAAGTCTTCAAATATTAAAAAATTAGGGCCTGACACCACTGAAGTGGCATCAATTTCATCAGAGTAGAGACAGTAGAATAAGTACCGACATGTCTTCCACTACAGTCAAACCAGCAGATGGAGAACCAACCAGGACTGTTCACATTTCCTCAAATTAGTGCTAACATCTGCAGCAACAGCAAGCTGCAACAATTGTGTGGGTACTACAGAATCTGATTGCGTGGGATAAAACAAATCTGAGACAAAATCTGATGCAAATAAGGATATTAAAGAAGTGAAACAAAACTAACAGAGCTCTTCCTGCAATTGTAACGAATGCACAGCACAATATAGAAATGTTCAGTAACTAAATAGTGGGGCGCGACCGCTTATACGAACTAGTCCAGCAGTAATATGACGCAGGAGTGCACAAGGCACCAAATGTAGGAGTCCAGCAGTAGTATACCAGAGAAAGTGCATGGCACTTAACAAGGAAGTCCAGCAATATGAGTGTGCATGCAATGGAACTTAAGCGTAGAAGTCCAGCAATAGTTTGAGTGTACTGAGACGTAGAAGTCCAGCAATACACAGGTGAAGAGTTAACGAAGAATGTCACTATATGTACATTTTGGGCTGAAAAGTGTCAAGTCCAACACTGCAGCCCACACAAACACAGTCCCAGAAGAGATAGTGATGTCAGAATTCCTACTGACCACAGCAGTTCCATAGGCGAGTAGCTCCTCACTAGAAGTCCAGACAATAGTTAACAATGGACAGGATCAGTGAGATGCACAGAGCACTGAAAGCAGCAAAACTGGAGAGGCAGACCACCGAGTAACAAGCAGCAGCAGGGAGTTCAACAGCAAACAGGCAGAAGCTCAGGAGCCAGCAGCACAAAATACTCAGGCAAGGAGGATCTCCTGACCCGGATAAAAAAAGCAGAACAGACAGGAAGTTCAGGGGCAGGGCGAAGTACCAGACTCCATCTTGGACAAGGCTGAAACAGGCTCCAAGGAACATCCAGAATCCTTACACAGGAACAGAAGACCCACTACAGATATCACCGACTAATTATGCGAGATCAATGCAGCACACTAAAAACTACAACATCACCTAGTCTGTACAGTGTGTGATTGGGGTGCAAAAGTCCTTGGAGATCTATGATTTGTTCATCTTGATAAAGGTTAGGCTGTCTACACTTTTATGGGACAGTCGGCTGCGCTTATCCATCAGGACACCACCAGCAGCACTGAAGACACGTCCTGAGAGAACACTGGCTGCCAAGCATGCTAAAACCTCCAAAGTGTGAGAGTCGAGCTCATGCTACTCATCCATTTTCAATCGCTGCCGCAATTTTTATCAAAGCTTTACTGTGCAATAGTTTTGCACACAGATCAATATCACCACCACAAAATGACAAGATGGGATATTGCGGACTGTATCACATTTAGCAATATAAAAAAAAATTATTTACTGTGCAACAGCTGTGCAGAAAGATGAATTTCATTGCTACTAAATGACAAGGTGGAATATGGGGGGCTGTATCACGTTTAGCTACAAAAATTAATTCATTTTTTTACTGTGCAACAGTTGTGCAGAAAGATGAATTTCGCCTGCACTAAGTGACAGGGTGAGATAAGGCGTGCTGAATCATGTTAGCAACTGCAAAAAAATATTTTTTTTTACTGTACAATAGCTCAAATCACAGAACAATTTACACAGACACTAAATGAAAAGGTGAGATATGGCGTGCTGAATCACGTTAGCAACGGACAAAAATATTTTTTCTACCGCAACAGGTCAAATCACAGAACAATTTTACCACCACCAAATGACAAGGTGGGAAATGGCGTGCTGTATCTCGTTTTGCAACTAAAAAATAAGATTTTGAAAGGTCTACTTTTGCATGGAGCACAAGAAAAACAGTGCACAACACACTTCTATAAAATGTGCCCTTCTGTCTTTGTCTGTGGACATCACTAATGGCATAAAAAATCTGCTGGAAGGTTGATTTCACAGCCACACAAGACATAAGCTATCTAAACTATCTGACAATTGCCTTGCTAACTATCTAAAATCTGTCAGCACCCAGG
>JARQOD010000005.1:170192009-170242634 GCA_033576555.1 Oophaga sylvatica
TTGTGCTTTTGGGACTACCAGCAGATGCACCACCACCACCATCAGTACCAGCTGGCCCCCCCGCCCACGTCCGTGGCCTCTTCCACCATACTTCCTCATGTTTTGGAAAATGTATCAAAAATACCAGCAGATATATGGTACTGTATCAGAAGCGTGCACCTGTATACAGTATTGGGGTAATTTTAAATATCCATATAGATTTCTGGAGTAACACACAGACGCTCACAGGCTCAGTATGGATTAGACCACAATATAAAAAGCTGAAAAAGGGTACTGTATCTGAAGATAACAGGTGTATATAGTTTAGGGGTAAATTGTAAATCTCCGTATAGATTTCCGGAGTAACACACAGATGCTCACAGCCTCAGTATGGATTAGACCAGAATATAAAAAGCAGAATAAGGGTACTGTATCTGAAGCGTACAGCTGTATACAGTGTTGGGGTAATTTTAAATCTCCATATATATTGCCGGAGTAACACACAGATGCTCACAGGCTCAGTATAGATTAGACTAGAATATAAAAAGCAGAGAAAGGGTACTGTATCACAAGTGTACAGCTGGATACAGTCTAGGGGTAATTGTAAATCTCCGTATATATTTCCGGAGTCACACACAGATAGTCAGCATGTATTTGTCCGTGATACCAGCCAGTACACGGTAGTGTGTGAGGAGTGTACAGCTCTATACGGTGTGGGAAAAACTGTGCAGAAAATAAGAATAAAAGTATTAGTGCTGTGTAAAAAGCAGTCTGCACAGTAGTGTACACACAACAATACAGGTATCAGGCAGCCTATTAACCAGCTCTGCTGCTGCACTAAAGAAAATCCTCCCCTGTCACTGGCAGGCAGCCTAATAACCAGCGCTGCTGCACACAACAAAATCCTCCCCTGTCATTGCACACTAACTGTACAGCACAATTGATATCAGCACAAACACGGAATCACTTTTCTTTCCTGCCTAACTCTCTCCCTACTGAGAAACAGCGGCAGCAACCTCTCCCTATGCTAAGAAGTAAAATGGCGGTCGGCGGTCAGGGCTTTTATAGCCACTGTGACGCCACACAAAGCAAGCCAATCACTGCAATGCCCTTCTCTAAGATGGTGGTGGCCACTGCCCATGTTATCTTGTTGCCCAAAGTGTGCATCCTTGCTCATTGGCTGATAAAAGGCACCTGCAAGCTTTATGGGAAAACCGACTTTGGCGCTCGGGTCGACGACCGCATGGCCGACCTCACGCTATGGTCGGGTTTCGCTCGGCGAAACCCGACTTTGACGAAAGTCGGTGATTTTTGAATCTGACGAAAGTTTTGCTCAACTCTAGTCACAAACATACTTGCAAGTTTTTTTCACCTAAAACACTCCTAATATATTATAAATTTCAAGTAGGTGCAGAAACCTTAGATTTGAAACACCATTCAAGCACTGAAAAAAACCCACTGGAACGGTGCTTTAACCTCTTAATGACCGCCGATACGCCTTTTAACAGCGGTAGTTAAGGGTACTTAAACCACAGCGCCATGAATTCACAGCACTGTGGAAAAAGTATATAGAGCCCCCCATAGTTGGATTTTCTCTGGGGTATCAACTGCCGAGGGTAGTCGAGACCCCAGATAACATGATTTGGGTCCTTTTTTACCTACCCCGCTTTTGCGATCGCTGTTATTAACCATATAACATGACCGCAAAAAAATAGGCGAGATTCTGCTTTAACTTTCTCTCTCCTCTGATGTGATTGCATATCACAGGAGAGAGAAATAGGGTCCCCGATCCCCCAGTACCACCCGTAGTTCCCAGACCCTCCTGCCTCCTCCGGTGGTTGCCGCCATCTTGGTCCGGGAAGAAAATAGCGGGTGCATGCGCATTGCGCCCACCGAATCTGCCGGCCGGCAGATTCATTCATTCATTGAAGGTACATTTTGATCACTGTGATAAACCCTATCACAGTGATCAAAATAAAAAAAATAGTAAATAATCCCCTCCTTTATCACCCCCTTAGTTAGGGACATGTAATGAAATAAATAAAATATATTTATTTTCATTTTTCCATTAGGGTTAGGGTATAATTAGGGTTAGGGTTAGAATAAGGGTTAGGGTTGGAATTAGGGTTAGGGTTAAAATTAGGGTTACGGTTGGAATTAGGATTAGACTTGGAATTAGGGTTAGGGTGGAATTATGGTTAGGGTTGGAATTAGTGTTGGGATTAGGGTTAGGATTAGGGTTAGAGTTGGGATTAGATTTAGGGTGTGTTGGGGTTAGGGTTGGATATCAGGTGCACATTAGGTGGTCTTCAAACACGACATGGGGTCACCATTGATTCCTGTCAATTTTGCGTTCAAAAAGTCAAATGGTGCTCCCTCCCTTCTGAGCCCTGCCATGCGCCCAAACAGTGGTTTACCCCAACATATGGGGCATCAGCGTACTCAGGACAAATTGCACACCAATTTTTGGGTTCTAATTTCTCCAGTTACCCTTGGCAATTTTTTTGAGGGAAAATTTGATTTTTTATTTTCACTGCTCTGCATTTATAAACTTCTGTGAAGCACTTGGGGTTCAAAGTGCTCACCACACATCTAGATAAGTTCCTTGGGGGTCTAGTTTCCAAAATGGGTTCATTTGTGGGGGGTTTCTACTATTTAGGCACATTAGGGGCTCTGCAAACACAACATGATGCCCGCAGAACATTCCATCAAAGTCTGAATTCCAAAATGGTGCTCCTTCCCGTCCAAGCTCTCCCATGCACTCAAAGAGTGGTACCCCCCACATATGGGGTATCAGCGTACTCCAGAAATATAGCACAACAAATTTTGTGGTCCAATTTCTCCTGTTACCCCTGGGAAAATAAAAAATAGCGGGCTAAAAAATCATTTTTGTGGGAAAAAAATGATTTTTTATTTTCACGGTTCTACTTTATAAACTTCTATAAGGCCCTTGGAGGTTCAAAGTGCTCACAACACATCTAGATAAGTTCCTTAAGGGAATAGAAAACTAGATCTGAGCTGAAAAAGTAAGTTAATGTGTATGCAAAATGTAAATGCATATCAACACATTACCATTACACAGAGAAAACCAGACACAAAAACAATTATCCTAAAATAAAATAAAAATTTTTTTGCAAAAAATGGATGAAGGTAGTATTACTACCTTCATCCATTTTTTGCAAAAAAAATTGGAAGGGTTCCAAGTTCCTTAAGGGGTCTACTTTCCAAAATGGGGTCACTTGTTGGGGGTTTCCACTTTTTTGGCACAACAGGGACTCTCCAAATGTGACATGGTGTCCAGCCAATTCTGCGTTGAAAAAGTCAAACGGCGCTACTTCACTTGTGAGCTCTGCCATGTGCCCAAAAGTGGTTTACCCCCACATATGTGGTATCGGCGTATTCAGGAGGAATTGCACAGCAAATTTTGTAGTTCATTTTCTCTCTTAACTCTTGTGAAAATACAAAAAATTGGTTCTGAAGTAAATTTTTTGCAAAAAAACAGTTAAATGTTAATTTTTTCCTTCCACATTGCTTCAGTTCCTGTGAAGCACGTAAAGGGTTAATAAGCTTCTTGAATGTGGTTTTGAGCACCATGAGGGGTCCAGTTTTTGAATGGTGTCAATTTTGTGTATTTTCTATCTTATAGACCCCTCAAAGTGACTTCAAATGTGATGTGGTCCCTAAAAAAATGGTGTTGTAAAAATTAGAAATCGCTGGTCAACTTTTAACCCTTATAACTTCCTAACAAAAAAAAATTTGTTTACAAAATTGTGCTTATGTAAAGTAGACATGTGGGAAATGTTAGTTATTAAGAAATTTGTGCGGCATATCTCTCTGATTTAAGGGCATAAAAATTTAAAGTTTAAAAATTGCTAAATTTTCTAATTTTTGCCATATTTACATTTTTTCATAAATAAACGCCAGTCATATCAAAAATATTTTGTCACAAAAAAAAGAATCTCAGAATCAGAGGGATTTGTTGAAGCATTCCCGAGTTATAACCTCATAAAGTGACAGTTTTCAGAATTGTAAAAATTGGCCTGGTCATTAACCCCTCTCTGACATCAGACGTACTATCCCGTCCATGAAACCCGTGCCAATCTGATCATGGACGGGATAGTACGTCATAGGCGATCAGCTGCGCTCCCGAGGGGAGCGCAGCTAATCGCCGCCGGGTGTCAGCTGATTATCACAGCTGACACCCGTGACTGTGTGTCAGGAGCGCTCCTGGCACATTAAACCCTGGCACACCGCGATCAAACAAGATCGCGGTGTACCGGGGCACAGGGGAGCATCGCGCAGGGAAGGGGCTCCCTGCGCGCCCCCCTGAGACCCTCAGACCAACGTTATGTGATTGCGCTGTTCTGAGGTCTTCCTCCCTCCCAGGACCCGGATCCAAGATGGCGCCGGGGTCCTGGAGGGAGGCACTGAGAAGCCTGCAGCTATGCCTGTGCGATCGCTGGTGTGACAGAGTGCTGTGCACACTGTCACACCAGCGATCTGATAAAATACAGTGATGTCCCACCCTGGGACAGAGTAAAAAAGTTAAAAAAAAATAAAAATAAACATGTTTTAAAAAAAATTCCAGAATAAATAAAAAAAAATATTCCCCAATAAATTCATTTCTTCTTGCATATAAAAAAAAACAATAAAAGTACACATATTTGGTATCGCCGCGTCCGTAATGACCCCCCTATAAAACTACCCACTAGTTAACCCCTTTAGTGAACCCCTTAAAAAAAAAAAAAACAAAGCAAAAAATCAATGCTTTATCATCATACCGCCGAACAAAAAGTGGAATAACACGCGATCAAAAAGACCGATATAAATAAACATGGTACTGTTGAAAACGACATCTTGTCCCGCAAAAAACGAGCCGCAATACAGCATCATCAGCGAAAAAATTAAAAAGTTATAGCTCGCAGAATGAAGCGATGCAAAAATAATTATTTTTTATATAAAATTGTTTTTATTCTATAAAAGCGCCAAAACATAAAAAAATGATATAAATGAGGTATCGCCATAATCGTACTGACCCGAAGAATAAAACTTCTTTATCAATTTTACCACACGTGGAACAGTAAAAACACCTCCCCCAAAAGAAATTCATGAATTGCTGATTTTTGTTCATTCAAACCTCCCAAAAATCGATATAAAAAGCGATCAAAAAATTCACGTGCTCAAAAATGGTACCAATAAAAACGTCAACTCGTACTGCAAAAAATAAGACCTCACATGACTCTGTGGGCCAAAATATGCAAAAATTATAGCTCTCAAAATGTGGCGATGCAAAAAACTATTTTTGCAATAAAAAGCGTCTTTTAGAGTGACAGCTGCCAATCATAAAAACCCGCTATAAAAAGTAATTCAAACCCCCCTTTATCACCACCTTAGTTAGGGAAAAATAATAAAATAAAAAAAATGTATTTATTTCCATTTTCCCATTAGGGTTATGGTTAAGGTTAGGGTTGCGGCTAAAGTTAGGGTTAGGGTTGGCGCTAAAGTTAGATTTAGGGTTAGGGTTGGGTTTAGGGTTAGGGGTGTGTTAGGGTTAGGTTTGTGGTTAGGGTTGGGACTAGGGTTAGGGGTGTGTTGGGGTTAGGGTTGGAGTTAGAATTGGGTGGGTTTCCGCTGTTTAGGCACATCAGGGGCTCTCCAAACGTGACATGGCGTCTGATCTCAATTCCAGCCAATTCTGCGTTGAAAAAGTCAAACGGTGCTCCTTCACTTCTGAGCTCTGCCATGCGCCCAAACAGTAGTTTACCCCCACATATGGGGTATCAGAGTACTCTAGACCCCAAGAGTTATTGTGCAATTTGTCCTATTTCTTCTGTTACCCTTGGGAAAATAAAAAACTGGGGGCGAAAATATCATTTTTGTAAAAAAAATGATTTATTTGTTTTTACGGCTGTACATTATAAACTTCTGTGAAGCACTTGGGGCTTCATAGCGCTCACCAAAGATCTAGATAAGTTCCTTGTGGGGTCTATTTTCCAAAATGGGGTCACTTGTGGGGGTTTCCACTGTTTAGGCACATCAGGGGCTCTCCAAATGCGACATGACGCCCCCAGACCATTCCATCAAAGTCTGCATTCCAAAACATCACTACTTCCCTTCCGAGCCCCAACGTGTACCCATACAGTAGTTTTCTCCCACATATTGGGTATCAGCGTACTCAGGACAAATTGGACAACAACTTTTGGGGTCCAATTTCTCCTGTTACCTTTGTGAATATAAAATATTGGGGGCAAAATAATCAATTTTGTAAAAAAAAATAAAAGGATTTTTTATTTTTACAGCTGTGCGTTATAAACTTCTGTGAAGCACTTCGGGGTTCAAAGTGCTCACCACACATCTAGATAAGTTCCTTGTGGGGTCTATTTTCCAAAATGGGGTCACTTGTGGGGGGTTTCCACTGTTTAGGCGCATCAGGGGCTCTCCAAATGCGACATGACGCCCCCAGACCATTCCATCAAAGTCTGCAATCCAAAACGTCACTACTTACCTTCTGAGCCCTGACGTGCACCAATACAGTAGTGTTCTCCCACATATTGGGTATCAGCGTACTCAGGACAAATTGGACAACAACTTTTGGGGTCCAATTTCTCTGTTACCCTTGTGAAAATAAAATATTGGGGGCGAAAAAATCATTTTTGTAAAAAAAAAAAGATTTTTTATTTTTACGGCTGTGCATTATAAACTTCTGTGAAGCACTTCGGGGTTCAAAGTGCTCACCACACATCTAGATAAGTTCCTTGAGGGGTCTAGTTTCCAAAATGGTGTCATTTGTGGGGGTTTCCACTGTTTAGGCAGATCAGGAGCTGTCCAAACACGACATGGCGTCCAGCCAATTCTGCGTTGAAAAAGTCAAACGGCGCTCCTTCCCTTCCAAACTCTGCCATGCACCCAAACAGTGGTTTACTCCCACATATGGGGTATTAGCGCACTCAGGACAAATTGCAAAATAACTTTTGGAGTCTTGTTACCCTTGGGAAAATAAAAATTGGGGTGAAAAGATCATTTTTGTGGAAAAAATATGATTTTTTAATTTTACGGCTCTACGTTATAAATTTGTGTGAAGCACTTGGGGGTTCAAATTGCTCACCAAAGATCTAGATAAGTTCCTTCGGGGGTCTAGTTTCCCAAATGGGGTCATTTGTGGGGGGTTTCCACTGTTTAGTTACATCAGGGGCTCTCCAAATGCAACATGGCGTCCAATTTCAATTCCAGCCAATTTTGGTTGGAAAAAGTCAAATGGTGCTTCTTCCATTCCGAGCTCTGCCGTGCGCCCAAACAATGGTTCCCCCCCACATATGGGGTATCAGCGTACTCAGGACAAATTGGACAACAACTTATGTGGTCCAATTTCTCCTGTTACCCTTGGGGAAAATAAAAATTAGTGACTAAAAGATAATTTTTGTGGGAAAAAAATAGGATTTTTTATTTTCATGCCCGGGCATTATAAACTTGTGTGAAGCACTTGGGAGTTCAAAGTGCTCACCAAAGATCTAGATAAGTTCCTTAGGAGGTCTAGTTTCCAAAATGGGGTCACTTGTGGGGGGTTTCTACTGTTTAGGCTAATCTGGGGCACTGCAAACGGAACATGACCCCCATCAACGTCTGCATTCCAAAACGTTACTACTTCCTTTCCAAGCCCTGCCGTGCGCCCAAGCAGTTCCCCCCCCCACATATGGGGTATCAGCGTACTCAGGACAAATTGGACAACAACTTTTGGGGTCCAATTTCCTTGGGAAAATTCAAAAATTTGGGACTAAAAAATCATTTTTGTGGAAAATTGTTTTTTTTTTTTTTCACACGCAGGCATTATAAACTTTTGTGAAACACTTGGGGGTTCAAAGTGCTCACAACAGATCTAGATAAGTACCTTAGGGGGTCTAGTTTCCAAAATGGTGTCACTTGTGGGGGGTTTCCACTGTTTAGGCGCATCAGAGGTTCTCCAAACGCGACATGGCGTCCAATCTCAATTCCAGCCAATTTAAGTTTGAAAAAGTCAAACGGCGCTCCTTCCCTTACGAGCTCTGCCGTGTGCCAAAACAGTGGTTTTCCCCCACATATGGGGTATTGGCGTACTCAGGAGAAATTGCACAACAACCTTATATGTCCATTTTCTCCTTTTACCCTTGTGAAAATAAAAAAAAAGTTTGTAAAAGATCATTTTTGTGACTAAAAAGTTAAATATCCATTTTTTCCTTCCACGTTGCTTCAGCTCCTGTGAAGCACCTGAAGGGTTAATAAACTTCTTGAATGTGGTTTTGAGTACCTTGAGGGGTGCAGTTTTTAGAATGGTGTCACTTTTGGGTATTTTCTGCCATATAGACCCCTCAAAGTGACTTCAAATGTGAGGTGGTCCCTAAAAAAAATGGCTTTGTAAATTTTGTTGTAAAAATGAGAAATCGCTGGTCAAATTTTAACCCTTATAACTTCCTAAAAAAAAAAATGTTGGTTCCAAAATTGTGCTGATGTAAAGTAGACATGTGGGAAATGTTATTTCTTAACTATTTTGTGTGATATATTTCTCTGTTTTAATGGAATAAAAATTCAAAATTTGAAAATTGCTAAATTTTAAAAATTCTCACCATATTTGCGTTTTTTTCAAAAATAAACGCAAGTTATATCGAATAAATTTTACTTCTAACGTGAAATACAATATGTCACGAGAAAACAATCTCAGAATCGCGAAGATCCGTTGAAGCGTTCCAGAGTTATAACCTCATAAAGAGACAGTGGTCAGAATTGTAAAAATTGGCCCGGTCATTAACGTGCAAACCACCCTTGGGGGTGAAGGGGTTAAGCTGCAAATTGGCTCTGTCACTAAGGGGTTAAAATAGTTCCACAACTTCTGTATGGAGGTGACAAACTTAAAAAAAGAATGAAGAACCCCTCCATATCCTACAGGATAATAGAATTCCAGTTTACTACAACCAACAGGTATATTTTATGAATGAACGGTTCTTATTAATTCTGTATTGGTGTCAAACATAGCATAACAGGCTTAAAAAACTTTTGAATTACAAACTGCAAAAACCATGTTGTTACTCTGATTCATGATCCCTTTAATTTTTTTTTACAGAAATTATTCTCATGAGTAGAATTTGGCAAATATATAATCAAAAAAGTGAACAGATCGCATTAAAGGATAAAATCAATATATATGTGATATAATAATAATAATAATAATAATAATCTTTATTTATATAGCGCCAACATATTCCGCAGCGCTTTACAGTTTAACAGTTTCAAAACATAAGTCATAAGTAACAACGTTAACAATACAATAATTAAAGCAAAATAAGCCGACCCTGCTCGTGAGAGCTTACAATCTACAATGAGGTGGGGGAGTTACAAAGTACAGGTGTGTATATACAATGGTGCATTTACAATGATGGTCCAGCCATCTTAAGGGAGGGAGTGAGGGATGGATGGAGATAGTGAATGGGCTACACATACACACTTAAACATAGAACGACTTTGATTAGTGAATGTGATAGGCCACTCTGAACAAATGTGTTTTGAGGAAGCGCCTGAAACCATGCAAATTGTGGATAGTCCTAATTTCTTGGGGTAGAGCATTCCAGAGGATTGGCGCAGCGCGGAAGAAGTCTTGGAGTCGGGAGTGGGAGGTATGGATTAGTGCAGAGGTTAGTCGAAAGTCGTTTGCAGAGCGCAGCAGTCGGTTAGGCCGATAGATAGAAATGAGGGAGGGAGGAGATGTAGGGGGGTGCTGCACTGTGGAGAGCTTTGTGGGTGAGAACCAGTACTTTGAATTGATTTGATTAGTGTTGAGCATTCCGATACTGCAAATATCGGGTATCGGCCGATATTTGCTGTATCGGAATTCCAATTCGGAGTTCCGATATTTTTGTCATATCGGATACCGGAATCGGAGTTTTCCGACCAAGTGTATGGGAGTTCCTGTGTCACAGAACGAAGTACGTGACACAGGAACTCCCCGAAACTGTCACAGTCAGTGTTGGTCGGGTCTGTCAGGTGTCAGGACTCAGCAGAGTCCGCACTTACCTGGCAGAAGATCCCCTTCCCTGGCGGTCACTCGTTATCTTGGACTGCGTCGGACAGGTGGTATTTGTGTTGGTTTGTTATTTTTGTTTTTTTACAGGAGAACGATGGTGTCGCAGGAATGAGCGAAGAATAAAATTAATGAAAACTGTGTGGTATTTTATTTCATTAAAAGACTTTTTTCTTGCTGTTTTTTTTTTTAAATTTACAAACTATGATTAATAATGGATCGGTGTCTTATTGACGCCTCTCCATTATTAACCGGGCTTATTGTCACCGATCAATCGAAGGTGACATTAACCCCTTATTACCCCGCTTGCCACCGCTACAGGGCAAGTGGGAAGAGCCGGGTAAAGTGCCACAATTGGCGCATCTTTGGATACGCCATTTGTGGGGCTGCTGCAGCCTGGTATTTTTAGGCTGTTGAGGGACAAAATCCATGGGCCTTGACAGTCTTTTAATACCAGGCCGCAGCAGTCTGCATTTTACTTGGCTGGTTAACAAAAATAGGGGGATCCCCACACCATTTTTTTTTCGAGGGGATCCCCTATTTTTGTTAACCAGCCAAGATAAGCAGACTGCTGTGGCCTGGTATTATCAGGCTGGCAAGGTCCATGGATATTGGCTCCTTAGCAGCCTGAAAAACCAGGCCTCAGTAGTCTGCTTTATCAGGCTGGTTAACAAAAATAGGGGGACCTCATGCCATTTTTTTTAGAGGGGATCCCCTATTTATGTTAATCAGTTCACTTCAGGTCAGCCGGGATTCCCTCTGACGTCACTGATGCTGTGGGTGTCCCTGGCTGACCTGAAGTGAAAGTGGAAAGCAATCAATTATGCTAACCATTTCCTCTCCTGTCAGCTAGGAGAGGAGCTCATTCATTCGGGGGTTTACTGTGAGACTGTCAGCATTAGCTGCGGTCTCTGCAGTAAACATTAACCCTTTCAGAAGGATTACATCGGGGGACCTGACTGAACATCGGATAGGTAAGAATAATGTTGCTTTATTATTTTATTTTTATTACAGGTGAACAAGGGCTTCGCAAGGAATGGCAGTAAAATAAAATATTGTCAAAAACTGTGTGTTTATTTCATTAAAATTATTTTTAATTAAAGTGTGTGTGTTTTATTTTTATTTCATACAATAGGATTAATAATTGATAGTTGTCTAATTGACAGCTCTCAATTATTAACCTGGCTTAAACTCACCTTTCAATAGCAAGGTTTAACCCCTTATTAACCCATTTGCCACCGCTACAGGGCAATGGGAATAGACGGGCAAAGTGCCAGAAATGTCGAATCTAATTATAGATTTGCCTTTTCTGGGGTGTCTGGGGGCAGATGTTAGTAGCCAGGGGTGGGGGCAAAAATAATGGTCCCTCTCTGGGCTATTATTATCTGCCCCCACTCGCTGGCTTTGTCTGTCTGGTTGAGAAAATAGGGCGGGAGCCCACGCATTTTTCTTCAACAATTTTACACCTCATATATATATATATGTATATATATATGTATATCTTATATACATATATATTATATATATATATATATATAGATATACATATATATGTATATGTGTATATATATATATATGTCATTGAATTCGTGACACACACATATATATATATATATATATATATATATATATATTTATAGTTCATACACTTCTACATAGTATAATAGCCGCTAATTCAATTGCCGGCTTTTGTGAAAATACAGAACCCGACATGAAATGACACATGGTTTGCATAGAGTTAACCATGTCATTTCTGTTGTTTGATATATTGTTTTCACTAACAATTACATGAGTGTATGTGTGCAAAATTTGACACATGTAGGGGTTAATTAAAGGTGTAAATTGTAGCAAAAAAGTCTGTTTCTTTTACAACAAATTTACACCTTTAATTAACCCCTACAGGTGTGAAATTTTGCACACATACACTCATGTAATTGTTTGTGAAAACCAGATATCAAACTACATGAAAAGACATGGTTAACTCTATGTAAACCATGTGTCATTTCATGTCAGGTGCTTCTGTATTTTCACAAAAGCTGGCATTACCCGGCAATTGAATCAGAGGCTATTTTACTATGTAGAAGTGTATGAACTATAAATATATGTATATGTATATGTCATAATGATGTGTGTATATATATACGTCATATATGTGTATTCTATGTGTGTATATTTAGTGTTTACAAGGAAAGAAAGGGGTTTTTTTAGTTCCGATATTTCTGTCCCATTGACTTGCATTGTGTTTCCGGTATCGGATCGGCGATACCCGATACTTTTTGAGTATCGGGCCGATCCAATCCGATCCGATATTTTAGGATATCGGGCAGTATCGCTCAACATAGATATGATGCTTTTATGTTTCTCATGCAAAAATGTTCCAAAAGTAGGTAATAATTTGGAAGAAATAGACAGCATGAAAATATAGCTCTAGTGTGTGACTCATGATTGTTGGCTTGCATGAGATGCTAATTTTTTTTAGATTTTTTATAAATAATATAATTCTAATCTACAGAATATACATTTCTGTTCTGCATTTTTTTCTTCGATATTACTGTAAATTGTCTCAACAATAGCAGAAATCTTCTGTTATGTTATTTATGTTATGCTTCATTTTCTCTAATTAGGTCTAATTAATATCTCAAATGAAGATGAGACCTGACTATAAGACTGAAGAATACTTGAGAGGTTTAGAAAGGCACTCAAATTATATTATAGTGCGTAAGGAGAAAATGGGTATAATTATATTTTCAGAAAACACAATTTAGGACTCATGAGCTGTGACATGGAGATGTTGACAAAGCTGGATATTATTATGGAAGAAATGCTGAAGTAGTATTCAAAGCAAACACAATAGATCTGAGATCTGTTCTTTTTTTTCCCTTTTTTTTTCTTAAATGCTCAAGTAATTTTTTTGGTACAAAATTTCAATAGCTATGTCGTTACTGTGGTTGGTCCCACAGTTTTTCTGAGCAAGTGTGTACTTCTTTCTGCATTTTTAGCAGCTTGGGAAGGGTGAGTTGGTCCAATGTTCATTGATAGGGGATGTCTATGGAAAAAATAAGCAATATGCTCTTTTGTCTTTGATAACAAAACCTAGAGCCAAAATTCCTTTGATGCTTAATATGGAGCTCCCTTTCATTCATATGTACTACTGAAGAAAAAGATCCAATTTCGATAGAAATATGCTAATAAAAAATTAATTGATTCAAGCACTAATTATTTTCATGGAGCAAGTGACATTTGAGACTATCCATGATGCATGCTATCTTGCATGAGGATATCTCAATGTAAGCAGATGTTAAGAAATAGAGTGTTAGGCTAATTTCACACAGTGCTTTTTGTATGGAATATTTTGAATGAAAAAAAGGAACTTTTTTGGTGTTGGTATATATAGTTTTTGTGCACTGTGCATTTTTTTTTCTAGTGTTTAAAACTGGAGTAATTTTTCATGCATAAGTGTCTCAAAAATTGACATGTTGCATTTTTTTCCACTGGAAAAAAACCCCATAAAGTTAGGTTTTTTTTTTTATTGAAATGAATAGGAGGCTCATACAAAGGAATTTAAATGAGAATCTTCTCCAAAATCCATGCAAAAACTCCATGTGAACATAGCCAAAGTTGTATCTTCTAATCACAACTACACACAGCACACCCTTATTGCCCATTCTGTTTCTCATGATTAAAGCTGTAATGACAGTGGCAAATTGCAACTCGTATCAAATTCATAGATAGATATCTGCATGGATACCACAGTTATAATAAATCCAAAATGGAGATAAGGGTCTCTGTTCCTTTCAACTTGACATACACATGTATATGACATTTGTTTAAGACATGTACATATCGTATGTGAGTCGATGTTAACCTCTGAATTTAAAGGGAACCTATCTTCAGGAAAAATGCTAATAACCTGTAGATATGGGGTTAATCTGCAGGTTAATAGCATTTTTAACCTGCCCTGCAAATGTTACTTTGGTGTCACTAGTATTAATTTACGTCCACGAGGCAATATCAGGGCAATATGTAATCTGTTCAGACAGATAGTGCTATGCTTTATCTAACCTTTCATTTAAGGGGCTTTATTTATTGCTTTCTGACAAAATGTCAGTTTTAGAGATTATCGTGAAAAGTACTACCAGTATTGTACCTGTACCATAGTGGGAATAGATTTAATTTCTCTGTAATGAATGTGGATTGAGTTTGTTTCTGGAATTTTAAGACAGTTTAATAGAAATGAATAGACTTAATACAGAAAACCTAATAAGGTAGAATCTATTTGGCTGAAAAACACTTAAGGCTAGAATACCATATATCAAAAGGAGAAAAGAATGAGATCAGTACAATGCTTGGAAATTTAAAGTGCAGATTTGAGATATGTTTTCATATGCCACATCCTGATGACAGAGCAGAAGTCTAAATTAGGTTATTATTATGTTATATGTTTTCTATTCATTATTGTTTGATTATTTATTTGCTTGATATAAATTTCTCATCTATTTAGATTTACTCAGAAAACCAGATTCTGCAATATGTAAAACAATAATGGTTGTCTTCATTTATTGCATATCAAGCATGACAAAATCACCATGATAATTTAAGCAATGTATAAGAAATAGAGACAAAACTGCTATATATGCATTTTAATGTGACCGCTTACCGCCACATATACTGTAAATGAACAAAACTAGGGATGAGCTAATTCGGCGAGCATTAGCAAGGGCTCGATTTCAAACTCGAATCCCCAATCCACATGTTTGTTGCATGTTACTTAGTCAATAAGCATGCAGTTATTGCCTGAAAATCACTGTAATGCCATAGCCATCTTGGTAGTGGATAATAAAACGACAGGTGCTGCCAGGCTCGGCACACTGACCCAATTTCACAGCTCAGGGACAGTTGTTATTGGAGATAGAGAGTGTCTAAGCATCAGAGTCCTGTAGTGTTGATGGTGATTCTGAAGATGAACCATCATACTAAGAATCCTTGTAAAGGTTTGTTTTGTGCCTTGCCATTTGTATCAGATACACACATGGTCAAAATTGTTGGTACCCTTCGTTTAATGACAGAAAAACCGACAATGGTCACAGAAATAACTTGAATCTGACAAAACTAATAATAAATTAAAAATCTATGAAACGCAACAAATGGTTTTCAATCATGCTTCCACAGAATTAAAAAAAAAAATAAAACTCATGAAATAGACCTGGACAGAAATAATGGTACCCTTAACTTAATATTTTGTTGCACAACCTTTTGAGGCAATCACTGTAATCAAACGATTCCTGTAACTATCAATGAGACTTCTGCACCTCTCATCAGGTATTTTGGCCCACTCTTCAAGAGCAAACTGCTCTAGTTGTCTCGTGTTTTTAGGTCAGGACTCATAGTAGGCCACTTCAGAAAAGTCCAATGTTTTCCTCTTAGCCATTCTTGGGTGTTTTAGATGTGTGTTTTGGGTCATTATCCTGTTGTAATACCCATGACCTGTGACTGAGACCAAGCTTTCTGACACTGGGCAGCACATTTCTCTCTAGAATCCCTTGACAGTCTTGAGATTTTATTGTAACCTGTACAGATTTTAGACACCCTGTGCCAGATGCAGCAAAGCAGCCCCAGAACATAACAGAGCCTCCTCCATATTTCACAGTAGGGACATTGTTCTTTTCTTTATATGCTTCATTTTTCCGTCTGTGAACTTAGAACTGATTTGCCTTGCCAAAAAGTTCCATTTTTGTCTCATCTGTCCACAAAACACTCTCCCAGAAGCTTTGTGGCTTGTCAACATGTAGTTTTTCAAATTCCAGTCTGGCTTTTTATGATTTTATTTCAATGGGGTCCTCCTTGGTCTTCTCCCAAGAAGTCCACTTTGGCTCATACAATGACGGATGGTGCGATCTGACACTGATGTTCCTTGAGCTTCAAGTTCACCTTTTATCTGTTTAGAAGTTTTTCTGGGCTGTTTTGTTGCCATTCGTATTATCCGTCTCTTTGATTTGTCATCAATTTTCCTCCTGCAGCCACATCCAGGGAGGTTGGCTACAGTCTCATAGATCTTAAATTTCAGAATAATATGTGCAACTGTAGTCACAGGAACATCAAGCTGCTTGGAGATGGTCTTATAACTTTTACCTTTAACACGTATGTCTAGAATTTTCTTTCTAATCTCCTTTTTCCTTCGTTTCATCTGGTTTATGTTGAGTGTGATACACACCATGCTACCAAACAGCACAGTGAGTTTCTGTAGCCCTCTATACAGACCCACTCACTGATTCCAAGATTGCAGACATCTGTGATGCTAATTAGTGGACACACCTTCATTTAACATGTCCATTTTGTCACACTATTTTCAGGGGTACCATCATTTCTGTCCAGGCCTATTTCATGAGTTTTATTTATTTTTACTTTAAATTCTGTGGACGCATGGATGAAAAGCAATACAGTCATCCATACAGTTTTATGTGGTTATTGTTACATTACGGTGTTAAGAAGTGGAAGTGCTGATGATGGTGCACACAGAGGCTGAGGAAGTGGGGCAGGTATGACTACACTTGTTGTTGGAGCACAAGAATCACGCCCATCCACAACACGTAGGTTCCTGTCGACTTTGCAGGGAAGCATGGTACACTACTGCTGAAATTACAGCAATGCGAACAGTTGATCGGTATGATAGCAGATATCGTTTCCAGCTTGCTTGGCATCACCACCTGGTCTTCCACATGGTCCAGTCTCACTATCCCACAGTCTGGATCACTTAATCCTCACCCTGAGCCTCCTTCCTCCCATCTTGTTGAGATTCAAGAGACTAGTGATCCCACACTAGGACACTCCGAGGAGCTCTTTACAACATAATTTCTTTATTGTGGCTTCTCAACCTTTATGCTCCTAGAGGGACTGGAGGGCATGCTGCTTAATAATGCACAAAACTTAGCGCATGGTTGTGTGTGATAATGGGTGTAACCTAATTGTGGCTGTGAAGCTTTGCAAGCTCACATACTTAACATGGTTGGCCCATGTGCTTAACTCGGTAGTTCAGCTGTTTCTGAAAACCTACCCAGATTTACCAGAGCTTTTGGTCCAGGTACGCTGTGTCAGTGGCCATTTCCGCAAGTCAGATACAACTGCCTCTGCTCTGTCAGTGCTGCAGCAGCACATGCAAGTGGCAGCTCACTGTCTGGTGTGTGACGTACCCACGCACTGAAACTCCACACTGCACATTCTTGCAAGGCTTTCTGAGCAGCAGAGGCCAATTATTGAGCACCAGCTCCAACACGCCCATCGGTATGCTGTTCATCCTCTGCACATAACAGAAGAGAGGGCATGGATGTCTGATGTTTGTGTGGTTCTCCAAGACTTTGAGGATTCTGTAAAGGTGATGAGCAGTGAGGGTGCCATCATTAACGTAACGATACTGCTTCTGTGCCTACTTTAACAGTTGCTGCTAACAATTAAACATAAAGCTTTGCATGATGACCTGGGGGAGATGGAGTAAGACATAAGACAAGGGAGATTATACACAGCCCACCCTCATTTCATCTGCTTAGTGCAGATTGGGTAACAATGAGCAGGTGGAGGCCGAGGAAGATGATGAGGAACAGGAGGAACAAGATGGATACTTGATATGAGCTGTCCCTCTATGTCTTGGAGGTGTTGTGAAGCCCTGCTTCTTGTCTTAGCAGGTTTTTAGTGCCACCAGGGGGCTCATAACAGACAGGCACAACAGAAAAGCGCTAACAGGCTCATTCTGATATCAATGAACAAAGCCGTTATGAGTGTAGAAGTACCACAACTACACTTTCTTATTTTTTTATGAGGCATTCCAGTTTGTGCATTCAAGGATGTATGGATAACCCTGCATGTAATTATTGGCAGGCTTTGCATGGCAATTTATAGTGTAGGAGTAGCACAACTACACTTTGTTCACAATATTTGAGTTAGGATGGATTATCACTACAGGCTATATCTGAGTCACTAATTTTTTGTACTTCTTGTTCTCTTCATAAATTACACTGACATTTCCATTTTTTTTTTTGAAATATTCACTTTTGGTTTGCGTAAATTATTATTTTTTTAAATCCTTTTTAAATTTTATATACAAGTCATTATACAGAAAAAATCTTTCTTTACTTTTTTTCCTGTAAAGTCCAATTTCTCGTTGGTTTTGAAAGTTTTATTGTCAGTCCTTAAAGTAGAGTAAAATTGTGACACCATTGCTCTCAGGTGTGATCTGGGAGTCAGAGTTTCTTCCAAGGGTTTTCCCCATGCTGTTCCCCTTCCATTTAACACTTTTTTCCAGGACATCCCTCCTGACAGCACCCTGGAGGGACGTCCTCCTCCTCCTTGCAGGGACAGGAAAGCACACAAGAGGTTAAAAGGCCCACTCCACCCCTCTCCCTCAGTGTTTTCCTGTCCCTGCATGGAGGGATGCACAAGAGAAGCGCAGCTAAGCGCTGCTTACCGGAGGGCTGGGGGACGGTGTGGCTGGCCAAGATCCGATCTCCCTGGGAGCAGCCCAGGTCAGAAGCTCCCCGAGGGGGAGTCCCTCGGCCACAAAGGCCAGACAGCGGAGAAGCTCCTGGAATGAGCCGTTCCTCCCGGTGGGAGGCTCTCGACTCTGCCTGCCAGACGGGATCCAGGTCTGGCAGGCGCGCAGGTGCGCGAACACCCGCAGGAGGTGAAGCATTTCCGGGTGGGTACGAAGGGCGGATCATCGGCGGTGGCTGCAGAGCGGCGTGCGTTCCAGGATGGAACGCAGAGGTAACAGGGGGCATAGCTTCTGGGTCAAATGAGCGGTGCGTGTCACTTCCGGTGGCGTCATTTAAAGGGGCCTGTGAATAGCGGCACTCGCCACCATACAGCCAACATTACTGACCCTGAAGGGGAAACGCTGGCGGCTATCAATGATGGAAAATGAAGGAGCGACCGAGGGAGTGGTAAGAGCGCTTAGCGCAAGAAAAAAAACCTCTACTAGCAGAGACAGATCACCTGTAGGTGCCCTGAATTTTCGCCTCACTGTCCCTAATCCTAAATCTTTGGAAAAGTGATCCGCATCAGCTCCCCCAACGGCGGCCGAAAAATCAGGCAAAGCATTGTCAAAATCTAACAGATGGCCATATGCCATGTGAAACTGGCGAGCTCCTATAAGAAACCCCTCTGCAAACCTTGTACATCCAAGGTTATGAGAGAGGAACAGCCATCCCTCCTTTCAGAAATGAGATCCCTGATTCGGGAAGAAGTCCAAGCCTCTATGGCCAGTCTTTCTAAACAAAACCCGTCTAGCCCTAAACAGGACCGTAAACGGGTGAGATGGGACACGGAGGTAGAGGAGTCAGAGAGGAGCTCAGAAGACCAACCTGAGCAGATGGATGCGGATCCTTATGAAGAAGGGGAGCTTCCGCCAGATATACTGGACAAGGGTAGAAAATACCTATTCCAGGTCGAGGAGACTGATGACCTTGTTAAAGCGGTTAGAGAGACTATGCAGGTTGAAGAAACCCCAAAGCTACAGTCCAGACAGGACCTAATGTTTGGGGTCTTACGCCACTGAGGGAAAGATGTTTCCTGTCAGTGATCACATTCGTACTATGATAATGGAGGCATGGAAGGATGCAGAACAAAGGCTTGTACTAGGCCGAGATTTCAAAGGACGATTACCATTTGATCAGGATATATAAAGTTGTGGGAAGAAACCCCTAGAATTGATGTTCCAGTGGCGAAGGTGGCCAAGAAGACGTCCATTCCCTTTGAGGACTCTTCAAGCCTTCGCCATCCAATGGATAGGAGAGCGGACATTCTCTTAAAGAGGGCGTGGGAATCCTAATCGGCCCTAATTAAGACTAACATAGCAGCCACATCAGTAGCCAGGTCTATGTCTCTCTGGATGGGGCAGTTGGAAGATCATCTTACCAATAAGACCCCAGAGTGGATATTCTTACCTCTTTACCGTTACTAAAGTCCGCCACGGCATATCTCGCTGACACGTCGGGGGAGTCAGTAAGATTTGCTGCAAGAAATAGCTCACTATCTAATGTGGCTAGGAGAGCTATTTGGTTGCGGTCGTGGTCAGGGGATAATGCATCTAAAGGTACTGCCACACTAAACAATCCCGCTAGCGATAGCGATAAAGACGCATACTAATGCGATCGCTAGCGGGATTGTTTCTATATCGCTAAGTGCGGCTTAACTTAGCGATATAGTTAACGACGCTATCGCGGTTAGCGATCTTCTTAACGACTTTAGCGGTACAAAAGTACCGCTAAATCGCTAAGAAAAGGTGCCACACTTAGCGATATATACTTACCTGCGGGGCGCCGACGATCTAAATAGGGTCCGGAACGATGTCAGCGACGAGCGAGATCACAGTCAGGGGCCTCGTCGCTGACAGATGCCGCACACAACAACATCGCTAACGGGATCGCTAAATAGTGACTTTTTTAGCGATCCCGTTAGCGATGTTGTTTAGTGTGGCATACCCTTAAGTCTAAATTGTGTTCTATTCCCTTTTCAGGATTAAGAGTCTTTGGGCCGGCTCTGGATAATCTGTTAGAGTCAGCTTCTGACAAAAAGAAGGGGTTCCCTGAAGAAAAGCCAAAGCAACTGCAGCCCTTTCGTGAAAGTTTCCCCTCTAGACGTAAGCCTGACTTTAGAAGTCAAAGCAGGTCCACTAGAGGAACTTATAGAGGTTCCCATAGTCAGAGTACAAGAAAGCCCCCCTTTCCTTCCTCATCAAGGTCTAAGAGACAATGACGCCAGGGGCATTGGGGGAGGCTCAAATGTTTCTCAGAGGCCTGGGTTCAGATTACCAAGAACAGTTGGGTCCTCAGAACCATCTCGGAAGGATACAGAATAGAACATTCATCCCCACCCCCTGAAAGATATATCCCCCCTACAGTAGTCCAATTGGACTCCCCCATGTGGGCCGACCTTCAGGACATGCTCAGGTCAGGGGTTATAATACCAGTTCCACCAGCAGAAAGGGGAAAAGGTCACTACTCTTCCCTATTCTCCATCCCGAAACCGTCAGGAGGAACGCGGACCATTATAAACCTAAAACCCCTAAATACCTCTGTCAAATACAAAAGGTTTCGAATGGAATCCATTCGATCATCTATTCAGCTAATAGACAAGGGGCAAAAACACCGTGCACCGGAAATGGATAAGGGAGGGAGAACCCAAACTGATGAGGTAATAAAGTATATATATATGTATATATATATAATAAAGAGAAGCAGAATATGCAAATATATAATCTTTATTCAGCAATGTTGTACAAACAAAATAAAAACACAGTAAAAACACCAAGAACGTCTAATAATTAACCCTTATGCATACAGGCTCAAATTAATTGTCCAGGAGATAAGTAGATAGAAAGAAATACAATCCCAATTAATGTGTAGTAAATAAAAAAACATAATACTAAAAAACATACGGAAGAATGTGCATACTATCCCCCCTGACGAAGGAATTAATTTCCGAAACGCGCGTCGGGGCGCGTTCTCCCAGGCCGTCTGCTTTACCCACAGGCTCCCAGGTAGCTGGTATTTATTATTTTGGTCTTTCCCTTATTGATTCTGTTCACTAGCTCATGGGTCTATAGTGTTTACACATCATTTGAATCCATCAGCATATGCACATGTGTTTTATATTCTAGCATTGCATGCGGACCTATTTGCTATTATAACGCATTGCATGTGGATTTATTAATTATATATACACTGGTTCACTATATTATTGGCACTTTTTTGTATTAGGTGTGTCATTGACATGCACTAGTATATGCACAATTTCCATGCACATTTTGTATGGTTCAGCATTGTATGCTGACTTATTGGATATATTTATAATTTTCTTTTATTGGTTATTTGTATAGTATGCACTTTCTTCTGTATGTTTTTTAGTATTATGTTTTTTTATTTACTACACATTAATTGGGATTGTATTTCTTTCTATCTACTTATCTCCTGGTCAATTAATTTGAGCCTGTATGCATAAGGGTTAATTATCAGACGTTCTTGGTGTTTTTACTGTGTTTTTATTTTGTTTGTATAACATTGCTGAATAAAGATTATATATTTGCATATTCTGCTTCTCTTTATTATATATATATATGCATATATATACTTTATTACCTCATCAGTTTAGGTTCTCCCTCCCTTATCCATTTCCGGTGCACAGTGTTTTTGTTATCTTCCGGGTGGTCTGCCATCCATCTTTTCAGGTTTTGTGGTACCACTTTTATTCTGTCATTTATATTTTTTCTATATCACAGGTAATTAATCAAGTGTGTGGAGCTCCACAAACCTTGTCTTACTAATAGACAAGGAAAATATTTAGACTTGAGAGTCCTCAGTGGTTGATACCTTTTAATGGCTAACTGAAAAGATGGTAACAAATTGCAAGCTTTCGAGACTACTCAGGTCTCTTCATCAGGCAATGACTAAAACAAAAACTGAAGAATCACATATTTATACACAAGAGGACACAGGAATAATGCAATAGGTAAGACATGTGACGTGAAGCAGAACTGTCATTATGGCAGAGGGATGAACATAAATATTGGAACAGTTCATAGATAAGGAGTGAGAGTTTTATTGCCCTCTGATTGGGGTCTGGTATTGTGTTTTGATGCCCCCAGGTCAGAGAAGCAGATTCCTTAATTGATGTACACAGACATGAATCCATGTGACACGTTCATTCCAGCACTAAGAGTGTCAAAGGTCATCATAAGTTTATATTCCCAAATCTTTCTATCTTTCTCAGATTTGAAGTTAGCTTTTAATACCAGTAATTCCATATCCATCATGCTATGACCGGGCATACAAAAGTGTTTGGCCACAGGTAGATCCATTATTTTTTCTCTTATTGTGTGGCGATGAGAATTCATCCTTGTTCTCAGTTTTTGCCCGGTCTCCCCCACATACAGACCCCCAGTTGGACATTTCGTACAAATAATTAGGTACACCACATTAGATGTGATGCAGCTGAAAGTACCTGGGATCTTGTAGTCCTGATGGGAGTTGGGGATCTTTATCTTGTCCGTGGTCATTATAGATGGACAGGTTTTGCACTTCTTCTGTTTGCAAGGAAAGGTTCCTGCAGCTGTTGGGGAGGACAGGGAGCTTCTGACAATGATGTTTCTTAGATTTGGGGGCTGCCTAAAACATAGTAGTGGGGCGTCTGGAAATATGGATTGTAATCGGGCATCTTTTTGTAGTAAAGGTTGTAGTTTCCGTGCAGCTCCCCTTGGTAGGATACCATAATAGACAAGGGGCAGTCATGTGCACCCTCGATTTGAAGAATGCCTATTTTCAGGTCCCCGTTCGCCCTTCCTCTCAAAAGGTTTAAGATTTGCAGTGGAACTGCCGTCCCGGACCTACCACTTCCAGTTCAGAGGTCTTCCGTTCGGGCTAACTTCGGCTCCCCGTATATTTACAAAGCTGGTAGCGGAGGTAGTGGCCTACCTGAGAAGCCAAGGGACAAAATTGTCCCATATTTAGACGACTTTCTTCTCGTGGCGGAGTCGGAAGAGGCACTAGTGATTCAGAAGAACCGAACTATTGCAGTTCTAGAATTCCTGGGTTGGGTAATCAACTGGGAAAAGTCGGACCTGACACCAGAATACAGAAAAATTTTCTTAGGAGTTCTACTAGACTCCAGGAGAAGAATATCACTGTTGCCTTTGGGAAAACAGAAGGAAGTGAGCAGCAGAGTGAAAAGGCTTCGGAAACAGCGCACCTCCATAAGAGAGGCCATGAAGGTGCTGGGCATGATGACAGCCTGTATCCCATGTGTCAGATGGGCACAATTTCATTCCAAACCATTGCAGAGAGAGATACTCTGGACATGGGACCGGAGTCAGACGTCTCTGGACAGGAGGGTGTCGCTGTCAGGAGCAGTGAAGAAATCGTTACTTTGGTGGATACAGCCCAGAAACCTCCAGACAGGGGTACTATGAACCACCTCTCCTTGTGGAGTGAGGTTGGGGAGCCCACTTGAAGGAAGGTTCTTCCAGGACAAGTGGCCCGATTACATCAGAGGATAATCTTCAAACTTTCAAGAGCTGCTAGCAGTGTGGGAGACACTGAGACGAAGCCAGGAAATGCTGGTCGGAAGACACGTCCGAATTCTGTCCGACAAAGTGACAACGGTGTCATTTCTAAAACATCAAGGAGTGCCCAGGTATCGTCAGATCCAAGATCTCGCAGAAAGAATATTCTCCTGGGCAGAGAACACGGTCCTTTCAGTATCAGCGGTACATCTGGAAGGGTCCCAGAACAAGCTGGCGGACTATCTAAGTCGGAAGCAAGTTTGCCCAACAGAATGGGAGCTCAATCAGGACATTTTCCATCAGCTGTGCCAGCATTGGGGATTCCCCGATATAGATCTTTTTGCAAGAAGAAAAAATTTGAAGGTTCCCAGATTCTACTCCCTAGACCCTCCAGATTTCCCGGAGGGAATAGATGCTCTCAGCCAGGTCTGGGACAAGCCGCTTTCATACGCCTTTCCACCTCTCTTACTCATCCCAGCTGTTCTCAGGAAAATCAGGGAGGATCAATCACGAGTGATCCTGGTGGTCCCATTCTGGCCAAAGAGAAGCTGGTTTCCACTTCTAGGAGCTATGATGGAGGAAGACCCGATCGAGCTACCACTAAGGAACAATGTGATTCACCAGGGACCTGTCTACCACCCGAACCCCGAAGCGTTGCACCTCTCAGCCTGGATCCTGAAAGGGACATCCTGAAAGCAAAGGGCTTGTCAGATCAGGTTATAGCCACTATCCAGGCCAGCAGGAAGCCGGTTACTTCGGCAATTTACCTTAAAATCTGGAAGAGGTTTTGTCTGGAGGGCGGCAGATCCAGTGTGGTGGGAAGTTCCCCTGACATACCGAGGATCCTAGATTTCCTTCAGGCCGGTTTTAACAAAGGCTTAAAGCCTAGTACGTTGAAAGTTCAGATTGCGGCCCATAGTTCCTTTGTCGACTTTCCATTGGCAGCTCACCCTTGGATAATAAGATTTATAAAGGCAACTCAGAGGTTACGCCCTACAATCAGACAATTAACGCCCCCCTGTGATCTAAATTTAGTTCTAAATTCACTGTTTAGGGGTTCATACGTCCCTAACAAGGAAATGCCCATTTCATTTTGTACTTGGAGAACGGCTTTTTTGGTAGCCATCACTACAGCTAAAAGGATAGGGGAGATTCAGGTCCTATCGACTAGGAATCCATATTTGCAGGTCAGAGATGATTGTATAATTCTAAAGTTAGACCCAGCCTTTTTGCCAAAGGTAGTGTCCAACAAGAATATTAATCAGGAAATTGTATTACCCTCTTTTTGTGACAAGCCGTCCAATGAGAAGGAGCGGACGCTTCACTCGCTTGATGTCAGACAGGCAGTTTTGGACTATCTACAGGCCACCAATAGCTGGCGTATAGATCCCAACCTATTTATCTTGTTTGGAGGTAAAAAACAAGGGTAAAAGAGCCTCTAAGGCTTCTATAGCTAGATGGATCACTAAAGTCATCTCAGACGCTTATCGGTCAGAGGGAAATAATCCCCCTGAATGTCTAAGAGCCCACTCCACCAGAGTGATATCAGTTTCCTGGGCCGAGAAAGCGGGTGCCTCGGTAGAACAGATCTGCAGGGCCGCGACCTGGGCCAGATTTGATACATTTTGTAGGCACTACAGACTAGATGTAATGTCAGGTCAGCAGACTGCATTTGGTAGAAAGGTTCTACAGGCAGTAATCCCACCCTGAGGAGGTTCTTTGGTACTCTCCAGGGTGCTGTCAGGAGGGACGTCCTGGAAAACTGGTATTAGACCTACCGGTAAATATGTTTCCAGGAGTCCATCCTGACAGCACGGTTAGTTTCTCCCCTATTTATGATGTGTCATATGATGTAATATGATTTTGTCATTAAAGTGTTATTCGCATGAGCCATGTTGTGGTACTTGTCAAACACTGAGGGAGAGGGGGTGGAGTGGGCCTTTTAACCTCTTGTGTGCTTTCCTGTCCCTGCAAGGAGGAGGAGGACGTCCCTCCAGGGTGCTGTCAGGATGGACTCCTGGAAACATAATTACCGGTAGGTCTAATACCAGTTTTCCATCCATTTCAAAATTTTCACAACACCTCCCAACTACTTGTAGGGTTTACTGACACAAATGGACTTACAGTACTTGTAGTCCCAAGAAGCAAACCATAAATGTGAAATGCAATAAACTTAATGGGAAATCTAAATGTGAAAAGCTCTGCAATAGCAATCATAAGGAAAATCCCACAAGAGATAGGTTAAAATGGTTGGGAAAAACATTACCTCTAATACCTCAGGAATGCGACCAATGCCAGACCCGAATCAAAGCCGACCAAGTGACCCCCCTCACCCCAACACGCGTTTCGCCCTAGCTTCTTCCGGGGCCATGTTTGGGGGAAGAAAGGTAACCCTTATGAAGCGCTGGGGGCCAATCGGAATGGGTAGTGCAGGATGGGAGTGAAATGACTGGAGGTGATCCTGTATGAACTCCACTTCCGGTGTAGCGCTCATTGGAACGCACGCTAAACCGCATGTGCATCCAATATGGAGCACCCCCGGCAGAGCAAGGAGCCAGGATCGTAGACGCAAGCGCACTATCCAGACAAGCAGACTTATACCAGGGATAAAGGTGTAAGTGCTGAAAAAAAACTTAAATAAATACTAATTATACAGTACAGTACAAAGTGTTTAATTGCGATAACTAATGTAAAATGCGAGGGGCACTGTTAGGAATAACCTACAAAATAGACACAAAAGTGACTTTATGCCCCTAAAAATGAATGTAAATAATAGCAAATAAATAGAAAAATAGAAGGAGATACTATCCACTATGAATACATAGTAAAAGTGAAGCAATGAGAATAATGTGAAAACTATAAAAGTAGTGACACTGATTAATATTCCAGAATTTTTTTTTATAAAAACCTAATAGTGCATGTGTAAAGTGAACATATACATGACTAACACACCAGGAGTGCTGTGAAGAATAAAGGGATCACAACAAAATTTCATGAGATCCCACAAATAAAAAAATAGTATTATAAATGAAATATAAATAGCAATAAAATAATATAAGTACTGGTACAGTATATGGTATATTTACTAAAGTGACAAGTGCGCAGCTTATAGAGATACCCACCCTCCATGGACTCATCATAAACAATCTGGTGAAATATAATATATGCTAAAGTGACTCGTGCCCAACTTACAGGAATACCCATCCTCCATAGATGTCTAATGCTCAGACTAATAAACATCAAGTATATATATATGTATGCTTAACCCTAAAAGGTATAAAAATATATATATACAGTACAGACCAAAAGTATGGACACACCTTCTCATTCACAGATTTTTTTGTATTTTCATGACTATGAAAATTGTACATTCACACTGAAGGCATCAAAACTATGAATTAACACATGTGGAATTATATACTTATCAAAAAAGTGTGAAACAACTGAAAATATGTCTTACATTCTAGGTTCTTCAAAGTAGCCACCTTTTGCTTTGATGACTGCTTTGCACACTCTTGGCATTCTCTTGATGAGCTTCAAGAGGTAGTCACCAGAAATGGTCTTCCAACAATCTTGAAGGAGTTCCCAGAGATGGTTAGCACTTGTTGGCCCTTTTGCCTTCACTCTGTGGTCCAGCTCACCCCAAACCATCTCGATTGGGTTCAGGTCTGGTGACTGTGGAGGCCAGGTGATCTGGCGTAGCACCCCATCACTCTCCTTCTTGGTCATACTTGAGTCATATACCTGGGGTCAACGGGGGAGGGAGAGCGGGGGTGTCGGATCATACTCACCCCTCCACCGGCGCGTCTCTGTAGCCCCCCTGCTTCTCCCACAATCTCCGACTCCTTCCATATATTCATGACTTTAATGAGCGGTAACACGCGACCGCTGAAGGAAGGAAGAGCTGCGGAGACCGGCGTGAGAAGAGGAGAGGCTGCAGAGAGTGACGCGTCGGCAGGGGGGTGAGTATAGCGATATTCACCTGTCCCCCGGTCCACCGCTGCGCACTGCTCCGACCTCCTCGTCTGACTCCTCTGGCTGTGAATGTTCAGGCAGAGGGAGCGATGACGTAGTTAGTGCACGCCGCGCCCTCTGCCTGATCATTCACTGCTAAGGACCCGGAAGAGGGAGCAGCGCAGCGGTGCAGCTGTCCGGTGACAGGTAAATATCTCAGGTGCCAGGGTACTGAGCAAGCGGTGACACCGGCACCTGTCCCCCATAGCGCGCCGGTGTCACCGCCTGCTCAGGACACCGGCACCTAGCTCCCATCGACGAGAGGTGAGTATGTCATTTTTTTTTCTTTTGCAGCAGCAGCATAAGGGACCTATACTATAGGGCATAATCTGTGGAGCATATGGGGCATAATCTGTGGGACATATGGGGTCATAATCTGTGGAACATATGGGGGCATAATCTGTGGAGCATATGGGGGCATAATCTGTGGAACATATGTGGCATAATCTGTGGAACATATGTGGGCATAATCTGTGGAACATATGGGGGCATAATCTGTGGAACATATGGGGCATAATCTGTGGAGCATATGGGGGCATAATCTGTGGAGCATATGGGGGCATAATCTGTGGAACATATAGGGGCATAATCTGTGGAGCATATGGGGGCATAATCTGTGGAACATATGGGGGAATAATCTGTGGAGCATATGGGGGCATAATCTGTGGAACATATGGGCATAATCTGTGGAATATATGGGGGCATAATCTGTGGAACATATGGGGGGCATAATCTGTGGAGCATATGAGGGCATAATCTGTGGAACATATGGGGCCATAATCTGTGGAGCATATGGGGGCATAATCTGTGGAACATGTGGGGGCATAATCTGTGAAACATATGGGGGCATAATCTGTGGAACATATGGGGGCATAATCTGTGGAACATATGGGGGCATAATCTGTGGAGCATATGGGGGCATAATCTGTGGAGCATATGGGGGCATAATCTGTGGAACATATAGGGGCATAATCTGTGGAGCATATGGGGGCATAATCTGTGGAACATATGGGGGAATAATCTGTGGAGCATATGGGGGCATAATCTGTGGAACATATGGGCATAATCTGTGGAATATATGGGGGCATAATCTGTGGAACATATGGGGGGCATAATCTGTGGAGCATATGGGGCATAATCTGTGGAACATATGGGGCCATAATCTGTGGAGCATATGGGGGCATAATCTGTGGAACATATGGGGGCATAATCTGTGGAACATATGGGGGCATAATCTGTGGAACATATGGGGGCATAATCTGTGGAACATATGGGGGCATAATCTGTGGAACATATGGGGGCATAAACTGTGGAGCATATGGGGGCATAATCTGTGCAGCATATGGGGACATAATCTGTGGAGCATCATATGGGGGCATAAATCCTTTTTCCACCCTAGGCTTATACACGAGTCAATAAGTTTTCCCAGTTTTTTGTGTCAAAATTAGAGGGTCGGCTTATACATGAGTATACACGGTATATAAAAAAAATGGCTAAAAGAAAACCCTAATCCCTCCTCGCTTAAAAAGATTGCCTCAACATGAAGATCCCCAACTACAAGAAACTTGCAATCCCCAGGCTCTCATTAAAGCCCTGTGGACTCATGGTCCCTAGGCGGTATATCCACTTACTCTCAATCTGATATAGTGTACAACTCAGATTAAAATCCCATGTGCCAAAAACAACCTGGTCAATACCTTTGATGACTAAACCTTTGGTGACACATCCATGATATTGCTTGAGGTGACTGGGTAGAGATTTTAATTGAGTATTATCCTCGGTTGTTCCCGCCTACTCAATGTCCCGGACATAATCGTGCATCCTCACTTTCAATTCTCTAGTGGATAGTCCTATATAGACTTTACCACAGGGACACTGCGTGTGATATATTACACCTAGAGACATACAATTGAGGTTTTTTGTAACGTACACGTGAGAGCCATAAAAGTTTGTAAATGTCGTAGACTTAACATGATTGAGGCAACCCTTGAACGTTCCACAGGGGAAAAAAACATTTGATGTTATGCCTGTGTTATATCTTTAAGTTTAGCAGCCCTTTTAGCCACAAAAGAAGGTTTAGATGGTAAAATTCGTCTCAACGCGGGATCCACCATGAAAACTCCACAATGTTTGCATACTATGTTTTTCAGTGCAGACCACTGGTTGTTGTAATTAGATACAAAGAGTACCTGATTTTTGTTGCTGGCACATGGTGTGGAAGATTTATAAAGAAGTTTGTTATGTGTGATCTTGGTTGCTTTGAGATAGCCCCTTTAGAATGAATGCTGGCTACAGCCTCTTTCCAAAAATCTTCTGGTCATATCCACTGATTGTTTTTCAAAACTTTCTGCATCGGAACAAATTCTTTTGGCCTCAAAGGAACTGACCAATTGGAATTCCTCGTATGGTTGAGGCGGAATGGCAGGAGTTAGCCTGAAGAAAATAATTTGTGGATGTTGGCTTTCTGAATACATCGGTATGCAGACTACCATCAGGATTGGCCACAATTTTGATGTCCAGAAATTCCGAATTCCTGCCAAAATTAAAACTTAATTTAATATTGGTAGTAAATATACTATAATTTCTATGGTGCAGCTCTTTTAAATTGCCCTCTCAAATAAGAAGGATGTCATCTATATACCTCATCCAGTTGTGAACATGGTTCACTTCCTGGATGAGGTCTCCCTGGAACACCTCCCTCTCCCAAGCCCCCCAAAAAAGATTATCAAAGAGCAACTGTCAGCCCAGCCGTTTAGAGAAGGTGCACAAGCATGTTCCCAAACTCAAAAGTATAGTAAATATAACTTGGCACACAATCGTAGTAGAAGCAGTGTTGAGCGATACTGCCCGATATCCAGAAATATCAGATCGGATTGGATCGGCCCGATACTCAAAAATTATCTGGTATCGCCGATTCCGATACCGGAAACCCAATGCAAGTCAATGGGACAGAAATATCGTAATTAAAAAAAACCCTTTCTTTCCTTGTAAACATTTGATATACACACATAGAATACATATATATATATATATATATATATATATATATATATACAGTGCCTACAAGTAGTATTCAACCCCCTGCAGATTTAGCTGGTTTGATAAGATGCAAATAAGTTAGAGCCTTCAAACTGCAAACGAGAGTAGGATTTATTAACAGAAGCATAAATCTTACAAAACAAAAAGTTATGTTGCTCAGTTGAATTTTAATAAATTTTAAACATAAAAGTGTGGGTCAATTATTATACAACCCCTATGTTTAATATTTCGTGGAATAACCCTTATTTGCAATTACAGCTAATAATCGTCTTTTATAAGACCTGATCAGGCCGGCACAGGTCTGTGGAGTTATCTTGGCCGACTCCTCCATGCAGATCTTCTCCAAGTTATCTAGGTTCTTTGGGTGTCTCATGTGGACTTTAATCTTGAGCTCCTTCCACAAGTTTTCAATTTGGTTAAGGTCAGGAGACTGACTAGGCCACTCCAACACCTTTACTTTTTCCCTCTTGAACCAGGCCTTGGTTTTCTTGGCTGTGTGCTTTGGGTCGTTGTCTTGTTGGAAGATGAAATTACGACCCATCTTAAGATCCTTGATGGAGGAGCGGAGGTTCTTGGCCAAAATCTCCAGGTAGGCCATGCTATCCATCCTCCCATGGATGCGGACCAGATGGCCAGGCCCCTTGGCTGAGAAACAGCCCCACAGCATGATGCTGCCACCACCATGCTTGACTGTAGGGATGGTATTCTTGGGGTCGTATGCAGTGCCATCCAGTCTCCAAACGTCACGTGTGTGGTTGGCACCAAAGATCACGATCTTGGTCCCATCAGACCATAGAACCTTGAAGCAGTCTGTCTCAGAGTCCTCCAAGTGATCATGAGCAAACTGTAGACGAGCCTTGACATGACGCTTTGAAAGTAAAGGTACCTTACGGGCTCGTCTGGAACGGAGACCATTGCGGTGGAGTACGTTACTTATGGTATTGACTGAAACCAATGTCCCCACTGCCATGAGATCTTCCCGGAGCTCCTTCCTTGTTGTCCTTGGTTAGCCTTGACTCTTCGGACAAGCCTGGCCTCGGCACGGGAGGAAACTTTCAAAGGCTGTCCAGGCCGTGGAAGGCTAACAGTAGTTCCATAAGCCTTCCACTTACGGATGATGCTCCCAACAGTGGAGACAGGTAGGGCCAACTCCTTGGAAAGGGTTTTGTACCCCTTGCCAGCCTTGTGACTCTCCACGATCTTGTCTCTGATGGCCTTGGAATGCTCCTTTGTCTTTCCCATGTTGACCATGTATGAGTGCTGTTCACAAGTTTGGGGAGGGTCTTAAATAGTCAGAAAAGGGTGGCAAAAGAGATCATTAATCCACACATGTGAAGCTCATTATTCTTGGTGCCTGAACTACTTCTTAATACTTTAGGGGGACCAAACAGAATTCTTGTGGTTTGAGGGGTTGAATAATAAATGACACTCTGAATTAACTTTTAACGTTTAAAAAAAAAAAAAAAAAAATTAAAACAAAAATTTTTGCTGCAGTGCATTTCCCACTTCCAGGCTGATCTACAGTACAAATGTCACAATGCCAAGTTAATTCCGCATGTGTCAACCAGCTAAATCTGCAGGGGGTTGAATACTACTTGTAGGCACTGTTATATATATATATAATATATATATATATATATATAATATATATATATATGTGTCATTGCGACATGTATATATACATATATTTATAGTTCATACACTTCTACATAGTAAAATAGCCTCTGATTCAATTGCTGGGCAATGCCAGCTTTTGAGAAATGACAGAACCACCCGACATGAAATGACACATAGTTTACATAGAGTTAACCATGTCTTTTCATGTAGTTTGATATATGGTTTTCACTAACAATTACATGAGTGTATGTGTGCAAAATTTCAGACATGTAGGGGTTAATTAAAGGTGTAAATTCGTTGTAAAAAAAACACATTTTTTTTGCTACGAATTTACACCTTTAATTAACCCCTACATGTCTGAAATTTTGCACACATACACTCATGTAATTGTTAGTGAAAACCATATATCAAACTACATGAAATGACATGGTTAACTCTATGTAAACCATGTGTCATTTCATGTCGGATCTGTAATTTCACAAAAGCCGGCAATTGAATTAGCGGCTATTATACTATGTAGAAGTGTATGTACCATAAATATATATATATATATATACATATATATATATATATGTGTCACAAATTCAATGACGTGTGTGTGTATATAATATATATATATATATATATATGAGGTGTAAAATTGTTGAAAAAAAATGTGTGGGCTCCCGCCCTATTTTCTCAACCAGACAGACAAAGCCAGTGAGTGGGGGCAGATAATAATAGCCCAGAGAGGGACCATTATTTTTGCCCCCCCCCGGCTACTAACATCTGCCCCCAGACACCCCAGAAAAGGCAAATCTATAATTAGATTCGCCCTTTCTGGCACTTTGCCCATCTATTCCCATTGCCCTGTAGCGGTGGCAAATGGGTTAATAAGGGGTTAAAGCCACCTTGCTATTGAAAGGTGACTTTAAGCCAGGTTAATAATTGAGAGCTGTCAATTAGAAAACTATCAATTATTAATCCTATTCTATGAAATAAAAATAAAACACACACTATAAATCATTTTAATGAAATAAACACAGTTTTTGACCATATTTTATTTTTCTGCCATTCCTTGCGAAGCCCTTGTTCACCTGTAATAAAAATAAAATAATAAAGCAACATTATTCTTACCTATCCGATGTTCAGTCAGGTCCCCCGATGTAATCCTTCTGAAAGGGTTAATGTTTACTGCAGGGACCGCAGCTAATGCTGACAGCCTCACAGTAAACCCCCAAATGAATCATCTCCTCTCCTGGCTGACTGGAGAGGAAGTGGTTAGCATAATTGCTTGCTTCCCACTTTCACTTCAGGTCAGCCAGGGACACCGCAGCATCAGTGACGTCAGAGGGAATCCTGGCTGACCTGAAGTGAACTGATTAACAAAAATAGGGGGTCCCCCCTATTTTTGTTAACCAGCCAGATGAAGCAGACTGCTGAGGCCTGGTTTTTCAGGCTGGTAAGGATCCAATATCCATGAACCTTGCAAGCCTGATAATACCAGGCCACAGCAATCTGCTTAGCTTGGCTGATTAACAAAAATAGGGGATCCCCTCGAAAAAAAAATGGCGTGGGGGTCCCCCTATTTTTGTTAACCAGCCAAGTAAAAAGCAGACTGCTGCGGCCTGGTATTAAAAGACTGTCAAGGCCCATGGATTTTGGCCATCAACAGCCTAAAAATACCAGGCTGCAGCAGCCCCACAATTGGCGCATCCAAAGATGCGCCAATTGTGGCACTTTACCCGGCTCTTCCCACTTGCCCTGTCGCGATGGCAAGCGGGGTAATAAGGGGTTAATGTCACCTTTGAATGAACGGTGACAATAAGCCCGGTTAATAATGGAGAGGCGTCAATAGGATACCGATCCATTATAAATCCTAAAGTTTGTAAATGTTTAAAAAAATACACAGCCCAAAAAAAGTCTTTTAATGACATAAAACACCACACAGTTTTCATTATTTTTATTGCACTCTCATCCTGCGACGCCATCGTTCTCCTGTAAAAAAACAAAAATCACAAACCAACACAAATACTCCCTGTCCAATGCAGTCCAAAATCACGAGTGTCCCACGACGAGTCCAGCTCTGCTACATCTGGATGCCAGACTGAGCCTGGCATCCAGATGTAGCAGAGCTGCTTACCTGAGGAGATTCTCCGGCGGTGTCGTCATATGACTGGTTTACGGCCAGCTGTCGCGAGAGTACAGCTGGCCGAGATTACCCAGTACTCGGCAGCACGTGCAGTTATCGCGAGAAGCTGCACGTGACCACCAGGGAGAGGGTAATGGCGGCCATCAAAGAGTCCAGGACATGATCGCCAGGGATCTTCTGCCAGGTAAGTGCTGCTGACACCTGACAGACCCGACCGACACTGACAGTGACACTTTCGGGAAGTTCCTGTGTCACGTACTTCGTTCTGTGACACAGGAACTCCCCATAGACTTTACAGAAAAACTCCGATTCCGGTATCCGATGTGCAAAAAATATGGGATCTCAGAATAGGAATTCCAATACAGCGAATATCGGCCGATACCCGATATTTGCAGTATCGGAATGCTCAAAACTAAGTAGAAGTGAAGGAAATTTAATCATAAATACATACAGTAGTCACAAACGTTTTGGTCTATTGCGACCTTCATAAGTGTACTACAAATAAAATAAATAAAAGACATAAGAAAAAAAAAAAAATAATAGACAAAAGAAAAAAAGAACTGAGGTATATACAATATGATGGTAGCAAAGAAAGGGTCAATATACATGATAACTAAATAATTCAGTGAGACAAACTTCATTAAAGCTCTATCTTTGTCCATACATGAAGAGAATGCAGCAATATATGTTTTTAACCCATCAGGGTATAATGCACGAGAAATAGAGGGTATGAGAATGAATAGAGTGAATAGAATTCCCCAAAAATGATTGGCATACAAAGGGGCACAGGAGGCCCCCATGGCTGTGCCTTGCAACTGGAGGTAGATCTAATTTTTGAATATGAATGTATTATGATGTAACAAAAATTCAAGTAAGACCAAAATCAGATCTGCAAGGGAGGTGTCCAAGTTACTGGTGCGTAAAAACCATTCCACTGCCTTTAAACCATCACTATGTGTTATGGAGGTATATAGGGACTCGAGGTATATAGGGACTCCACGTCTGCCGTTACAATGAGCATATTGTCCTTCAGATGTATCTGGTCAAGAAGCTAAAAGGCAGACATGGTATCCCTAATGTAGGAGGGCAAGGATGTGACTAGATGCTTCAAAAAGTAGTCCATCAGATCCGAGATGAGCTTTCACAGACCTCATTACCTGCGACAACAAACGGTCGTCCCGGTGGGTCAATGGAATCCTTGTGCAGGTTCGGGATAAGGTAAAAGGTGGATAATCTCAGCTGATGGTCCCGGATATTATCCAAAAGCTTCTTAGATATAAAGCCTTTGTCAAAACCTTTTTCCATGATGTCAATGAGATAGGTCTGGAAGGAGGACAGAGTGTTCTAAGTTAATTTACGATAGCAGATGGAATAATTCAACAATTTATTGGCTTGTTTTTCATATAATGTTGTTGGCCATATAACCAAATTGCTCCCCTTGTCCGCTGGTTTATAGGCCACGTCCTTCCAGGATTTCAGGTCCTCTAAGGCATTTCTTTCATTCCTGGTAAGGTTAAAGGCCACTTTTGTTCTCATGCCAGAATCTCAATATCCGAAGTAACTAACTTCGTAAAGATATTTATAGCTGAACACAATCCTAATGAAGGGAATTTGTTGGATTTGCAAAAAAAGGTTAAAGGGAACAACTCTAACCTCATTTGTATTTTGTTCCTCAAGTGATTTTAAAGTTTCCAAGGTCTCCCATTCTTCCTTGGTGGAGAATAGATCATGTGTATTATGTTTTGCGTGTAGTTATTTCAACATGAGCTTTATAAAAAATAGATGCGTATCTTTCATTGATGTGAATGCAGCAAGATGACAAAAAGGTGAAAAGTGAGACCACGTTCAAGTACTTTAAGTTGAATAGGTGACAAAATGTGATGTGACAAATTAACTACCTGGAATTAGTCATGGTTCCTTTGGCTCGTTTGTACTTTATGGAATATATCAGGAAGTTTTCTTTTTTTTTGGTACCACTACTGAGGTAATGGTCATGAGAATATTCATTGTCACTGGTGGAAACATTACTCTTCACCCCGGATACACTGTAGGTTTCTAGGGCCCCTCGGGATCTTAATCCGGATTTAGATTTTTTCTGTCGAAATTGCCATCTATACACCAGATCGGTGTCATAGCCATCAACATCACGTTGAAATTTTTTTAGCTTGTTTTGACTAACATCTTCCACCCATTTACAAGTATCTTTTTCCAGCTCTTTACACCATTTTTCAAATTGATCGGCAGCCATGTCCTTTTGTAACAATCTATGTATGCCCTTGAGTTCCTTGAGAGAGAGTACATGTTTATGAATCAAGATCTGTACAAATTCAAGTGAGCAGGTAGAGGCTACCGTTCTCCATCTTTTTACTAGGTATGGCTCTTCCAACTCATAAGTAGGGTATAATTGTATTCTTAAACAAAAAAGGAAGCACACTGCAGCGCCATAGCTTGCAAACATGAGATATGAAAAATGAATTGCATCACTGCCTAAGAAATATGAAAAATTGAGAAAGCTTAACGCTTAAAATGGCCAATTTATGTGTACCTGCAAGCCACATTAATGCATTTCTCATATTCCAGGTCCTAAATTATGCCAAATTCTCACTTAGAAAAGTCTTCATCTGTATGGGAACTTATGCATCCTCTCTTTAGCCTGAAATGTACATCTCTGTGGAGGGATGGTTATTCTGCTATAATTAAAAATGACTGTGACTTAAGAGGCGGAGTGCTCAGTCAGAAAGTAAATTAATACATATTTCAAAACACTGACCGTCACATTCAAACACTGACCAAGTGTGAACAGGTGCTGAAACTAGAGTCACCAACTCATACACACTCAAACAAAACACGAAGTACACTGCAGTGCCATAGCTTGCAAACATGAGATATGAAAAATGAATTGCATCACTGCCTAAGAAATATGAAAAATTGAGAAAGCTTAGCGTAAAAAATGGCCAATTTATGTGTATCTGGAAGCCACGTTAAGGCGTTTCTCGTATTCCAGGTTCTAACTAATACCAATCCTCACTTAGAAAAGTCTTCATCTGTATGGCAACTTATGCATCCTCTCTTTAGACTGAAATCTACATCTCTGTGGACAGGTAGTTATCCTGATATAATTAAAAACGCTTGTGACTTAAGAGGCAGAGTGCTCAGTCAGAAAGTAAATGAATACATACTGTATTCCAAAACACTGACCATCACATCCAAACACAGACCAAGTGTGAACAGGTGCTTAACCAAGAGTCACCAATTCATACACACTCAAACAAAAAACGAAGCACACTGCAGCGCCATACCTTGCAAACATGAGATATGAAAAATGAATTGCAGCACTGCCTAAGAAATATGAAAAATTAAGAAAGCTTAAAGCATAAAATGGCCAATTTATGTGTACCTGGAAGCCATGTTAAGGCGTTTTTCGTGTTCCAGGTCCTAACTAATGCCAATACTCACTTAGAAAAGTCTTCCTCTGTATGGGAACTTATGCATCCTCTTTGAACTGATATGTGCATCTCTGTGGAGGGGTAGTTATCCTGATATAATTAAAAATGCCAGTGACTTAAGAGGCAGAGTGCTCAGTCAGAAAGTAAATGAATACATATTTCAAAACACTGACCGTCACATCCAAACACAGACCAAGCGTGGACAGGTGCTTAACCTAGAGTCACCAACTCATAAACACTCAAACAAAAAAGGAAGAAGCACACTGCAGCGCCATAGCTTGCAAACATGAGAAATGAAAAATGAATTGCATCACTGCCTAAATATATGAAAAATTGAGAAAGCTTAGCGCATAAAATGGCAATTTATGTGTACCTGCAAGCCACGTTAAGGCATTTCTCGGATTCCAGGTCTTAATGCCAATCCTCACTTAGAAAAGTCTTCCTCTGTATGGGAACTTATGCATCCTCTCTTTAGACTGAAATCTACATCTCTGTGGAGGGGTAGTTATCCTGGTATAATTAAAAATGCCTGTGACTTTAGAGGCGGAGTGCTCAGTCAGAATGTAAATGAATACATATTTCAAAACACTGACCATCACATCCAAAAATAGACCAAGTGTGAACTGGTCATAACCTAGAGTCACCAACTCATACACACTCAAACAAAAAAGGAATCACACTGCAGCGCCATAGCTTGCAAACTTGAGATATGAAAAATGAATTGCATCACTGCATAAGAAGTCTGAAAAATTGAGAACGCTTAGTGCATAAAATGGCCAATTTATGTGTACCTGGAAGCAATGTTAAGGCGTTTCTCGTATTCCAGGTCGCAACTAATGCCAATCCTCACTTAGAAAAGTCTTCATCTGTATGGCAACTTATGCATCCTCTCTAATCTCCCAATATCTTCCTTCACGTAATTTTCGATCCTCCCAAGACCTCCTACTATCCTCCACACTTATTCGTTCCTCACACAACCGCCTCCAAAATTTCTCCCGAATATACCCCATCCTCTGGAATTCCATGCCTCAACATGTACGATTATCCACCACCCTTGGATCCTTCAAACGGAACCTGAAAACCCATCTCTTCAGGAAAGCCTACAGCCTGCAATAACCATTCTGCCTCGCCGCCACCACCCGAGCTTCCACCTCGCTGCCACCTCGCCGCCACCACCCGAGCTGCCGCCTCGCTGCCACCACCAGAGCTGCCGCCTCGCCGCCACCACTACCAGAGCTGCCGCCTCGCCACCACCACCATCAGAGCTGCGCAACCCCGACCTTCTGTTTCTTCCCAATTATCCGTAGAATGTAAGTCCGCAAGGACAGGGTCCTCTCCCCTCTGTACCAGTCTGTCACTGTAAACGATATCTATAACTTTGTATGTAACCCCTTCTCATGTACAGCACCATGGAATTAATGGCGCTATATAAATAAATAATAATAATAATAGAGAGAAATCTACATCTCTGTGGAGGGCAGTTTTCCTGCTATAATTAAAACCGCCTGTGACTTAGGAGGCGGAGTGCTCAGTCAGAAAGTAAATGAATACATTTTTTAAAACACTGACCGTCACATCCAAACACAGACCAAGTGTGAACAGGTGCTTTTCCTAGTCACCAACTCATACACACTCAAACAAAAAGGCGTTTCTCATATTCCAGGTCCTAACTAATGCCAATCCTCACTTAGAAAATAATTCATCTGTATGGGAACTTATGCATCCTCTCTTTAGACTGAAATATGTATTCATTTACTTTCTGACTGAGCACTCCGCCTCTTAAAGGGAATCTGTCACCCATTTTTGCCCTATGAGATGTGGCCACCGCCATCAGGGGCTTATCTACAGCATTCTGTAATGCTGTAGATAAGCCCCCGATGTTACCTGAAAGTGAGGAAAAACGAGTTATATTATACTCACCCAGGGGCGGTCCGCCATCTGATGGGTGTCGCGGTCCGGTTCGGCACCTCCCATCTTGTAGTGAAGCAGACCTCTTCTTTCCGTCCCGTCGTGGCTCCTGCGCAGGCGCACTGCTCTGCCCTGTTGAGGGCAGAGCAGAGTACTGCAGTGTGCAGGCGCCGGACCTCTCTGACCTTTCCTGGCGCCTGCGCACTGCAGTACTCTGCTCTGCCCTCACCAGGGCCGACCAAGGGACCCCCCTCACCCCATATTTCTATGGGATGAGGGGGGTCCATATCTTTGTTTTTTTTGTATTTTATGATTTCCAATAAAGTTTTTTGCTTTTCATATTTATGATTCGCTTCTTGGGAATACAAGTACTTGAAGTCCATTTGTGTCAGTATACTATTTGTAGTGCCATGTCAGTTTATGATATACAGGGACATATTTTGGTGTAACTGCTTGTAGGGTTTGCCAGAAAAATGCTCGGCTTTATCATTGACTCCCATTATACTGACTACTTGAATCAAGAATCTGAGCATTAAAAATTGTTTGGTTCGAGTAATGAGCATCCAAGCATTTTAGTGCTCGTTCATCTCTAAACAAAACCTAAGATAGAAACAAAATGAACGTATATTTTGCTATAAGTAAGTAAAAAGCATTAGTGCATAAAAATTTAAGGTACTTAGTAAACACTGTTTTTTGATTAAAAAAAAAAGCATAAAAGCCATCCCATCAGTGCAAAGGTGTACTCAGTCGGGATGTTCCTAACCTAGAATTAAAACCCTACCATGAGTCAAAAATGAATGTATACCAAATCATACTCTAGTTTGTTTACTGTAAACGTGACTACATTTCTTGGTTATTGCCAATATGCCTAATATACATTCTTCTGCTGTCGCTGCCTGCATCTGTGAGACTGGTGCTAGAGAATTGATTGGCGGAGGATTGAGTTTGAGTTGAATTTCCTTAAACTTATGATTTCAAGTGAATTCGAAGATTTTGAAATTTGGTTTGTGGCTCGCAAAAAGAAAACTAACTTGCCCAGCACAATTTCTCATACTGCTAATGCGTTAGTGAAATAGCAAATGTCGTTCTGAATTGTCAGGTTGGCTTTCCCATAATACCCTGCAGCTTTGACATGTTACGGATATCATACCCTGTACAGTGGTGCTCTGTGCCTCAGTCATTATAGATCATCAGTTTCCAACAGAACACAGTTTGTAATACACAATTATTTTCCAACTCCAGAGTCCCTGGGTAAGTTTCTCTCTCCTGTAGAGTGTACGCTCTTATGATCAGCGTGGACTTCTCTTTCTCTCTCCTGTAGAGTATGAACTCCTATGATCAGCGATGTCCTTTCTCAAACCTGTAAATCATGTCTTTACTGACATACTGTATGACGTACTTGAACATCATATATCCATAATATATGTAGAATTCCCTTTACCATTACTAAGAAGCCTAAGCCAACGTCTGAAAAAAAGCCCCCATTGCATTTTCTTGCCTCCACCAAACTTTACAGTTAACACAGTGCAGTCAGGCAAATATAGTTCCCTTGGTATTTACCAACTCATCTATCAGGCGTCAGGTAGAGAAAAGTACACAAAACAAGTTTCGAATGCTTCAGGGTCCAGTGGTGACGTACCTTACACCAGTCCACCCACCAGACACTTGGAATTTTGTGTTGTGACATAAGGCTTGCATGCTGTTGCTCTGCCTAGGAAACGCATGCCATGGAGCTTCCACTGCACAATTTTTATGCTCACGTTAACGCAAATAGATAAATGGAAAACACAAATGGGTTACTCTGCGCTGCTGATGAATAAACCACCTTAAACTGGATTTGGCATCTTTCTCTTTCAAGGGCAGTGCAGAGTAACCCATGTGTGTTAACAGTAATTGTGTGCACTAGGGTTGAGCATTCCGATACTGCAAATATCGGGTATCGGCCGATATTGGCTGTATCGGAATTCCGATTCCGAGTTCCGATATTTTCGTCATATCGGATACCGGAATCGGGATGTCACTGTCACTGTCAGTGTCCGTCTGTCGGGTCTGTCAGGAGTCAGCGGCACTTACCTGGCAGAAGATCTCCGGCGGTCACGTCCTGGACTGCTTGATGGCCGCAATCTTCTTTCCCCGGCGGTCACATGCAGTATCTCGCGATAACTGCAGTGACTGCTGGGTAATCGCGGCCGTAAAGCAGTCAGTCCGATGACGTCACCGCCGGGGAAGCAGGTAATCAGCTGTGCTGCGTTGCGATGACAGGCTCTGCCTGTCATTGCGATGTAGCAGAGTTGGATCGTCGTGGGACTGTCGTTATGGACTGCGTCGGACAGGTGGTATACTGTTGGTTTGTTTTTTTATTTTTTTACAGGAGATCGATGGCGTCGCAGGAATGAGAGTATAATAAAAAAAAATGAAAACTGTGTTGTCTCTTTTATTTCATTAAAATACTTTTTTCTTGCTGTGTTTTTTTTTTACACATTTAATAACTTTGGGATTAATAATGGATCGGTGTCTTATTGACACCTCTCCATTATTAACCGGGCTTATTGTCACCGTGCAATCAACGGTGACATTAACCCCTTATTACCCCGCTTGCCACCGCTACAGGGCAAGTGGGAAGAGCCGGGTAAAGTGCCACAATTGGCACATCTTTTGATGCGCCAAATGTGGGGCTGCTGTAGCCTGGTATTATCAGGCTGTTGAGGGCCAAAATCCATGGGCCTTGACAGTCTTTTAATACCAGGCCGCAGCAGTCTGCATTTTACTTGGCTGGTTAACAAAAATAGGGGGACCCCTACGCCGTTTTTTTTCGAGGGGATCCCCTATTTTTGTTAACCAGCCAAGCTAAGCAGACTGCTGTGGCCTGGTATTATCAGGCTGGCAAGGTCCATGGATATTGGATCCTTACCAGCCTGAAAAACCAGGCCTCAGCGGTCTGCTTCATCTGGCTGGTTAACAAAAATAGGGGGGACCCCACGCCAATTTTTTTCGAGGGGATCCCCTATTTTTGTTAATCAGCCAAGATATGCAGACTGCTGTGGCCTGGTATTATCAGGCTGGCAAGGTCCATGGATCTTGGCTCCTTAACAGCCTGAAAATCCAGGCCTCAGCGGTCTGCTTCATCTGGCTGGTTAACAAAAATAGGGGGGACCCCACGCCAATTTTTTTCGAGGGGATCCCCTATTTTTGTTAATCAGCCAAGATATGCAGACTGCTGTGGCCTGGTATTATCAGGCTGGCAAGGTCCATGGATCTTGGCTCCTTAACAGCCTGAAAATCCAGGCCTCAGCGGTCTGCTTCATCTGGCTGGTTAACAAAAATAGGGGGGACCCCACGCCATTTTTTTTTCGAAGGGAACCCCTATTTTTGTTAATCAGTTCCCTCTGACGTCACTGATTGTGTCCCTGGCTGACCTGAAGTGAAAGTGGAAAGCAATCAATTAAGCTTTCCACTTAAGGGCCCGTCTCACATAGCGATATCGCTACCGAGATCGCTGCTGAGTCACTAGTTTTGTGACGCAGCAGCGAGCTCACCAGCGATATCGCTGTGTGTGACATTCAGCGACGATCAGCCCCCTGCCGGGTATCGCTGATCGTCGCTGAAATGTCAGGACCTTTTTTTGATCGCTGGTTTCCCGCTGACAGGCACACATCGCTGCGTGTGACAGGCAGGAGACCAGCGATCCGCTGGTAACCAAGGTACACAGCGGGTTTCCAGGCACGGGGCTGTGCCTAGAAACCCGCTGTGTACCTTGGATACCAGCGCCCTGATGCAGGGAGCTGGTATCCAAGGTACACAGCGGGTTTCCAAGCGCTGCACGGTGCCTGGAAACCCGCTGTGTACCTTGGTTACCAGCGGATCGCTGGTCTCCCGCCTGTCACACGCAGCGATGCGTGCCTGTCAGCGGGAGACCAGCGATCAAAAAAAGGTCCTGACATTTCTGCGACGATCAGCGATACCCGGCAGGGGGGCTGATCGTCACTGAATGTCACACACAGCGATATCGCTGGTGAGCTCGCTGCTGCGTCACAAAACTAGTGACTCAGCAGCGATCTCGGTAGCGATATCGCTATGTGAGACGGGCCCTTAAGCGATGTTACCCGCAGTGTCGCTGTCCCAGATCGCTGCCTGAGCTGCCTGTTTGGCAGCTCAGCAGCGATCATGTAGCGATACACCAGCGATCCTGACAAGTGCATATCGTTGTCGGGATCGCTGGTGTATCGTTATGTGACACCCAGCCTTTACTCTCCTGTCAGGCAGGAGAGGAACTCATTCATTTGGGGTTTACTGTGAGGCTGCAGCATTAGCTGCGGTCCCTGCAGTAAACATTAACCCTTTCTGAAGGATTACACCGTGGGACCTGACTGTGCATGGGATAGGTAAGAATAATTTTGCTTTTTTATTTTATTTTTATTACAGGAAATGATTTTTGCAGTAAAATAAAAGATGGTCAAAAACATGTGTCTTTATTTCATTAAAATGATTTTTAATTAAAGTGTGTGTGTTTTATTTTTATTTCATGCAATAGGATTAATAATTGATAGTTGTCTAATTGACAGCTCTCAATTATTAACCTGGCTTAAGGTCACCTTTCAATAGCAAGGTGGCTATAACCCCATATTAACCCATTCGCCACCGCTACAGGGCAATGGGAATAGACGGGCAAAGTGCCAGAAAGGGCGAATCTAATTATAGATTTGTCTTTCCTGGGGTGTCTGGGGGCAGATGTTAGTAGCCGGGGGGGGCAAAAATAATGGTCCCTCTCTGGGCTATTATTATCTGCCCCCACTCACTGGCTTTGTCTGTCTGGTTGCGAAAATAGGGCGGGAGCCCACGCATTTTTTTTCAGCAATTTTACACCTCATATATATATATACATGTCATTGAATTTGTGACACATATATATATATATTTATATTTGTAGTTCATACACTTCTACATAGTATAATAGCCGCTAATTCAATTGCCGGCTTTTGTGAAAATGCAGAACCCGACATGAAATGACACTTGGTGTACATAGGGTTAACCATGTCTTTTCATGTCCTTTGCTATCTAATTTGCACAAACAATTAAATCAGTCTATGTGTGCAAAATTTCACACCTGTAGGGGTTAATTAAAGGTGTAAATTCGTAGCAAAAAAGTCCGTTTTTTTTACAACGAATTTACACCTTTAATTAACCCCTACAGGTGTGAAATTTTGCACACATAGACTGATTTAATTGTTTGTGCAAATCAGATAGCAAACGACATGAAAAGACATGGTTAACCCTATGTACACCAAGTGTCATTTCATGTCGGGTGCTTCTGTCTTTTCACTGAAGCCGGCTTTACCCGGCAATTGAATCAGAGTATATTTTACTATGTAGAAGTGTATAAACTATACATATATGTATATATATATATGTCACAATGACATGTATATATATATATATGTATGCTGTGTGTATATTTAGTGTTTACAAGGAAAGAATGGGGTTTTTTTAGTTGCGATATTTTGTTCCCATAGACTTACATGGGACTTCCGGTATCGGTATCGGGTATCGCCGATATTTTAGTGATATCGGCGATACCATTCCGATTCCGATACTTTAGGATATCGGAAAGTATCGCTCAACTCTAGTGTGCACAAAACCCAAACAGGTAAGTGCAATTGTGCATATCCTATAACACGGTTACTCACATAAAACCCTATTTGTGTGTCGTGGTCTCCTTTCCAATTTTTCTTCTTGTGCATGTTAGTGCAAGAAAACTTTTAGACCTAAGCAGTTACTGAGTAATCAGAATGCCGTCGTATATATTTACTTTTTAAAATAAATTTAACTACCTTATTTTAGCATCTGAAGCATGTTTACCCTTGCTATACGGCTGGTGAAATAAGTATTAAACACATCACTAATTTCCTATGTAAATATTTGTAAAGGTGCTATTGACATGAAATTGTCATCAGATGTCGTGAACAACCCATCAAATCCACACAGGGAAAGAAATCAAACCATAAATGTCCATAAATTAAGTTATATTTAATTATGTATGCCCAGTTGACTTGCTGCTGGATTTCACATCTTGTGTACCCAAAGCAAATAAAGTAGTTGTGATTTATTACAACTGATTCTGGTGAGAATCATTAATCTGTCTGTCTTGATGTAATACCCTAAAATTATTACCCTTTGTGGCTCGCTGTTTTTTCTGTATAAGCTGCTTTTTGAATCTAAAATCTCCCAAAATATAAATTAAACTGAAATCTCAAGACTGCCTAACGTATCTTATTACCTGCTATCGCCACTATTACCGTATATACCCATGTATAAGCCGAGATTTTCAGCCCATTTTTTAGGGCTGAAAGTCCCCCTCTCGGCTTATACGCGGGTCATATACGGGGTCGGCAGGGGAGGGGAGCATGGGTGTCGGATCATACTCACCCCTCCGCCGGCGCGGTCTCTGCAGCCCCCTGCTTCTCCCACGATCTCCGGCTCATTCCTGCAGCAGTCACATGGCACCGCTCATTAAAGTCATGAATATGCACATATTCATGACTTTAATGAGCAGTAGCACATGACCGCTGCAGGACTGAAGCGCTGCGGAGAGCGCCGGGAGAAGAGGAGAGGCAGCAGGGAAGCGCGGCAGAAGGGTGAGTATAGCGATATTTACCTGTCCCCGTGCCACCGTTGCGCGCTGCTCCCTCGGTCTGACTCCTCTGGCTGTGAATGTTCAGGCAGAGGGCGCGATGACGTCGTTAGTGCACGCCCGCCCCCTGCCAGATCATTCACAGCCAGAGGAGTCAGACAGAGGGAGCAGCGCGCAACGGTGTCATGGGGACAGGTAAATATCTCAGGTGCCGGGGTCCTGAGCGAGCGGTGACACCGGCACCTGTCCCCCATAGCGCGCCGCTGTCACCGCCTGCTCAGGACACCGGCACCTGGCCCCCAGCGATGAGAGGTGAGTATGTCATTTTTTTTTTTGCAGCAGCAGCAGCAGCATATGAGGTCTATACTACGGGGCATAATTGTGCACCATATGGGGGCATAATCTGGAGCATATGGGGGCATAAGCTGTAGAACATATGGGGCATAATCTGGAGCATATCGGGGCATAAACTGTGGAACATATGGGGGCATAATCTGGAGCATATGGGGGCATAATCTGTAGAACATATGGGGCATAATGTGGAGCATATGGGGCATAAGCTGTGAAACATATGGGGGTATAATATGGATCATATGGGGGCAATCTGGAGCATATGGGGGCATAAGCTGTGGAACATATGGGGGCATAATCTGGAGCATATGGGGGCATAAGCTGTGGAACATATGGGGGCATAATATGGAGCATATGGGGGCATAATCTGTGGAACATATGGGGGCATAATCTGGAGCATATGGGGGCATAAACTGTGGAACATATGGGGGCATAATCTGAGCATATGGGGGCATAATCTGTGGATCATATGGGGGCATAATCTGTAGAATATATGGGGGCATAACCTGGAGCATATGGGGGCATAATCTCTGAAGCATATTGGGCATAATCTGAAGCATATGGGGGGCATAATCTGGAGCATATTGGGCATAATCTGTGCAGCATATGGGGGCATAATCTGTGGAGCATCATATGGGGGCATAATCATTTTCTCCCTAGGCTTATACGCGAGTCAATAAGTTTTCCCAGTTTTTTGTGGCAAAATTAGGGGGGTCGGCTTATACACGCTTTGGCTTATACATGAGTATATACGGTTAATTATAAAGGTAATAATTCTAAACCTTAAATTGTAAGTTTCATATTCAAATAAACACTATTCAGACAAATGGATACAGTACCTTATTTAGCAGCTGTAACAACTTCGACATTGTCCTTTCTAATAAAGGAAAGGTTCCACTATAATCCTTTTACGCTTACTCGACCATGAAAGATTAATTAATATGTCCTTTATGTAGCCCACAGTTTATTATGGTGCCCCCATGCACATTTCATATGTAGATAAAACAGAATAGATGGTCCTTTAGAAGCTGTTGTAACTTTTACAACAGATTATTCATTGCTCTAGAGCATAATATAATGAAACACAATAAAGAAGGACTTCAACCTCCTACAATGAGCAGCCAAAGGTATTACAAATATTTCTAAACAGAGATGAGCTAATTAATTCGATGCAAATTAAATTTGCTGACATATGGCCGAAAAGATCTTTCAGAGACCTATCTGATTCTTCTGTGGTTGGCTTCGGAGTAGCTGGTCTTATAAATTATGTCTGGCCCTTTCACTTGGATCCACCCGATGCAAGCTGCACACCCTGTCCATTGAAAAGTATCTCAGGAATAGTGTTGAGCGATATTGCTCGATATCTAAAAATATCGTATCGAAATTGTATCGCCGATAGCACTAAATATCGTCGATATCCGATTTCGATACTGGAAGTCCCATGTAAGTCTATGGGAACAAAATATCGCAACAAAAAAACCCCTTTCTTTCGTTGTAAACACAAAATATACACACATAGAATACATATATATATATATATATATATACATGTCATTGTGACATATATATATATACATATATTTATAGTTTATACACTTCTACATAGTAAAATCGACTCTAATTCAATTGCCGGATAAAGACGTGACATACCCATAGAAGTCGACGGGCTCGGTGCCGAGTACCCGAAAACCTCTGGCTCTGTGCGACTCAACTTGGGCGTCACGAACAGGATTCTGTAGCTCGCTATAAGCGAGTCCTGTGTGCCTGAATTGCACTGGTTTTGTGCTTGAGAATTGCTAAAATCATCAGAGAATGTATTTGCCATTTTTCCGCCATATCTGCGTCACGACGAGGCACTGGTGAAGAAGAAGGGCGTGCTCTTCGTGGGTGTCACTCACTCAGTGGCGTGAAAACGATGGCCGCCCACTGTAAATGGTACTGCAATGTAACATCGTGCCCCACAGCTCTGGAGTTCCGCCTCCTCATCCTCCTCAGTGTGCGGAAACTAACACGAAGGTCCCGCCTCCCTACAAAAGAGGGGCCCTCTCCAGATATGACACATGTGACTTGGCAGAGATGGCTAATGGACATGATGAGCAGAAGTGGGAAGGGATGGAGCAGTCAGAGCTCTCCCCCCACGGAAGCGACCCGATCGCCACAGAATCACCGTTGGGCACCCGGCCTGGAAACCCTCCTACGCTGCAAGAAGCGGCGGATACCCTAAGAGGCCTGGCCCGGCACCGGGAGGAGGTCGCCAGGATGGAAGCCAGCTGGCGTGCCCTAAAACTAAACTTGGAGCGGCGCCAATCCCTCTTACCTGAAGTGTCTGTACCGGAAGGTGAGGCACCCGTTCTAGTAGAGGAGTCCTTGCAATGTGATCCGGTTGACGTTGTCGCAGTGGAGGCACCCGTTCCTGCAAAAACCGCAGCACCGTCAGCAGCACCCCAGATCCCGCTGTCTGCCCCCGTCGCTGAGACAGAAGAAGCGACACCCGTCCTCATGGAGGAGGCCGCGCAGGCACCAGAGCACTACCTGCCTGTACCGGAGCCCCGACTGTCATCTGATTTAGAGCCGTCTGCTTCCTCCGCAGGGGAGCGCCGCCAGGACTGGGGGGCGACAGGAGAGCTGCCGCAAACCGGACACTGTAAGCTGCAGTGGAGTGGTGGAGACATGGAGCAGCTGGTGGAGGAGAATTTCAACCGGCGTCAGGAGGAAGAGTGGAGACGTTGGGAGCGGGAAGCAGAGCGACAAAGGGAGCAGCGAGAATCCCTAAAACTTCGCCAACGTCACCTGGAGAAGGACCGGGCAGATAAGGACCGGATGAGAAAGGATAAAGGAACCCTGAGTGAGCCGCGGCGTAAGGGTGCAGTACGGAGCTTTAAATTGAAAGGTGGTTGGGGCTTCATCAAGGAGCCTGGACTTTATTTAGAAGTCTTTGTGACCCGGCGGGACGTGGAGGCTCACCTCCCAGAAGGACACCCGGGGAGGGACCTGTTGCCAGGAGACTTGGTGACTTACACCCGACACTGGGGTTACAATGGGTGGTACGCCCTAAATGTTACCAGGTGCGACCCCTACTCCCCAGTGTGTCAGGAACCTGTGAGACCCTCGAAGCCTTCAGCCTCCCACATCCAGGCCTCTGCAAAAGTGCCCACCCCACGCCGTAAATCTCCCCAGCCTCCCTCAGTGGTCTCCTCAGCAGCCCCAGCTATGGACATGATAAGTATAGCTGGCCCGTACCCGGCGCCTGTTAGGCACCCTGGGGTTCGTACAGTCCGGGACATAGGGCTCCAGACCCGGAGGGAGATGAAAGAGGTGGCCACACAGACCCAGATAGCGGGTCACGACGTCACTGTACAGGCCACACGACGTCATCAGGTCCTGGTGGTCCTTGGTGCCTCGGATGTTTGGCAATCTCAAGAA
>JARQOD010000005.1:170242734-170285212 GCA_033576555.1 Oophaga sylvatica
GGTATAATTTGGAGTAGGGGGCAAAGTGTGGAAATTGGGGGCATAATGGGGAGCAATGGGGGAAAAAGTGTGGAACATATGGGGGCATAATATGGAGATATGGGGGATAATCTGTGGAAAAAGGGGGCAAATTTTGGAGCATAGGGGGCATAAATGTGGAACATTGGGGGCATTTTGGGCTTGGGGGGAAAAATTTGTGGTTTTGGGGGAAAATCTGAAAAAAAATTTGGGGGCAAACCCCTGGAGCATGGGGGGGGAATTTGAGCATATTGGGCTAATTGAAGTTTTTATGGGGGGTTTAATCGGAAAAGCTTTTTGGGCATATTTGTGCCCCATAGGGGGCAAAATTTTTGTGGGCATAAGGGGGATTTCTTTTTTCCCTGGTTATACGGAGTCAATAAGTTTTCCAGTTTTTTGTGGCAAAATTGGGGGGTCGGCTTATCCGGGGGTTTGGCTTTACATGAGTATATACGGTTAATTTAAAGGTAATAATTTAAACCAAAAATTGTAAGTTTCTATTCAAAAAACACTATTCGACAAATGGATACGCCCCCTTTTTTAGCGCAAAACAACTTCGCATTGCCTTTTTAATAAAGGAAAGGTTCCACTAAACCCCTTTTACGCTTCTGACATGAAAGATTTTAATTGCCTTTATGTAGCCCACAGTTTATTAGGTGCCCCTTTCACATTTCATTGTAGTAAAAGAATAGATGGTCCTTTAGAAGCTGTTTAATTTTTTAAAACAGATTTTTCATTGCTCTGAGCTATTTTTAAACACAATAAAAGGATTTAAAACCCCTACAATGAGCACCCCCAAAGGTTTTCAAAAATTTCTAAACAGAGATGAGCTAATTAATTCGACCCCAAATTTTTAAAATTTGCTAATTTGGCCCCAAAAAGGTTTTTTCAGAGACCTACTTTTTTCTTCTGTGGTTGGCTTGGAGTTGCTGGTTTTTTAAATTTTTTTGGCCCTTTCACTTGGACCACCGTTGCAAGCTGCACCCCTTTTTCCCCCTTTTGAAAAGTTATCTAGGAATGGGGGTTGGCGTTATTGCTCGTTATCTAAAAATATTTTTATAAAATTTTTTACCCCCGAGCAAAAATATCGTCGATCCCCGATTTTTTTAAAAACCCCCCATGTAAGTCTGGGGGGCAAAAAAAAAAAAAATAACGTTGTAAAACCCAAGAAGGTGCCAGAGTGGTTTTCCCAAACCGGGGTTTAAAAAAAAAAATAACCCGGGGGGCATCAACTTTAGTATGGGGGAAATTTTAAAGATTTTTTTCACAGTAGTAACACGAAACGTTTCGGTCCTATATTTTTGGACCTTTTTTCAGTCACATTTTAAAAAGGGGAAAGGGGGGGTTGACCAAAAGGGGAAAAAAAAAAGGGGCTGGATTTGCCTGTATTGGTGGGGGGAGTTGGGGAAGGGGCCCAAAGCCTTATTGCATTTTTAAAAATGGGTGAAGGATTTGGGGGAGGGAGGATGGGGGTTTTGGGATTGGACGCGGGGTCCACCGCTAGTCTGATTTTCCTTTCCCCCGGGGGTTTTTTTTTCGGGGTCGCTGTTGGGTGGGGAAAAAAAGGCCGGAAAAAAAAGTTCATTCAGCCCGGGGAGTTTGGGGGAAAAAATGGCCGAAAAACCCGTTTTATTAAAGTCCACGCACACAGTTTTAAAAAAAAATCAAAAGAAAAGGGGGGTTGTCTAGCCCCAAATTTCCTTGGGGTAAAATGGCCCTCTCTACCCCCGGGCCCGATTTTTACCAGTCTTCCCCCAAAAAAAAATTTCACTTGGGGTTAAAACCCGTAGGGGGCTTCACTGTTTTTTCCTCTGTGTCTAAGGGGAACCCTTTCCCTGACCGGGGTTTAGAGAGATCCCTCCTATTCTTTTTCCCCCTTTTGGAGGTTCCCCGGCCTTCCCGTGGGGGGCCTTCCCCGCACCGACTGGACGGCCCCTCCTCTTCGAAAATTAAAACGCATGGGGTTCACAAAATGCTTCCTTGTGCCAGGCCCCCTTTTCTGGGTCCGGCCCCGAAGACAGCTCTAACACTTTTGGGAAAATTTTTTACGGGACCCCTTCCTTTTTGCGGGGGAAACCCCCCCGGGGCCAAAAGGTAAAAAAAAGCTCTAACACTCTTGGGACCCCTTCTGTCCCCCGGCCCCTTTTTCCAGACTAAAAGGGCTCCCTGCTGTGCTCCCAAGAAACCTACTTCTGGTTCCTAATCAACCCCTGAGTGGTTTAAAAGGTCTGGCTGCAAGGGGTACTTTTTGGCAGGTTTGTGACCCTTTCTTTACCACCGGTTTTTTAAAACCCCAAAACTTTCGCCCCAAACCGCTGGAAGGTTTTTATTAGGTAAAAAATTCACCTAATTCACCACTTTTCCTTCACTGTTCACTTTTCCCCCCCCCTTTTTTCCAGACCGGGGGCCCCTGGTCACCAGCGGTGGGGCGGGTAAAAACCCAAAAGGGGGCCCAGTGAATTGGGGACCGGGGCCATGGCCCTTTTCGCTTCATCCAAAACCCATTTTTCATCCCCAACATCAGTTTTTTTTTCATCTGAAGCATCCCCCCCCTGTCCCCCCCCAGGTTTTTCTCTCGGGGGGGCCTCGGGTCCCCGGCTTTTGTTTCATCTTGACTTTAGCCCCAGCCTCAGTCTGGGTTTTTTAGGGGGGGCTCCCCAGTTTAAGTACGACCTTTTGGCCGTCAGAAAAAAAAAAAGGGCCCCCGGTGATTTCCTCAAAAATTTTTCTTTCCTCCTTTTTTGGGGGGAAAATGCCCTGGTCACCAATGTCCGGAGGTTTGGGGTTTTCTTTTTTTCCCCCTGAACTTTTTTTGGCATTTTCATTTCTTAAAAAATTATCAGTTGATTCTTAAATTCTACCTAAAAAACCCAAAAGCGCCTTTTTTTGGGTTTGCCCTTTCGGCCACACCTTTAAAGGGGTTTGGCACTTTTAGAGGGGAGCTGATCTTTTTTTTTGGGGGGGTCCAAAATTTACCCTTTTTTTGGGGGCCCAGGCCATTTGTTTAAAATCGAGTTTTAAAACTTTTTTCCCCCCAGGGACCCCATGGCCGAATTTTTTTTTGTTGTTGGCCCCCTTTAGTCTTTGGCCCCTTTTCAGGCTCTTCGGTGGACACCCCTTCAGAAGCCCTACCTTCTTTTCTTCTTTTCCACCCGTTCTGCCCCCCCTTTGAGCTTCCCGTTTTTTTTGCCCGGCCGGAGAAAACACATGGCCCCCCAAAAACGGGGTTTGGGTTTAAAAGTGTAGACTTTTTAAAAAGGGGCCCCTGGCTCCCCAAAGGGCCCAAACCCCAAAAGGTTCAAAATCTCATTTTGGGGTTTTTACCAGGCCCCTTTGGGTGCTGGGAAAATCCCGGGGGCCCCCCGGGGCGCCAATTTTTCCGGCCCGAGCTTCGGGGAGCGCCCCCCGGCCCCGGACTTTTACACCCCCCCACGCCGCTGTCTGGCCCCAAAAAATTTTTGGGGGAAAAAGTCTTTCCCCACTTTCAGTTTTTTTCCAAAAAGCTTCACTTGAGACTCCCTTGGTGGGGGCCCGGGGCCCCCGGGTGTCCACCACTTCCTGGCTTTCTCCACCCCTGCAGCCCCCCTTGGTTTTCCTTGGCCCCTAAGGGGCTTTTTCCACACCATAAATTTTAAAAACTTCTTTTTTTAAACAGACCAAAACTTGGCTGTGTTCAGTTTTAAAAATTCCCCTTTTTTTTCCCTTTTTAGTCTTCGCCAGGGAAAACCCGGCCAAAACCCCTTTTTATCTTTTTCAGATGCCCCCTCCGTCCGACTGAAAAGGGCAGCCTCAGCCTTCCTCTCAGGACTTAAAACTCCTCTGTTTTCCTTTTCCCTCACTTGCACTGGTTGCTTTTGGGGCATCAAAAATTTTCCCAATCACACTGACCCGGGTTTTCAGCCCTTTGGGCCCCACTGTCAGGGTTTTTACCTTCATTTCTTACCCCTGCTCACTTCGGGGGGTTTTTTAAATTTATTTTTCATTCATACCCCCCTTTTTTTTTCAGGGTTTTTAAATTTTTTTTTTTCTTCCCCCATCCTCCCCCCTGTCGGGGGTTTTTTAAATTTCCCTTTTTTTCCCCCTTTTTGTTGGAACCCCTTTTTTAACGGGCATCACAACTTTTAAATTCCCCAAAATTTGGCCCCCCCAAGTTTTGTGTTTGTGCCCCAAACCCCCGCACTATATTTTTTTTATAGCTCGGTTTTTTAGGAGCTGCTCACGAATTTTCCCGGGGGTTTTATTTTTCCCCCAAAAAAATTGGTTTTTTTTTAAAAGGCAGCTTTGGGAAAAAACCTTCCCCCAGAGCGGCTTTTTGGGGAAAACCCCCCTCAGAAAAATTTAAAATTTTCCCCGGCCTTTTTTTGGTGGGGTCCGAAACCCGGGTCACCCCCCAAAAATTTTCACGGAGCCAGGCAGGTCGGGGCCTCGGTTCCCGGAACACCCATCCCGTTCCAACATCCCCTGCAAAGAAATGTCATCTTTTCACGGTCTTTATCAGTATCGGTTTTTTTTAAAACATTTCAAATTTTTTCATGGTCTTTTATCATTATCACAAAAGTTTAAACCCCGGGCCCCTAGCACTGTGCTCCCCCCTTGGGACTGCGCACCCTCGGGGGGAGCTTCATCCATGTCCATCAGAAAAACCCCTTCCCCCGGATCCTTAGCCCCGGGAAAAATCATTCCCAAAAATAACGGGGGGAAAAAGGGCTTCATTTTTCCCCCCTTTTTTATAAAAAATCCCCGATTTGGGGGCCCCGCCCCCGGCAGTCTCTGGGTTTTGATTTGGTGTTTCATGGATGTACACCACAAAAGGGGGCTTTTTCGGGGTGAAGTCCCCTTTCCCAGGCTGTCACAAGGAAGTCACTGGACTCTCTGAGCCCCGGGGCCCCGTGCTGGGGCAGTCACTTAAACCCCCCCCGGGGCCCCTGTGGTCCAGTTCTTGGGTTTTGGGGGGGGCCCCCAACCAGGCTTTGCGCGGGGGGGGGGAGGGGGATCGCCAACATAAAACCCCCTTGGCCCCCCCTTTTTTGGACTTTTTGGTGCAATTTCCGCCAGCTCCAACATCCCCATCACTCTCCCCCCCCCAAAACATCCCCCCTGGGCCCCTTTAAACCCGTTATCGGCTTACCCCCATCCCCCCAAACAGGGGGGAAACGCCCTTTCCGGGTTTTTCGGGGGCCCGGGAAACCCCCGAAGTGATGACCTCTAGAGGCTGTATTTGGGGGAGGAGTGGGGGGGTGTTTTTGGGGGCCACTATCCCCTTTTTAAAAACCCCTTTTTTCCCGGCCTGAAAAACTGCAGACCCCAATTTTATCTCCGCCCCCGAACCTCCGGGCACGGGCTGCAACCGTAACCCCGGGGCCGGGAAAAGAACCCCCTTTTTAAAAACTTTGCTAGCTTTCGCTGTTTGCTTGCTCAGGTAAGCCCGTTTTTTTTTGGGGGTTCCCCAATCGAAGGGTACGCCCCCGGGGGCCCTTCAGATAGTGGCAGATTCTCCTCCGGCCTTTTTCCAAACCTGTAAGTTTTACCTCCTTTTTAATTCGGGGGGTCATTTTTCTAAAGGGCCCCCTTTTTTCCGCCTTCTTTATGCGGACAAGCCGGTGTTTTCCCCACAACATTATTGGGGGGCGCGGCCCAAAAACCCCTTTTTTGGTGCTGTCATCTGCTCAACAAAAAAAGGGTTTTATTTTTCCGGCTGGGGGGGCGGAAATTTTGCTGCTGGGCCTGCGATGCTTTTGTGTGTGCAGGGGCTTTTTGGCCCAGCCGGTTCCCTTGTTCGGGGCCCCCCCCAGGTACTAAAAAAATTTCCTCCTTCTGCCGGATCTTCTGTCAAAAATAAAAAGCAGTTTAAAATTTTTGCCTTTAACTTGCGCCTTTTTCAAACGCCCCCCCGGGGGTTTCTCCATGCTGTCCCCCTTTCTCTGTCTTAAAAAACTGTTTTCCCCCTGAAGAAATTCACTTTTAACAGTTTTTTTTTTTTTTTTTTTTTTCCACAGAAAAATTCATTTTGCTGTGAAAAAATTTTTTTTTTTTTTTTCCTTTGCAAAGGTTTTTTGGGGTATTTTCTTTTTAAAATCCCCCCCAAAAACTTTTCTTTTTTTCTGCCTTCCCCAGGGGCATTTTAAAAAAAAGTTCATTTTTGGCTGTTTTTAATTTTTTTTTCTAAAAGGACCCTTTCAGGGCCCTTTTCCCCCAAGCTCCCCCAAATACGAGTTTCTGCAAAACCCAAAACCCCTTTTTTTTTCCCCTCGGTTGCTTTTTCAATTAGACTTCATTTTAAAATTGGGGTTTCGCCACTGTGTGCATGCCACTCCAGCACTTTTGTACCGGCCCCCCTGCGCCCCCCCCAGTTTCCCCCCGCCAATTGGGGGCCTTTTTCCGGGGGGGGGTTTTTTTTAGCTCTAGGATCGCTGTCGGGTAGACAAAAGGGGCCAGGAAAAGTTCATTAAGCTGCAGTTGGTGAAAACGGGGCCCCAACCAGTTTTTTAAAGGGGCCACGACACAGATAAAAAAAAATTTAAACAGAAAACCCGGGTTGTCTACCCCTTAATTTTTTTTTAGTAGAGGCCCCCCTCTTTCCCGGGGCCCGGGGCTTACCAGTCTGTCCCCCAAAAAAAAACCCTTTTCACATATTTACCAGTTTGGGTTTTAGATACTCCTCGGGGGTTTAAAGGGACCTTCCTTTTACCAGATTTTAGAGAGACCAAAACCCCCCTTTTTGTAGTCTTTTTTCTGGGGGGTTTACAGGGGGCACCCTTGTCCGGGGCCTTCCCCGACCCGGGGCTGAGACGGTCCCCTCCTTTCGAAAAACTCAGCATGGAGGTTCACAGGCGGGTTTTTTTGGGCCAGGCCCCCCTCTCTGTGCCCAGGCTAAAAAAGCTCTACACTTTGGAGCTTTTTTCCCCCCAGAGACTGTTCTTGTGTCTGGACACCTTCGTGTCCAGGCGGGGGACGCTCAAAAAAATTTGGTGACACCTTTGTCCCCGGCCCCCCTTTTCCAGACGGGGAAAGAGCTCCCTAAAATGTGTTTTCCCAAGGGGACCTACTTCGGGGGTTCCAATTTTAAAACCTGAGTGGATTCAGGTCTGAGTCCAAGCGTGTACTAAAAAGGGAGGGTGTAGTGCCCTTTTTTACCCCCAGGTTTACAAAGCCCCACATTTCGCTCATCCCCTTTTAGAAGGTTTTCTTAGGTGATAAATACACCTATTCACCACATATTCCTTCACTGTCTCAAAATTTTTTTTAAATTTATACACTTCTACATGGGAAAAAAGGGGTTTTAATTCAATTGGGGGGTTTTAAAACGGGGGGGGGGGACTTTCCCCCCTAGGGGGGGACGGGGGTGGTTTCCCATTTTTCCCCGAAAAACCCGGGCTCTGTGGGGACTCAACTTGGGGGTCACGAACAGGATTCTTAGCTCGCTAATAAGCGGGTCACTGTGTGCCTGAATTGCACTGGTTTTTGTGCTTGAGAATTGCTAAAATCATCAGAGAATGTATTTGCCTTTTTTCCGCCATATCTGGCTTCACGACGAGGCACTGGTGAAGAGAAGGGCGTGCTCTTCGTGGGTGTCACTCATCAGTGGCGTGAAAACGATGGCCGCCCACTGTAAATGGTACTGCAATGTAACATCGTGCCCCACAGCTCTGGAGTTCGCCTCCTCATCCTCCTCAGTGTGCGGAAACTAACACGAAGGTCCCGCCCTCCCTACAAAGAGGGGCCCTCTCCAGATATGAACATGTGACTTGGCAGAGATGGCTAATGGAACGAGAGCAGAAGTGGGAAGGGATGGAGCAGTCAGAGCTCTCCCCCCACGGAAGCGACCGATCGCCACAGAATCACCGTTGGGCACCCGGCCTGGAAACCCTCCTACGCTGCAAGAAGCGGCGGATACCCTTAGAGGCCTGGCCCGGCACCGGAGGAGGTCGCCAGGATGGAAGCCAGTGGCGTGCCCTAAAAACTAAACTTGGAGCGGCGCGAATCCCTCTTACCTGAAGTGTCTGTACCGGAAGGTGAGGCACCCGTTCTAGTAGAGGAGTCCTTGCAATGTGATCCGGTTGACGTTTGTCGCAGTGGAGGCACCCGTTCCTGCAAAAAACCGCCAGCCATCCGTCGCAGCACCCCGATCCGCTGTCTGCCCCCGTCGCTGAGACAGAAGAAGCGCACCCGTCCTCATGGGAGGAGGCGCGCAGGCCCAGGCACTACCTGCCTGTACCGGAGCCCCGACTGTCATCTGATTTTAGAGCCGTCTGCTTCCTCCGCAGGGGAGCGCCGCCAGGACTGGGGGGCGACAGGAGAGCTGCCGCAAACGGACACTGTAAGCTGCAGTGGAGTGGTGGAGACATGGAGCAGCTGGTGGAGGAGAATTTCAACCGGCGTTCAGGAGGAAGAGTGGAGACGGTTGGGAGCGGGGAAGCAGAGCGACAAGGGAGCAGCGAGAATCCCTAAACTTCGCCAACGTCACCTGGAGAAGGACCGGGCAGATAAGGACCGGATGAGAAAAGATAAAGGAACCCTGAGTGAGCCGCGGCGTAGGGTGCAGTACGGAGCTTTAAATTGAAAGGGGTTGGGGCTTCATCAAGGAGCCTGGACTTTTTTTTAGAAGTCTTTTGTGACCCGGCGGGACGTGGAGGCTCCCCTCCCAGAAGGGGACACCCGGGGAGGGACCTGTTGCCAGGAGACTTGGTGACTTACACCCGACACTGGGGATTACAATGGGTGGTACGCCCTAAATGTTACCAGGTGCGACCCTACTCCCCAGTGTGTCAGGAACCTGTGAGACCTCGAAGCCTTCAGCCTCCACTCCAGGCCTCTGCAAAAGTGCCCACCCCACGCCGTAAATCTCCCCAGCCTCCCTCAGTGGTCTCCTCAGCAGCCCCAAGCTATGGACATGATAAGTATAGCTGGGCCCGTACCGGCGCCTGTTAGGCACCTGGGGTTCGTACAGTCCGGGACATAGGGCTCCAGACCCGGAGGGAGATGAAGAGGTGGCCCACACAGACCCAGATAGCTGGTCACGACGTCACTGTAAGGCCACACGACGTCATCAGGTCTGGTGGTCCTTGGGCTCGGATGTTTGGCAATCTCAAAAGAGTACCTGGTTGGTACCTGAAGAGGCCAGCCAAAGAAGTCTAATAACCCGGACAGGGTCTCTGTATGTAAATAGTTAACTTGTTTATGTACCCGGACGGGTGATGTTCCAAAAAAATTTTTTTAATTTAATAAATTAAAAAAAAACACAGTTTTCATTTCTTTTTTACTGTCTCATCCTGCTGCGACGCCATCGATTCCTGTTAAAAAAAATGAAAAAAAAAAAAAAAGTATCACCTGACGCGTAGTCCATAGTAACGAGTGTCCCACGACGATCCAGCTCTGCTACATCAGAATGACAGGCAGAGCCTGTCATCCCGGCGCAAGCACAGCTGATTACTGCTTCCCGGCGGTGACGTCATCGGACTGACTGCTTTACGGCCGGGATTACCCTGCAGTCACTGCAGTTTATCGCGAAAAAAAAAAATGCATGTGACCGCCAGGGAGAAGATAATGGCGGCCATCAAGCAGTCCAGGACGTGACCGCCGGAGATCTTCTGCCAGGTAAGTGCCGCTGACTCCTGACAGACCCGACCGACGGACACTCACAGTGACAGTGACAAAATCCGATTCCGGTATTCTATAAGACGAAATATCGAAACGAATTATCGAAAGGCCGATAGAGCTAATTTCGGCCGATTAGCCGATATTTGCATATCGTATGCTCAACACTATCAGGAATAATTTTTGAAGGTGCACGATCTAAAGCCATATTAGTCCTCCATCAATGAGTGCATGATTTGTGCACCCATCAAAGACCATTATTATTTTGTTTACGCACTTTGGGCATCGCATTTTGTCTGCTCTTCTCTCCCAAACAGGGTTTTTTTTGTTTTTCTCTTAAATGATTTTGGTGTTTACAACCTATCACATCTGGGTCAGGCCTGTGCTCCCTTCCCTTATAGCTTATATCTGTACATGAATTTAGCTAATTATTGAACAAATAAAAGAAAAAAAATGGTGTGGGGGTCCACTTATTTTTATTAACCAGCTTGAGGGAATGCAGACAGCTGAGAGTGGTATTAAGTTGGGAAGGGGGCAATAAACATAGAGCTTCCCAGGCTATTATATCAGCTCCAAACTGTTTACTTAGCATTTACTGGTTATTAAAAAAGGAGGGGACCCAAAATGTCCTGGGGTCCCCCCTATTTTTTTAACAGCAAAGGTGAGGGTCATGGGAAAGGCAGCAATACATAAAGCCTGGAGTTTTAGATACCCCGTAATTAACACAAAAGACATAATACTCTATGGATGACTAGAGTGAATCCAGATATTTTTGGAAAGTAAAATATTTTTGATAGTGTTATTGATTGTACTCTTACATTATATAGGATTTGCACAAAGTGCAAACCAGGAAAAAGCTTATAAAAAGGGTCATCAACAACCCTTTGAAGGCTCCAACAGAGTAACTTATTAAAATATTATGAACAAAGTTTGTTGTGGTGCTTCTATACTCATAAAGCTCTACACACAGTGCCAAAAAGTATGAACAGAGTTATTCATACACCCTTGAAGACAATAATGGAGTGCCTCGTAAAAAAATTTAAAAAGCGTAATAATGCACTTATACAGTCATAAAGGCTTTGCACAAAGTGCAAAGCAAGGACAAAAAATATATGAAGGGTAATACTGCAATCCTCTACAGGTGGCTGCTTCTTCTTCTCTTCATCGGGAGGCTCGGAAGACTGACTCCATCTGCTTCCTGGAGCTCAATTCCACGTGCCTGAACTGTTAAGTGACCAGGCTTGTTATTGCCGGAGAGCCCAACATGTAGAAATGAGTACAGTCCCCCTGAGTCCCAGACTGTGAAGGAAACCCGGGTTCCTCACACGTCACCATATGAGTAACTACACAGTCACATCTCTCCAACGCCCCCTTTGTCTCTCAGGTCAGTAAGGGAACTGCACCAAGAGCAAATGGCCGCTGGGGAGGATGTCCTGTTACCCACTGGGTTATTCTAAGATTCGTGATCAGAGTAAAGCATCAGCCTAAAATTAATTTTATGGTTTAATTGCCTTAGGACGCACTAGATAATTACAGAATATCAGTAAAGCTATACAACGGAATTACAGTGGATTTGCAGTCAGAGTAAATATAACAATAATGTACAAGGCTTAGAGGTATTAGCTAGAGGTTCAATGTTACCAGGCTGTAGGTTGCATGTGGACGCGAGAGCTCTGCGGTCTACAGGTAATATCTTAGATGCTGGACAGTCCCAAAACATGTGCCGATGTTCCTTGGCAGATCTGTCCCTTGTTCCTTCTTAGATCATCATCGTCTTGTTCTTCTGTGTGAATAGAGAGAGTCTGCCATCCGCTCAAAGTTCTTAAACTGCTAGGTCCCTCCCTCGGTGCCAGAGGGTGGGCTTTATAATCTCCACCCTTGCTCCCTGATGAATTTATTCCAATATCTAAGAAAGGGGTTAACTTTCTCAGGACAATCGGATCAGGACACGAGAGGTACCAGTGAATTGCACTTGTTTTGCTGCCGAGCGGAGATCAAACATGGCCCGATTGTCCTCCACCATGACCAATCTCTATATTCAGGTCCCCGAGCCATCATTGACTCGAGAGTCTCACTGTCAGATGCCAGGTCAGCAGGATCATGCGATTATTTTTTATGAGTCTGTACTCGAAAGGTGTGCTCATAATTCATAATCTAGAACGGAGTCGTAGTGGCTGGGGAGAGACAATGTATGTGTTTTCTGTGTCTAGCAGACAGGTAAAATCTATTGAAGCCACCAGGCATCTCCAGGCCCCTGCTGGCGTGTCTCCCTACTAAAGTCTTTGAAGTCTGTTTTGGGTCTGATCTACTTAGCATGCTAAAGACTTGTTATTCAACAGTGGAGTACTAAACCCTGGTTTCTTCATATGCCTACAGGCCATGGGGGTTAGGGAGCAGTTAGCTTCCTGTGGCTCGTGAACAGACAAAATGGCAGCTGGGAAAGGTCAGCTCAGACATGAGGCGAGCATTAGGCCCATATCTAAGTTGGTGGCTGTTCCTTCATCACATGCACATCGCCTGCTCTCATATAGAGGTGGGGAACCCCAAGGAAGTCATATCTCTTGGGGGTGTTAGCCCCATTTGAAGCCAGCTCAAGGAGCTCTCCCAATCCATTCAGTTGTCAAGTTAGGTTCATCCTACCAGCGAAGTTGCCCTTTCATTTTAAGGACGTGACTCTAGTTCCAGTCGTTAACTCTTGCAGCCTTCGTGGGAAAGTGTTCCGTCTCTTACTGCCTGCTGATTGACGAGATGTGATGATGGGTCCAAATTGTTTAATGGACCCCATCTCCCCTGCCCATTATTCATAATGACATGCTTTGGGATTGCCAACTGATGGTACCATGAGGCTAGTGACCCACTAGCATTTCTTCAGCCCTGAACTGTCTTGCCTCCTCTATTCCGAACAACCTAGGCCCCACAGTTGCTCATTAGTTGCTTGATCCTCACTCTCCCATCTGAGTCCGCAAGAACCCAAGGGATAAAGACTGCAGCCTGGGTTTGTGCTTTGGTGGTTCTGGGGAAGCGGACAGTCGGGACCACAGGCTCCTGCCAACTTCCACTGTCGAATCAGCGTTTGTCTGGCACCGATATTTCTCCAGTTTCTCATTCAGGGAGTCTTGCGAGATTCTGCCATCTTTGTCTCCCACAAACTTATACTCTATGGAAGATATTTGAATCCAGAAATATTTTCTAATGCTTTTTTGGCAATTATGTATCAACAAAATGTAACATGTATTAAGGAATTTGCTTCCGACCTTCGGGGGTCATTGCACAACACAGAACCAGACCCATTCAGAAGACAATAAAACTTTCACACTCCTTATCTATGACTGTTCAATTTTTTGTTCATCCCTCTCCCATAATGACAATTCTGCTTGTCTTTTCGCGTTATTTCGGTGCTGTTTTTGTGTTAAATATGTGACTCTTCAGATGTTGTATTAGTCTAGCCTGATGAGAGACCTGAGTAATCTCGAAAACTTGCAATTTGTTGTCATTTTTCAGTGAAGTTACCTTTTAAAAACAAGTAATTTAATGTCCATCATGCTATGACCGGGAATACAAAATGTTTTGCCACAGGTGATCCATTTTTTTCTCTTATTGTGTGGCATGAGAATTATCCTTGTTCTCAGTTTTTGCCCTGTTCTCCCCCACAAACAGACCCCTAGCTGGAATTTAGTACAAATAATCAGGTACACAACATTAGATGTGATGCAGCTGAAAGTACCTGGGATCTTGTAGTCCTGCTGTGAGTTGGGGGATCTTTATCTTGTCCGTGGTCATTATAAATGACAGGTTTTACATTTTTTCTTGTTGCAAGGAAAGGTTCTGCAGCTAACAGGGAGCTTCTGACAATGATGCTTCTTAGATTTGGGGGCTGCTATAACACAGTAGTGGGGGGTCTGGAAATATGGATTGTAATCGGGCATCTTTTTGTAAGTAAAGGTTGTATTTCCCTTGCAGCTCCCCTTAGCACCTCCAGATTTGGATTGTATGTGACACTAGAGGCACCCGGTTATTTTCTTCTTTAGCTTTGTAATGTAGCAGGTGATTCCTTGGTATTCTGGTGGCTCTTGTATTTGGTTTTCAATTGTTCTTGGATAGTAGCCCTGATTCAAAAAGGTTTTTCTGAGAGACCAAGGTGTTCATGTTATCCATGGGGTTGGAACATATACAATTGTATCTGATGGCTGGCTGTAGACAAAAGTTTTTTATGTGTTTTGGATGAAACTGTCCATTTAAGGTATGTTGGACGGTCAATTGGCTTCTTTACAGGGATGTCTCTATTTCATTGATCTTTAGCTTAATGATAAGTCTAAAAGTTAATCTCAGTGCTGGAGTAGTTGAGTCTTAAGTTGTGGTGGGATGAAATTGATTAAACTGTTCGTGGAACGTTTTAGCTGTGGCTCAGACTCCATTCCAGATGATTTAAAATATCATCAATGTAGAGGTAGTATGCCAGAGGCCTGACGGGACATGAGGACAAGAAGTCGCTTTCAAGCTTGGCATAAAAAGATTTGCATACTGTGGAGCCATTTTACTTCCCATAGCTGTGCAATCTCCTGTAGATATATTTTCTTGTCAAATTCAAAAGTAATTGTGGGTGGGATGAATTTTGTGAGTTTCACCACGAATCAGCATCATTCCCGGTGTTTTCCATGAAGACTTTGCAGGCATTTAATCCATCTGACGTGGGATATTAGAGTACAATGATTCCACATCCATAGGACCAGGATGGTTCCTTCTGGTAGAGGACTATTGCTGCTAGTTTATTCATAGGTCAGTTGTGTGTTGTGAATGGGTTTGAGATGAGTTTGAGCAGAGGCTTCCTTGGTGGTTACAAGCGGTACTAGTGAAGATTGTGAGGACTGGAAATCAGGTGTTTACTGACTGGTCTTTATAGGGGAGTCATTTTCCCATTCAGGGTTGCCGGGGTGATCAATTGTTTGGTCTGAATCCTTCTTTCCAGTTTCCCTTGTAGTGCTGTGTGTGTCTGCATCTCCTGCTATCAGATAAGACATTTTCTTCTTTTGTGTTTGTGCTATATTTTTGCATTTTGTCCTGCACTTCTGTGGGGGCCTTCAGGGTCCCCTCCGGGGGCTTTTGCCCTCTCAGTTTGGTTCAGTCACTGATGTTTGTACTTTTGCTTTTTCCAGTTTTTTCAGTGGTGCGTTTTGATTTTTGTTACACAGAGAACAATTTGGTGGTAGGAGGTCGTGTGATCTCAGGTGATTTTGAAATTAGTATAGTTGGTGTTTTTCAGGGTTTTTCTGGGATTGCAGTAAGTACCCTTCCTATCCTTTTCTATTTAGATAGTTTGGGCCCCAGCGTTTGCTCATATATTTTCTTTCTGTGTCAGTTATTTCCTCTTGTCTAACCGCCATTACATGTTTGGGGGCTTTTATTATCTTGGGGTTCTGCTCGGGGCAGATAGCTTTCCTATTTCTATCTTAGGTGTAGTTAGTTTCTCAGGCTGTGACGGGCGTCTAGGACCAACGTAGGAACGCTCCACGGCTGCCTCTAGTTGCGGTGGTTAGTCAGGGTACTGCAATCTATAGATTCCAACTGCTCTGGTGTATTGCCCTTTTTTACCTGCACTCCTCGCTACCGAAATTTAAAAGTATCACACGGCTAAAAAAATTGAAATTGTATGGTACTCACAGAAGGGAAAATATTTGTGAAAGAAAAAGGTTGTCAGAGTTGTCAGAGATATTTTTCTGTTTGTTGCATTTTTTTTTTTCCCCTCTGTATCTCTGGGTTGCTGGGGGGATTTTTCTCCAATGGAGTTTGCACAGTTGTCTGGCCGTTGTGGATCAGCTTGCCACTGAGGTTCAGAGTATTGCTGCATATTTTGCTAGGTTGCCTGTTGTGGAACTAGGATCCCCATGCCAGATTTGTTTTTAGGGGATCGAGCTAAGTTTCAGAATTCAAAAATAATTGTAAATTGTTTTTTGCCTTAAAATCTAAGTCTCAGGAAACGCGCGCAGGGTTCAAATTATCATCTCTCTCCTGCGCGGCGATCCTCAGGGATTGGGCTTTTTCCCTGTACCTGGGGATCTGTTTTGAGTGATGTTGAGCATTTTTTCAGGTTTGGGGTTATTGTACGTGAGCCTAATGTCATGTAAAGTGAAAAAGCCTTGTTGGCATTTAATCAGGGGCTTGATGAGTGAGTTTATGTCGAGTTCCGTAGGTGGGCAGTCCTGACCAAAGGAATTGACGACGCTTTGCGGCCCTTTCGGAGGGTCTGTCGGATAATGTAAAGGATGTTATGGTGGGATTCCTGTCCCCTTGGTTCAATGTTTTCTATGTATTGGCGATTCAGATTGACAGACGTTTGCGGTGGGGGAGAAGTATGCGTGGGTGGTGTTGCCTTGTGAGCCAGCTTCTGAACCCATGCAGTGTGATAGAGTGATGCTGGGGCCGCGTTTGGTTTCGAAAGCGCAAGGGTTATGTTTAACTGTGGTGAGCCTTTGTTTTCGTCTGCCCTAAGCGGGGTTAAGTTTTGCCACGCTCAGTTGTCTTGGGTAGTGTTCAGACTAAGTTTTTATTACTGTCCTTGATTTGCTCTTGCCTCATTTTTGTCAGGTTTCGTTGATTTGGGGCGCTATTAACCGATGGATTTTTTTTTGCTAACTTGGGGTTTCCCTTGAACCCCTACAGAAGTCTATTCCCTCTGGGGATCGATTTACCCCTTTGGTGAGAATAAACCTCAGTTCTTACCAGGTGATAAGGGGTTGAACCTGATCTTGGGAGTGCAAATTTTTGGTTCTTTAATCTGATGACATTATCGTGCTGGGTTTCCCTTGGTTACAGTTATTCTGTTTTGGTTGGAAATCTGTGTCTGTCCCCGTTGGGGCTGCCAATGTGTTTAATACCAACCTCCGTTTTTTCTGCCTCCCCCGGCTCAGGATGTTCTGACTTTTTGTTTGTTTTTTGATTGTTTAGCGAAAGTAAATCGATCCTTGCCTCCCCATGGAGTATGAGCGTATGAATTAGGGGTAGAAATTCCTAAGGTCGCCTTTTTAATTGTCTGTACTGAACATGAGCTTCGGTCTTTATCAAGGAATCATTAGAGAAGGGTCATATCAGCCTCCTTTACCCTTGGTCCCCGTTTTTTTTCTTTGTGGCCAAAAAGAGGTTCTTAAGGCCGTGTATTTGTTTTCATCTCTTGAACAATATTACTGTGAAAATCTACCCGTTACCTTGATTTCTGACCTGTTTTCAGGGTGAAAAACGTACTTGGTTTCCAAGCTTGACCTCGGGGGGCGTATAACCTTATTCGATTAAGACGGGGATGAATGGAAGCGGCATTCAAACCCCTGGGGCATTTTGAGTACTGGTGAGCCCTTTGGGCTACTAATGTCCTTCGTCTTCCCAGTCCTTAGAATGACTTTTCAGGGATTTTGTGGACAAATTTTGATTGTTTATTTGGATGTTATTTGATTTTTTCCTAATGACTGGGACTCTCTGTGAAACATGTTCGAACTGTGTTCCGATTTTGGGAGTTGCTTGTTGTGAAGGTCAAAGGTCTTTTTGGGTACAGGGATCCTTTCGGGTTTTTTCATTTTGTCCCATCTGTTATTGAAAGGACCCGGTCAAGGTTAGGCCATTGTGATTGGGTCCACCTTACTTTCATTAAAGGCTCTTCAGAGATTTTGGGTTTTGCCAATTTTTATCGTAAATTTATTGGAATTTCTCGGTTATTGTTAAACCATTATTTGATTTGACCAGAAAGGGTTTGATTGGTGAATTGGCCTCCGAGGCAGTCTGCTTTCGGAACTTAAGAAGAGATTCACTTCTGCTCCTGTTTCGGCACCCCTGTGTTTTCTGCCATTTCAGGTGGGGTTGATGCTTGAAATTGGGGAGGTCCGTTTTGTCCCAAAAAGATCCGAGCCTCTAAAAGTAACCCTTGGCTTTTTCTCTCGAAAATTTTTCCTATGAACGTATTATGACGTGGGTAATCGGGAGTTTTTGGCTGAATGGGCTTTGAAGATGGAGACATTGGTGGAGGGAAACCAAACATCAGGTGGTGGTCCTCAGGACCATAAGATCCGTCTTCTGGAAATGGGCCCCAAGCGACTCAATCCTGAAGGCCAGGTGGGCCTTGTTTTTCACACGTTTTAATTTTTTTTGGTTTCTTTCTTCTGGCACTAAGAATGTTAAGGGGATGCCCTCTCGAGGAGTTTCCTTGGCGGACTCTCTTGAGTTATTGATCCTTCTGTTATTTTGAAAGAGGGTTTGTTCTTTCCGCCATCTCGCCCAATTGAGACTTGCCGGAGGGGTTAGGAGGATAGGCCGAGCGCTGCCCTGTGGAAAAATTTTTTTGTCCGGCCAATGGAAAAAAAGAGTGTGATGTCGAGATTCATTGTTCCGATTGGTGGGCATCCCGGAATTTTGGTAAGAGACTTGGTTGTCGGCTTTTGGTGGCCTACCTTGTCTGTGATGAGGGAATTTGGCAGTCCGCGGGACTTGCTCCGCTCCAAGCCTTGCTCTCGCTCTAGTGGTTTGTTGATTCCTTGCCGTGCCCAAGAGACCATGGACCCATATCTCTATGGATTCATTTCCGATCTTCTGTTTCAGGAATGACCACCATCGGGTAATTGTGATAGGTTTTCCAAAATGATCTTTTGTGCATTACCTAAGTTGCCTTCCTCCTTAATTGGGCCGTTGTTTCCCCTTTAGCACGTGGTTCGTTTACCGGTTCCTGAGAAAATTTGGTTGACAGGGGTCCGTTTGTTTCCAGATTTTGGAGGACTTTTGTTCTAAATGGGTGTCAATTGTCTTTTCCTGGCTTTCTTCCTCAGGACCAATGGTCAAACTGAGGAACAAACCAGACTTGGGACTTATCAAGATGCTTTGTGTCTGTGTCAGGATGACTGGGTCCTCTTTTTTGCCTTTGGCGAGTTTTGCTTTAATAATAGGGTAGCTCTGCCCTTTGTGTCTCCGTTTTTTCGTAATTTGGGTTTCACCCTCCCATTTTTTAGGACGATGGAGGCTTCGTCTGCAGGTGTTGACCTGTTGTGGGCGTATGCAAAAGATTTGGGACCAGGTGTGGAGGTTGTCCCTCTCTCGGAGAAGGCTCGCGGTTTGCTAACCCGGCTTGGCTGTGGTCCTCGGTTTAAAGTGGGGGATTGGTGGGTTGTCCTCAAAATATTCCTATGAGGTGCATCTCCTAATTTAAGCTAGGTTCATTGGACCTTATAAGATCATGGAGTTATTAATCCTGTTTCTTTTCGTTTGTTCTTCCAGGACATTTAAGATCCATAAACGTGTTCCACAAGTCCTTGTTTAAAGGGAGGTTTGTTGAGCCAGTGGTTCCTGCTGCTGTGCCTCTGACCTGTTTTGGTTGAGGGGCATTGGAGTATGTGGTTGAGAAAATAATTGGTTCTCGTTTTCTAGACGGAGACTCAGTATTGGGTTTTAAATGGAGAGGTTTATGGTCAGGAAGACAATTCTTGGGTGTTTGCTTCGGACATCTGCTAGGAGACTTATCGTGCGTATCATAGAGCTCATCCTGACCGACCTGGTTGCTCAAATGAGGGTTCGGTGACCCCTCCTCAAGGGGGGGGTTTACTGTTGTGAATGGGTTTGAGATGAGTTCTGAGCAGAGGCTTCTCTGGTGGTTACAAGCGGTACTAGTGAAGATTGTGAGGATGGGAATCAGGTGTTACTGACTGGTTTTATATAGGGGAGTCATTTTCCCATCAGGGTTGCGGGTGATCAATTGTTTGGTCTGAATCCTTCTTTCCAGTTCCCTTGTAGCCGCTGTGTCGTGTCTGCATCTCCTGCTATCAGATAAGGACATTTTCTTCTTTTGTGTTTGTGCTTATTTTTTGCATTTTGTCCTGCCTTCTGTGGGGCCTTCAGGGTCCCCTCCGGGGGCTTTTGCCCTCTCAGTTTGGTTCAGTCATGATGTTTGTACTTTTGCTTTTTCCAGTTTTTTCAGTGGCTGCTGTTTTGATTTTGTTACACAAGAAAATTTAGGTGGTAGAGGTCGTGTGATCTCAGGTGATTTTGAAATTAGTATGTTGGTGTTTTTCAGGGTTTTCTGGGTTGCAGTAAGTTACCCTTCTATCTTTTCTATTTAGATAGTTTGGGCCCCAGCGTTTGCTCTATCTATTTTCTTTCTGTGTCAGTATTTCCTCTTGTCTAAAACCGCCTTACATGTTTGGGGGCTTTCTTTATCTTTGGGGTTCTGCTCCGGGGCAGATAGCTTTCTATTTCTATCTTTAGGTGTAGTTAGTTTCTCAGGCTGTGACGAGGCGTCTGGACCAACGTAGGAACGCTCCACGGCTGCCTCTAGTTGCGGGGGTTTAGTCAGGGTACTGCAATCTCATAGATTCCAAATGCCTCTGGGGTATTGCCTTTTTTACCTGCACTCCTCAGCTTACCGAAACATAACAGTGTGTCTGTCCTGAATGCGCTGGGTGTCTCCTTTACGGGGTTTAAGAATACCCTTACCCATCCAGATATCTGCTCGTAAGGATGCCTACACATGAAATAACCGGCCTCCGGGATTTCCAGATTTGTGGATTTTGGAAGCATTGTAAATGTCCCTATTCTTGGACATTGGTATCAGGGTCATGGGCCTATGGATTTGTCAGGCGACTAATACAACTTTGCTTAGTTCCTTGTAATAGTCCTGTGTAGGATCCAACTCCAATTTTCTGTAGTAGCCTGTGTCCATAAGTTGTCTGTTTGCTTCCTTCATATTGTCTGATGTGTTCATCTGACTATTGCACCACTCTTGTCAGAAGGTTTAATGATGATTTCTTTGTTGGTTTTCGAGACTGTTTGACCTTTCTCTCCTGGGCATGATGTTGGATGCTTGTCTTCTGTTGGTGTCTTTGATGGTGGATTTTTATCAAATGTCTGAATGAGTTTATATATTTACCAATGGGGTTGTATCCAGGTGGTGTTGTCCAGTCTGACCTCTTTTTGGTTGTTGGGATCCCTTTTTCTTCAGTCTGAATTGTTTTCTGAATCTAAAGAGTTTAAGTGAATAAACACTAAGAGTATAAAGGAGACTAATTAATCTTATGTTGAACGTATCGTTCACATGAGATTAATTAATCTCCTTTATTTCCTTATAGTGTATGTTTACATCTATTTATACAGGTATTTTCTTTTCTTTAGGCTGGAATCACACTTAACGTATAAAAAAATCGATCTGGATTTTTGACGGCCGGAATGCACAAATGTTCTCCGTACGGTGATCCGTGAATAATCCGTTTTTTGCAATGCAAGGAAGCATTTCCTTGCATTGAAGTATCCATCTGAGATCTGTATGGCATCGTATGGCCTGCATATGGTGTGATTTTATCACAGCCTTGCAAAATCGACATATACGGTTTCTAAGCCTGAATTAATTACAATATAATCAGTAAACCCTAATCTTTATGGTGAACAACAGGTGTCAGCCACCATCTTGCATTGAGTCTGTGCTTGTGTTGTGGTATTTGTGCTTTGTGTCAAACATGTCAGACAGGCTTACTTATAACACTACTGAGCAGGTGCTTTTCAACTGGGTTTTGTCAGATGTTTTGGGGAGCCATATCCAGTGATTGTGGATCCGAGGAGGCGGAGACGAATGTGGGCACATCGCTTTTCAGGCGATGGCTTACTAAGGCCTTCCACTGTCTGTATGCTTCTCTACGTAGCCATCTTGACAAGTTCTACCAGTTTGTCGGATGAGCATGCCACATTTTATATTTGATGGAGATTGTGCACCCTGGGATCACCTTCAAGGACACCAAATGCACAAGTGTATTTCCGCAGAGTGCACCTTTTACTTACATTACGGTATGTCTTACTCATTACCGTATATGCTCGAGTTAAGCTGAGATTTTCAGCCCATTTTTTAGGGCTGAAAGTGCCCCTTCAGCTTTACTCGAGGTCATATACCAGGGGGGGGTCGGGGGGGGGAGCGCACCCCTCCTGGCACAGTCTCTGCAGCCCCTGCTCTTCTCCCCGGTCTCCGGCGCCTGTGTTCGCGGTAATGTGGTACGCTCATTAAAGTCATGAATATGCACATATTATGACTTTAATGAGCGGTACCATGTGACCACTGAAGGAATGAAGAGCTGCGGCGCCGGGTGACAATGGGAGACACAGGGCTGCAGAGATGCGCCAGGAGGGGGTGAGTATGACTGGGAGGACGGGGGGGAGCCATGCTATATTCACCTTTCCCCGTTCCACCGCTGCGTGCCGCTTGTCTCGCGTCCCCTGGCTGTGACGTTCAGGTCAGGGGCGTGATGATGTGGGTTAGTGTGCGCCGCGCCCTCTGCCTGAACATTGACAACCAGAGGACGACACGGAAGACACAGCGGCGTTGGCGGTGTGGTGCGGTGGACGGGGAAGGTGGAATATCGCAGGTGCCGGGGGCCTGAGCCAGCGGGTGACACCGGCCCTGTCACCCCATAGTGCGCCGGTGTCCCCGCCTGCTCAGGACACCGGCACCTGGCCCCAACGAGAGGGTGAGTATGTCATTTTTTTAATTTTATAGCAGCAGCAGCATATGGGGTCATAATCTATGGAACATCATATGGGGGGCATTAAAATTTATGGAGCAGAATATGGGGACTATTCTATGGGGCCATAACCTTTATGGAGCAGCTTTTATGGGGGCATATTCTATGGGGCCATAACCTTTATGGAGGGCATATGGGGGCATATTCTATTGGGCATCTTATGGGGCCATAACATTTATAGAGCGCATATGGGGGCGTATTCTATGGGGCATCTTATAGGGCTTAACACTAATGGGCAGCATATGGGGGCCTATTCTTATGGGGCATCTCATGGGGCATTAACCTTTATGGAGCAGCATATAGGGCATATTTTCTATAGAGCATTTAGGGGCCATTATTACCTTTGTGCAGCATTATATGGGGCGTATTTTGTATGGAGGATCTCCTAATTCAATATGGATATTCAAAAACATTTAACCTACTGATGTCTCAATTCATTTTGCTTTTATTGGCATTATTTATATTTTTGAAATTTACAGTAGCTGCTGCAGTTCCCCCCTAGGCTTTAAACTCAAGTCAAAAAGTTTTCCCATTTTTTGTGGCAAAATTAGGGGGGTCGGCTTATACTCGGGTCGGCTTATACTCGAGTATATACGTATGTTGATGATGTTTTTATGTTATTTTTCAAAATGCACTAATCCATTACCTTTGTTGGACCATGTTTTTCATTAATTTTATATACCATTTGTCCTTGGACATTATTATGCTGGTTTTAATACGACCAAAGGCATTGCATGTTTTTACTTTTTTTTAAAGGGCTGGCCTTGTTAGCTATTGTCCAGAACCCTTTTATGAAGGCCTAAATTGTTTTATGGAAGCATGGATTCTTAATGTTTTTTTTCCATTATAGATTCCTCTCTACTGCGGCACTGCATTTAGAATTTTTAATTGGCAAATCCACCATCTCAGGCATTGTCCATTCTATGTGCAAGGAAATATGGTCCCGACTGCATCAATCAGTCATGAATGAGCCCAAAATGGAAGTTTTGGCTGCGGCAAGCACGTGGCTTTGAGGATAGTGCCAGTTTCCAAAGTGCATTGGGGCCCTGGATGGGAAGCACATCCGTGTGCGTAAGCCGCCAAATGCAGGGTCCCAATATTATATTATAAACAGTATTTTTCTGTATTGCTGTTGCCCGTGGTCAACAGCACATACAGGTTTATAATTGTAGATATTGGGGCCTATGTAAGAATGGAGACTCCAGAGTCTTCAATACTTCCTAATGGGTCGGCAGTTGCGCAATAATGAGTTTGACCTCCCACATGTTTGTGAATATGCTGGAGGCGGCTTCTGAGCAGGGGCACCCTCGGTGGTTGCTGGGGTAATGAACTGATTATGAATGGCCTTCAGCTGGGCTGAATGGTAGGTTATAAGTGGCCTGAGTTCCCAGAAGCCTTGCCGGTTATCAATTGTTCCTTCTGGTCTTGCTTGAAGCACTGCTAGTTTGCTGCTCTCCTTCAGATAAGTGTTTGCTGTTTTTTTTCCTCTGTTTGATTTTCTTGCTGGTTTGCTGCTTGCAGTGGACTGCAGCCTGTCCCTTTTGGGGGTCTGGCGCTGCAATTGTGCTCGTTTGTGTCTGCACTTTTTTCTTTGCTCCTTTGTTACTTTTTATTTGTGAATAGTGTTTTGTTACACCAGAGATCTGATTTAGGTGGATGAGATCGTGTGATCTCAGGTTTTTTGGCAATCAGAAGTGTTGGTTTTTTTGTTAGGGGTTTTTTTGGATTGCAGTCAGAATTCTTTAAGTACTTTTCTGTCTAGGACAGATTGGGCCCCAGCATTTGCTCATTCTATTTTCTGTCTGTGTCCATGCTTTCTTGTCTAACCGCCATTACATGTTTGGGGGCCTCCTATTTTCTTTGGGGATCTGCTCTGGGGCAGATAACTTTCATTTTTTCTGCCTTTAGGTGTAGTTATCTCTCAGGCTGTGAGAGGGTCTAGGATCACCGTAGGAACGCACCACGGCTACTTTTGTTGTGTGGTTAGTTCAGGTTACTGCAATCCAATATTTTCCACCTCTCTGGTGTATTACGCTTTTGCTATTTTTTTGCTATTTCTCCTCAGTTACCGAAACATAACACCCCCCCCCACGTCAGCTACCTGCGTCCACTACGAAAGCGGTGCCTTATGTGCTGGTTTCAGATGAGGCCTTTTAATTTTAAAATGCCACATCATGAGGCCCTATCCACATAGAGCCCTGGTCCACGCACAGAATATTTAATTACCTCCTATCCGCGCACGATGACTTGTGGAGTAGGCCTTTGGGCCCTTCTCTGTGCAAATGGCGGGTCCTGCAGTCAGCTCTTCAATTTAGTGAAGGAAATGTGAATGAGGTTATTAAAGCCAGTGTGATACTTCAAACTTCACCAGAATCCATGACTGTGCATCATATGATGGTGATGAAGTAGTTGTTTTTAAAATTATGGCAGGACAAATACACATGTCATTCATCCACATTGTCAGCCCTCTGGCCTTAAAGTGAGTGATGTGTTTATAAATTATTTTGTTTCACCAGGGGATCTACTCCATGACAAGAAAATGCAGTTTCTATATTGTGATTTTTGTTTTGTGAGTTGTTCTGAATTAAATAATATTAATGTTTGCAGAGTGTATTGTGTTTGCGTAATAATTAGTGATGAGCGAACGTGCTCGTCACTACTCGTACTTGCCCGAGTATCATGGTACTTGGCGAGCACCGAGCATTTCTGGCAGGGCCGGCTCCAGGTTTTTATGGGCCCGGGCGAAAGAGCCTCAGTGGGCCCCTTTAACACAGACCACGATTCATGATGCACAGATACAGAGAGAAATATAGGTACAGTACCAATGCCAAATACTTCACTTCTTCCATTACATGAGTGATAATCTATTGTAAAATGTACAATAGCTCAAAAACCGCCAAATCTTACAGCGCACAGAAACAGACTGGACAGTACAGTCCTCCATACAATTTATGGGCACCACAAGTCTCCCCTCATCACCCCATATAATACCCCATGCAGGATGTCACCCCCCTAATTATGCTCCATACAGAATACTGGACCCAAAATAATGCTCCATGCAGAATACTGGACCCAATATAATGCCCCATACAGGATACTGGTCCCCATATAATGCTCCATACAGGATACTGGTCCCATATAATGCTCCATACAAAATATGGAGCTCTTCCTCTGCGCTGTACTGCGTTCTGCACTGTTACGGCTCAGGAAAGGGCGCTGTGGAAAGACTCCCCTTATCTCATGTTTGTCTCCCCATCATCATCATTGCCTCCTTTCATCATCATTGCCTCCCCTCATCTCAGGGCCCTCCCCTTTATCATCAATGCCTGCCCATCATCATCATCTCCTCCCCATCATCATCTTCCCCATCATCAATGCTGGCCTTATCATCAATGCCTGCCCATTATTATCATCATCTTCTCCCCATCATCATCAATGCCTCCATTATCAGCAATGCCTGCCCATCATCATCTTCCCCATCATATCAATGCCTGCCCATCATCATCTTCTCCCCATCATCAATGCCTGCCCATTATCATCAATGCCTGCCCATATCATTTTCTCCCCATAATCAATTCCTGCCCATTATCATCAATGCCTGCCCATTATCATATCTTCTCCCCATCATCATCAATGCCTCCCCGTTATCAGCAATGCCTGCCCATCATCATCTTCTCCCCATCATCATGCCTGCCCATTATCATCAATGATTGCCCATTATCATCATCTTTCCCCATCATCATCATCAATGCCTCCCATTATCAGCATGCCTGCCCATCATCACACACAGACAGCACACAAGCACTCTCTCATATACATACACACATACATACACACAAAAAGCACTGCACTACATACACACAGACACACACAGAGACACACACACACACGTCTTACCTGTCTGGCGTCGCGCGCTCTCTGCCACAGCTGGCGCTGAATGATGACGTCATTCAGCGGCGCTGCTGTGAGAGGAAGCGCCGGCGCCCCCTGGAGCCCGGAGCTGCGGCAGCGGAGGCAGGGGAAAGAGGTAAGTATTGTGCCAGCTGATGCCGGGGCCCTGAGCAAGCGGGGGGGCCCAGTGGCGGCGCTGACACCCTCTCCTCCGCTAACGGGCGCGGGGGGTGCCAGACTGCGAGTGGGCCCCCCCGCCTGCTCAGGGCCCCGGCACTTGCCGGGTGTCCCGGGTGCTGACGCCGGCCCTGATTTCTGGGATTACTTGGCGGGAACTTGGGTCTAAACTCAGCTTTTTTGGTGGACTTTACAGACCCAATCACTATGCAGGATTGTCTGCCAGGCAATAAAACGCCGCAGCATCTTGGGTGTGGTCGTACAGTGATTGGCTGGCCGCACAGCATCATCAGTGGTATAAGAGACCGGACGCCGTCCTGCTCGGCGCATTCAGCTCCGGATTGAGATAGTGTAGGGAGAGCTGCTGCCAATATAGGGTCAGAATTGGGGAATTATTAGTTAGTGTGGGGTCTACCATCCTAAAGTACTCAAATCCAGCTAAACCATCAGTTCTGCTAAGGACTAATTCCAGAATATATAGGTTCCAGTGTTAGGTAGGCAGGGTAGTGTACGTCGCTCTATACACATCTGGGAAGGCCTGCAGCCCCTGTATGTGTGTATATAGATCATTGCATACATCAAGAGGGTCCATTCCTCCTGTGTTCTGGTGCTGCTGCTGCTGCCTGTAGGATATATTGGCAGTAATAGCTAGCCCAGGTGTAATTCGAATAAAGGCACACATTTTTTGGTGTGGTATCTCCGTGCCAGCTCATATCTGTGCGTGCTCAAAGTTTGGCCAGTTTAGGCCGGTTCTCCTTTTTTTGTCCTGGGTGTTTATAGTACTGATATACACTGTGTGCAGAATTATTAGGCAAATTAGTATTTTAATCACATCATCCTTTTTATACATGTTGTCCTACTCCCAAGCTGTATAGGCTTGAAAGCCAACTGCCATTATGTAAATCATGTGATTTGCATCTCAGTAATGAGGAGGGGTGTGGTTTATGACATCAACACCCTATATAAGGTGTGCTTAATTATTAGGCAACTTCCTTTCCTTTGGCAAAAAAGGGTCAGAAGAGAGATTTGACGGACTCTGTAAAGTCAAAAATTGGGAGATGTCTTGCAGAGGGATGCAGCAGCCTTGAAATTGCTAAAACTTTTGAAGCGTGATCACCGAACAATCAAGGTTTCATGCAATAGCCAACAGGGTCACAAGAAGGGTGTTGATAAAAAAAAGGCGCAAAATAACTGCCCATGAATTGAGGAAAATCATGCGTGAAGCTGCCAAGATGCCATTTGCCACCAGTTTTGCCATATTTCAGAGCTGCAACGTTACTGGAGTATCAAAAATCACAAGGTGTGGCATTCTCGGGGGGCATGGCCAAGGTAAGGAAGGCTGAAAAACAGCCACATTTGAACAAGAAACATAAGATAAACGTCAAGATGGGCCCAAAAAATATGTTAAGACTGATTTTTGTAAGGTTTTATGGACTGATCAAATGAGAGTGACTCTTGATAGGCCAGATGGAGGGCCTGAGGCTGGATCAGTAAGGGCAGAGAGCTCCACTCCGACTCAGACGCCGCAAGGTGGAGGTGGGGTACTGGTATGGGTGGTATCATCAAAGATGAACTTGTGGGGCCTTTTCGGGTTGAGCATGGAGTGAAGCTCAACTCCCAGTCCTACTGCCAGTTTCTGGAAGACACCTTTTTCAAGCAGTGGTACAGGAAGAAGTCAGTATCGTTCAGGAAAAACATGATTTTCATGCAGGACAATGCTCCATCACTGCATCCCCAAAAACTCCACAGCGTGGTGGCCAGTTAAGGTCTAAAAGAAGAAAAAATAATGACATGGCCCCCTTGTTCACCTGATCTGAACCCCATAGAGAACCTGTGGTCCCTCATAAAATGTGAGATCTACAGGGAGGGAAAACAGTCACCTCTCGGAACAGTGTCTGCGAGGCTGTGGTGGCTGCTGTAAGCAATGTTGATCGTAAACAGATCAAGCAACTGACAGAATCTATGGATGGAAGGCTTTTGAGTGTCATCGTAAAGAAAGGTGGCTATATTGGTCACTGATTTTTTTGTTTTTGTTTTTGAATGTCAGAAATGTTTATTTCTAAATTTTGTGTTATTTTGGTTTACCTGGTGAAATAAACAAGGGAGATGGGTATATATTTGGTTTTATTAAGTTGCCTAATAATTCTGCACATTAGTAGTTACCTGCACAAACAGATATCCTCCTAAGATAGCCAAAATCTAAAAAAAACACACTCCAACTTCCAAAAATATTAAGCTTTGATATTTATGAGTCTTTTGGGTTGATTGAGAACATAGTTGTTCAAAAATAAAAAAGAATCCTCTCAAATACAACTTGCCTAATAATTCTGCACACAGTGTACAGCATTAGTTAGCCCAAAAATAAAAAAAAAAACAGGGCACACATTTGTCATAGTGGTATCTCCGTGGCAGCTCATATCTGTGTGTGCTCAAAGTCTGGCCAGTTTACCGCGGTTTTATTTTTTGCATCTTGGGTGAAACTGAACTGAATACAGCACTATTTAGCTAAATAAACAAAAAAAAAAAAACATTTGTCATAGTGGTATCTCAGTGCCAGTGATATCCGTGCATGCTCAAAGTTTGGCCAGTTTAGGCCGGTTTTCCTTTTTTTTTTGTCCTGGGTGAATCTGTACTTATAGACAGCATTATTCAGCAAAAAAAAAATAAAAAAAAAAAAAAACATTTGTCTTAGTGGAATCTCCTTGCCAGCTCATATCTGTGTGTGCTCAAACTTTGGTCAGTTTACGGCTATTTTCTTTTTTGTGTCCTGGGTGAAACTGTATTTATATACAGCACTATTTAGCCCCCAAAAAACATTTGCTGCAGTGGTATCTCCGTGCCAGCTCATATCTGTGCGTGCTCAAAGTTTGGCCAGTTTAGGGAAAAACATTGCATTTTTTTTGCAGTCTGTTAGCGTAATTATTAAATCTGATAAGGCCAAAAACATTTTTACCTAAAGTCCAGATAGGTAAAAGTGTAGTTTTCAAGCACACGTATCACATACATTTACAATTGGCTAGGTGCATGGCAAGGGACAGGGAAGTGGATGTTTTGATGATGGTGCAGGCCGAGGCCGTTGGCAAGCTGGAATTGGCCCACGAAAACACCCACACCTCAGTGTCCGAAGTCCTAGGGGACAGTGGCAAGACAGCACTATTGAAGCCCGAGCAGTGTGAAAAGGTTGTTGGTTGGATAGCGGATAATACTTCCAGTTACTTATCCACCAGCACACTGTCTTCAACACGGTCAAGTCACAGTAGCCATGAATCTGGACCGCATATTCCTTACCCTGATCCTCCTTCCTCTCACCATGCTGAGTGCCCTGAGACAACTGATCCCACACTCGGACAATCCGAAGAGCTGTTCAATTTCCCATTTGGAGATTCGTGCCTCTCGCCCGCTCCACTAGAAGGGGGGCAAGATGATATTCCATGTAGCGATGCACAAATCTTTGAGCAGCCATGGTCACAAGAGGTGGACGATGATGAGACACAATTGCTGGAAAGTCAGGAGGAGGTCCAGGATGGGGAAATGGAATATGAGGTGGTGGATGATGTAGTAACAGACCCAACCTTGCAGGAGGACGTGCAGAGCGAGGACAGCAGCACACAGGGGGAGGTAGGCATCGCACCACTTCAGGCAGGAAGACACAGTGTGGTGGCTGCAGACAGGAGTGCAACCGTTCCCCATAACACCAACCTGACGGAAGTTGCCAGTACAACTGTTATGTCTTCTGGATTCTGGTTTTTTTTTAAAGACTCTGCCGATGACCCCAAACAGGCCATTTGCAACACCTGTCATGCCAGCATCAGCAAGGGTAGCAAAAGTACCCGCCTTACCACCACCAGCATGATCAGGACATGGCAACAAAGCACCCAACTTTGTGGGCCCAACACCAGGCTCCAGGAACAGTGTCTGCGGATGACACCACGGCTTCTTCCACTATTGTGCGTGCAAGCCGATCCCCTGTCCACGGTGCATGCGAAGATGCTCCTGCCCTGCACTGCCATTAGCCACAGTGAAATAGCACCATCATCAAGCACATCCACATCCTTGTCCCAGCACAGTCTTCAGTTGTCCATACCCAGTCATTGGAACGTAAGCAGAAATATTCAGCCAACGCCCAACAGGCCACAGTACTCAATTCTCGTATTTCTCGTCTGCTTGCAGTCGAAATGTTGCCTTTTAGGCTTGTGGAAGCGGAAGCTTTCCTCCATCTGATGGCCGTCCCAAGGTACTCTGTCCCCAGCCACCACTATTTCTCCCGCTGTGCAGTCCCGGCATTACAAAAGCACTTGTCCACAACATTACCCATGCCCTCAACAATGCAGTTACTGGGAAAGTATACCTAACCACGGACTCGTGGACAAGAGTTTTTGCAGGGACTGTACATCTCGCTGACTGCACACTGGGTTAGCATAGTGGAAGCCGGGACCCAGTAAGACCTTGGGATGGAACACGTCCTCCCGACGCCAAGGAAGGCGGGCCCTATGTCAATCAGGGTTGCCCCCACTGTGTACAACTCCTGCACCTCCTCCTCCTCTTCAGCCTCCATGTCAGAAATGAGCCCATCAGTCACAAGCTGGAAGCACTGCAGCACTTCCAAAGCAAATCAGCAACAGGCTGTGTTGAAGCTAATTTGCTTAGGTGATAAACCACACAATGCTGATAAGTTGTTGACAGCTCTGAAAGAGCAGGCAGATGTATGGCTGACACCAGTAAATCTTCAGCCAGGCATGATTGTGTGTGACAATGGCAGAAACCTGGTGGCGGCTTTGAGGCGAACTGACACACGTACCATGCCTGGCCCATGTGCTGAACCTCGTTGTTCAACGTTTTCTAAAAAGCTGTCCGGAGCTGCTGGATCTGCTGGTTAAAGTTTGCCACCTGTGTGCACATTTTAGAATGTCAGCTACAGCTTCAGCTTGCCGTGCTTCAGCAGTGATTGCAGATTCAGGCTCACCGACAGGTGTGTGATGTCACCCGTGTTGGAACTCTACACTGCATATGTTAGAAAGGATTTGTGAGAAGCAGTCAGTTGTTGAATACCAGCATCAACAAGGTTGTCGTTTGTCAGGTTTGGCTCCACACATAAGACCTCAGTAGTGGACATGGATGTCAGACATTGTTAAGACCTGCGGAACGCACCTAATAGATATTAAGGAGAGGTGCGTTCGCAGCCCGGGGTCCACCGTGCAGGCAGAGCCTGCTGCTAGTAAGATGGCGTGAGTAGCGAACTCTGTTATCCCGCAGAGTCGCTAAAATAAACGCCGTAGCGTGCTGTGGCAGTTAGTGCGAACTCTGTTAATCCACAGAGTCGCTAGCGGGAATGCCACAGTGCTATATGGCGATAAGTGCAAACTCACTTAGCTTCAGTGAGCCGCAAAGTAAAACACTAAGGCGCTGACTAGCGTTTTAAAGCGAACCCTGTTGCGTCACAAAGTCGCTGAGTAACCCTACTGGGTCCAGGTACTCTGTTAACTGCTGTGCAGATAGCAGTCCGTGATCATGCAGTCAGAACAGAAGAATAATCTCCTCACAGGAGTAGCCGGTATTCTAATGGCGTTTTCAGCCGAGCCCTGAACACGTGCATACAATCTCCTCACCGGAGGTGCCGGTATTCTAGGGGCTTATTTCAGCCAGACCTAACCACATGCATACATGACCACACTGGCGCAAGCACGTAACGGATTTGATACTAGCGCATGGTGGCCCAGCCATGTCACCATTTTATAGTAGCAACTGCAGGACCTACCAGAAAACGACCAATGCGAAACCATTCCAGAACACATGTAGTTTCAGGACCTTCTGGCGGACCAATGGGAGTCGCTGCTGTAACCGAGCATGTGAACCCTGATCTCCAATGGGAGATCTTGCCCTGGGCATGCTCAGATAGAGAAAGCAGGGACTTAGTTCCCGAACTGCCTGCTCCAGCACTGGTTATAATAGAGGAACCAGGAAAGACCGCAACAAGCCTCTGCACAGTGTTAAACTGGGCGAGACGCTGGGACCGACGTCTTTGCTGAGCAGGCTCCACTGCGGCCAGAGATGGATGGGGGACCGCAGCGGGACTGGTTCGAGACTCCCCTTGTGCAGCAGTGGGAGCTCGAACCCTAACAGACATATGTAGCATCCTCCAAAACTTTGAGGAGTTCACCAAGATGGTGAGCGGCGATGACCCCATAATTAACATCACCATCCCGCTCATCTGCATTCTGAAAAGCTCTCTGCTCACAATGAAAGAGAAGGCATTGCAGGCATAGCACGAGGACATGGATCAAGGAACCATACATTGTGATTACACACAGCCCAGCCTCGTGTCATCCCAATGTGGATTGGTTGACAATGAGGAAGAGGATGAGGATGAGGAGGAAGAACAGGAGTACTTTCATGCGCTATAGACTGGACTACAACCACAACTGTCATACCGTCTGTTCAGCGTGGATGGCCTGAGGACAGGAAAGAAGAGGAAGAGGAGGAGGAGGACACCTTGGTCATTCGTCCTGTTGATGAGGACACAGAAGTCTTGCCTGTTACCAGTCTGGCACGCATGGCTGACTTTATGCTGCGCTGCCTTTCCTGTGACCCTCGTATTGTCAAAATATTGGGAAATTACTGGATAGTGACACTTTTAGGCCCATGGTACAAGGATAACTTTCAGTTTTATTGCTCCAGAGGCAGACAGGTGTACCAAAATGGTGCAGTACCATAGGGCCATTGTTGCAGAATTATTTAAAAAAATTCCCATCTCTAAATGCTGGCGGCAGAGATAACAGTTTGTTGGCCAACCAAGCAGGAAAGGCGAGACAAACACAAGTCCACTCCAGCAGAGGCAGGGGAACACTGCAAAGTACTGGGACAGTTTTCTAACACCCTCACATCGCCCATGCACTGATGCGTGGGGTAATCTCACAAGGAATGCAATGTTCTCTAAGAAGCTGAGGGAGTACCTTGCTGACCGTACCAACGTCCTCTGTGATTCCTCTGTGCTTTTTAATTATTGGGTATCCAAGCTGGACGCGTGGCATGAGCTGGCTGTCTACGCCTTGGAGGTCCTTGCCTGCCCTGCCTCTAGAGTTTTGTCCGAGCTGGTTTTTAGTGCTGCTGGTGGCATTATCACAGATAAGTGCATTCGCCTTTCTGCGGAAAATGCTGACAGGCTGACTTATAAAAATGAACAAGGAATGGATTGGACCTGACTTCTCCACACTACCAAATGATGGCAGCAAGGCATAAACTCCAATGTAGTGTGTTTTTTGGGAGGTGTATTCCAATGCACCTCTTCACAACCAAACATGGATATACGCTTCCTGATTTTGGCTATTTGGTGTTCTCCTCCTCCTTCTCCTCATCCTCACCATCCACCACCACTTGAACACCAGGGTGAACGTATTCAGTCATGCTCCGGCCACTCTATGTTTTGGCAAAGGTCTTATGATGCTCATCACCAAAATACAAAAAATATGTATACCCCAAGGGGAAATGTTTGCCAGCCCATACGCTAAGTGTATGGGTATTCCAAGTCTAGGAGACCCGTTCCTTTTTAGTGGGACATTTTTTGGTAAGAGACCCTCCTCACTGTTTCTTCCAAGGGGGAATTGAAGTTATTGGGGTGTATATCACTTGGTAGCAGGGCAGGCCTTGCAGTCAATGCATAAGAAAACATAATGGGAGTTCCAAATGAATAATGTGAAGTGGATTTTCCTGTGCCCATCCAGTACCTGGGTTCAAAGGCTTATTGGGGTGCATATGACTTGGTAGTAGGGCAGGCCTTGCAGTCAACGTATAAAAAAACAAAATGGGAGGACAAAATGAATAATGTGAAGTGGATTTTCCTGGGCCCATCCAATACCTGGGTTCAAAGGCTTATTGGGGTGCATATGACTTGGTAGCAGGGCAGGCCTTGCATTCAATGCAACATTTTTTATTGAAGCAATCCTGGATATTTCATGAAAGGGGTATTGGGGTGCGTCGTAATTCTTGGCAGCCCATCCACTCACTGCATAGGCAATAACAGTTTCGGAGACCGACTGTTTAATAATGGCCTTTAAGCAGATTAATGCTGCCTGATGCCCCTGTAAAAATAGGCTCTGTGACTTTAAGAGTCCCTCCTTCATAAATGAAACAAGATATGTCTGCTTATGTGTCACACACCACATGGCCAGCTAGGGTTGGTAAATGTTACAATGACATTTCCCAGTGAATGTATTTGTTTTGGTTGAAAGCAATGTTAAAATTGAAAAACGCTTCAAAAACGCTGCGTATGAATATAGCCCAAGTGGTGGAGGAACATTTTGGTCTTGGGTTATTTATTTTTCCTTATATACAAGTCATTAACCTGGAAAGGATGTACCTTAACATATTTCGAAGCAAAATCCATTTTGATTTAGTTTTGGTATGTTTTTTGGTGCACCGGTAAAAATGGCATGAAAATCTGACAACATTGTTTAAAGCTGTGAACTAGGAGTCAGGAATGCTTCCTGGGGCGATCCCATTGATGTCCCCGTGTCATTGGAGCAGTGTTTCCATCATTTTTAGAGGTTTTTAGACCTTGAATTGACCCCCGGGGGGATTGCGGTAAAAATGCTCGAATCTCACATAGACTTACATTGGGCTTGTTGTTCTGTCCGAGTACCCGAGTATTCCAATTTGCTCAACCTGAGCAACGAGCACCCGAGCATTTTAGTGCTCCCCCATCATTAGCAATAATGTGTTAAATATGTAAATCTACACATCTAGCTATGTCTAACATCACAAAAAGACTCATATTGATTTAAATTTTTTTAATCAAAATAATTTTCACAAATAATTATGACAAATACCATATTGTAGCTATATGGCATATTTGCCTATAAAAATTGGCCTATAGAACAAATTTTTTAAAAAAACAACAACATATAAATCTAAAAGTTATGGTAGGTTGAGGGTGATGATGGTGAGAGGTCAGCTTGTGAGGTTTGCCTTGTTTGTTGACCAACCTCAGTTTCCCCTGTGGGATGGCAGATGATGAGCTAGGATGCTGGAATATGGAGGGATCATGTTGGGGAGGGTAGTAGTGGTAAGTTGGGTATTGTAGATGGTACTCCTGAGTTGTTGAGTGCCCAATTGGGTCATACCCCCAAATATGGCCATGTCGACCATACTCATGTTGGGACCAGCCTCCTACAGTGGGTCTTATCAAGTGGCCATATTGGGCAGGTGCTGTAGGCTCATAAAATTGCACCTGTGTAGGCCGATGTTGAGTTGGGTTGGGGCGGGCTGTGGCTGAGGTGTAGCCATCCAGGGAGGAGGTGGCTCAGAAACTGATTGAGCCTGCACTCCTGGTTATCCCTGCATTTGCAGTACGTTACTGCTTGACAGCTGCCACCTTTCCAAAAATGAAAATACAGGGATTGGGTTATTAGGTGGCATCCAGGCATCAATCAGGATCTGAATGGCCCCCCTGGCATGCAGCCTCACCTCACAGGGAAATGGACGGAGGTACCGTGCCAGACTGCGAGCATAGGCTTCCTCCCCATCATCATTCACAGTCCTGGCAAGATAGTCCAAAACCCCACTGTCCACTTGCCTCCTGGTGTCTGTGGCTGGTAGCTCTGTCCTGCGCCAGCCACGGCGTGGGATGGCGGCAGCCTGGGGTGAGGTAGCCAGAGGCAAGGTAGGGCTGCTGCTGTTGCCCCTGTCCTCCTCTGGATTTTCCTCCTGTGCTGCAGATGCCGGTGGTGGTAGTGGTGGTGGTTGGGTGCAGCTTGAAGGTGCTAAAGATGGGCCAGCCACTTCTTCACCTTCCCCCACTGGATCGATGTTGACCTTGGAGTCGGATGCAGTCTCCCTCTCCATAAGGTTTAACTCACTTCAGTTTGTAAAAATTATAAAAAAATGTAAACAAATTTAACATTGGTCCCTAAGAGCTTGTGTAAAATGTGGTATCATGCATGTACTTACGGTCTCAGCTCTATAGCCGGAGCCAGAAAATTAAGCCGGTCATAGTAGAGATACTTTCTCTTCTTGGGAGCTGCATCCCCACTCCTGGCTCGCTGCTGTTGTTCCCGCTGGTACTGGTCCCTGCAGCTGCACCACCGTCTTGTGACATCAGTGACTGCAAAGTAACACAAAAAAAGATTCAGCGTTCAATCAATGAGTTTGAAATGTAAAATGTAGTTTTACATTATAATGTGGCCTACTACTTGCCAAATGTAAAGTGTGAAATAGGCCACATATTTAAAAGAATACATCACATATGATGTGTTACTTTTATTAATAGTACTTTATAATGATTTTAACTTACTAATTTGTTGCTGGGCCTCACGAGATCTTTCCTCAAAGTCGGGGAACAGCTGGGTGCATATTCTCCTCCATGCTGTCTCCTTGTATTGCCGGTCTGCATAATGTGCGTCCCGTTGATCCCATAGTTCTGGCCTCTCCTCACCAGAACTATCAGCATCTCCACATTAATGTGTGTGGCCATGATGGTGGAATCCATGGAGGTGTGTTCCTGGAATTTTCTAGAGATTGCCTGGGAAATTTGCATGCCAAAGCTTTCTGATAACGCCTGATTCAATTTCCTGTCACCTGGAGAATGCTTGCGTATTTCTCGCAAGTCACATGCATGGTCCGTGTGGTGTCTGTTTTTTTTGTCGCACCCATAGACTTGAATTGGCAAGTCTCTGCTGATATACGTTGCAAATCGCAGCATGCTGCAATTTCATTAGCACGTATAGTATGGCCAAGAAAAAAAACCGTGATGGGAGCTGCCCCATAGATTAACATTGGTCTGAGTGCTATGCGATTTTTTTCTTGCATAGCACTCGTACGTATTTCTCTCTAGTGTGACTCCGGCCTTACTCTGCTACTCATATGTTCTGCCTTGTGGGATTTGGGATTTCTTTATTAGTCACTCCTGTAATTATACCTGACTACCACCTTGGATCTCTTACCATTTGATTCAAATTACTTTTTTATATGGTAATTCTCTTAAACTATGTTTTTGTTTTTCAGTCAACAAAATTTCATTTATTGCACATGATGAAGATTCAATATGATTATTTACCTTGTTCCAACTTTTGATTTTTCCTTTTTTTTTCCATTTTTTCAATTTTTTCTCTATATTTATATTGATTATAATATAAATAGTCCTTGACTATATTCTGTTAATTATCTGTTATATTTTACAGATAATTACCTTGATAAAAGCCCCATGGCCAAAATATCGGCACTGTATGACTGGTCATGTGAATAAAATTCAGAACTAGTTGAATCAACATTCCATTTGCCTGTCTCTGTACACTGTGTCTGCCTCATCCAAAATTACTGCAGTGTGTACTCTGATGAATGTCCTTGTGGACCAAAACGACAAACCTGTAACACCTGTACTGCAATACTTGCAATAAAGCCTACTTTTTGAGTCTACAACCTGAGTGCCAAGTTCATCTTTAAACTACAAGGTTTGGGTCCCTACTTGTGCACCTTTCTCTAGGAGTGCCGTTATTTTCTTTCACTACCCATCCTGGTATATGGCCCCAGCTTGGTATATTGCACCCATATATTCAATACATACAAGAAAATAAAAACAATAAACACTTCTACTCACCTTCCTTGTGCTCCCACGCAGTGCTGTGTCTTATTCTGTGTGCTGTGGACATGTTGGCAATGGTTGGTAATCTGCAGCCTGTACTGTAATACTGACAGGCTGCAATCACATCTCCATGCTGCAGCTGCAGATACTCGCCTCACCCCGCACCTCAGCTCCCTGGCACCTCCTGCCCCATAGGTTACAGTCATCGTATGCACTGACTGACCGGTATGTGTGATGAGAGGGGAAACACAAAGATGGCAGCGATTTCCTCCTTCAGCTGTATTTAGTGACAAAATGAACAATTGGTGAAGAATGGTTGGAACTTGATGGACCTAGGTCGCTTTTTAACCTATGTAACTATGTAACCTTGACAGCTCTAGGGGCGTACCCAGATCACATCTAGAGGCAGGAGGAGGAGCCTCAATACAAGATATGTGGTTGCCATATGACCACAGTCTCTTATGCCCAGCGGCTGCCATATGTGAGATGTTTAAGTGTTGTGCTCAGACACTTGCACCCCCCAAATGAAAATGGCAGTACCCAGTAGGTAATGTAAAAATTAATTAATACAAAACAATTAAAGTTGAACATTTAATTTTGAATTAAAAATGATTATATAATCAATAATTATTCATGCAAAACTAAAAATCGCGGCACCGTCCCTTTTTTTAAAAATGGTCAAGCAATACCTCTTCGACCTTCTGCTACTGGGTCTCATAGCTGGACACCTGGTATGAAGTTGTCTATCTAGGCCTTGAAGGTGTTGTGCTGCCCTGCCACAAGCGTCTTGTCTGAGCATGTTTTTAGTGTCACCGAGGGGAGTCAAAACTATCAGTCTCCTTCGCCTGTCAACAAAAAGTACTGACATGATCACTCTGATAAAATTGAACAAAGCTTGGATTAGCCCCAATTTTTCAATACCACCAGAAGACAGCAGTGCATAAAGTGTTTTTAATCTTCAATATTTAAATGAGGCCTACAAGCTGTTGCCTTCAAGGGTCTATAACCTACTGTATTAACCTCCTTTTTGCATAGCCTTTATTAATGTGGGAGCACATCAGCTATACTTTCTTAATATTTTAATGAGGCCCTCCAGTTGTTGCCTTCAAGGGTCTATGGATGAGCCTGCTTATAATTTTTTCCTGACTTTGCATTGCGTGCAGAGCCTGTATGAGCGTAGGAGTACCACAACTACACTTTTCTCAGAATATTTGAATTAGGTACTACAGTTGGTACCTTTAAGGGTGTATCAATGACCTTGCTTGTAATTTTTGTCAGGCTTTGCACAGTGCAGAACTTGTATGAGTGTAGAAGTACCACAACTACATTTTGTTCTGAATATTTGAAAGAGGTACTACAGTTGGTGCTTTCAAGGGTGTATGGATGACCCTGCTTGTAATTTTTGGCAGGCTTTTCACTTAATGCATAGCCTTTGTGAGTCTAGGAGTACAAATACATGACAATTTAAACAGAATGTGTATGAAGCCCTCCTTTATGTCTAATACAGGGTGTATCTGAGTCCCTCTTTCATCTCATTTTTAAGGCAGTTTTTGCTTCCTTCATAAATTACTGATATTTCCAATTTTTTCTTAAAAAAAACAATTTTATTTTGGTTTACAAATTTTTTTTAAGTTCTTTTTAAATTTTACTTTATTTATAATTCATTATACAGGAAAATGTTTCTTAATATTTTTTTTCAGGTAAACTTCAATTTCTCGAGTTTGAATGTTTTATTGTCAATCCTTAAAATGGAGTAAAAATGGGACACCATTGTTCACAACAGCGATCTGGGAGTCAGACATGCTTCCAGGCAGGGCCGGCTCCTGGTTTTTATGGGCCCCGGGCAAAAGAGTCTCAGTGGGCCCCCTTAACACAGACCACGATTCATGATGCACAGATACGGCAGAGAAGTATGGGTATAGCACAACGCCAAACACTTCTCTTCTTCCATTACATGAGTGATATCTATTGTAAATTCTACAATAGCTCAAAAACCGCCAAATCCTCACAGCCACAGTACAGACTGGACAGTACAGTCCTCCATACAATATTATGGGCACCACATAGTCTCCCCCTCATCACCCATATAATACCCCATGCAGGATGTCACCCCACCATCCCCCATATAATGCTCCATACAGAATACTGGACACAATATAATGCTCCATACAGAATACTGGACCACATATAATGCTCCATACAAAATATGGAGCTCTCCTCTACACTGTGCTGTGTTCTGCACTGTTACGGCTCAGGAATGGGAGCTGTGGAAAGACACCCCATTATCATCATCATTGCCTGCCCATTATCATCATCATTGCCTCCCCATCATCATTGCCTACCCATCATCATCATCATCATTGCCTCCCCATCATCATCATCATTGCCTCCCTATCATCATCATCATCATTGCCTCCCCATCATCATCATCATTGCCTCCCCATCATCATCTTCATTGCCTCCCCATTATCATTGCCTCCCCATCATCATCATCATCATTGCCTCCCCATTAATATCATCATTGCCTTCCCATTATCATTGCCTCCCCATCATCATCATCATAATTGACTCCCCATTAATATATCATCATCATTGCCTTCCCATTATCATTGCCTCCCCATCATCATCATCATAATTGACTCCCTATTAATATCATCATCATCATTGCCTTCCCATTATCATTGCCTCCCCATCATCATCATCATTGCGTCCCCATCATCATTGCCTCCCCATCATCATTGCCTCCTCACCACCATCACTGCCTCCCCCCACCACCATCACACATACAGCACCACAGCACTCTCTCACATACACACACACAAGCAGACACACACACACCTCACCTCACCTGTCTGGCATCCACGCCCTCCCTGCCACAGCCGGCCGCTGAATGATGACGTCATTCAGGGCGCTGCTGTGAGAGAGGAAGCGCCGGCGCAGGCGCCCCCTGGAGCCCGGAGCTGTGGCAGCGGAGGCATGGGGAGAGGTAAGTATTGCACCGGCTGCTGCCGGGGCCCTGAGCAAGCGGGGGGGCCCAGTGACGGCACTGGCACCGGCGAGTGGGCCCCCCCACCTACTAAGGGCCCCGGCACTTGCCTGGGTATGCCGGGTGCTGACGCCGGCCCTGCTTCCGGGGGTCTTCCCCATGTTGGTTTCTTTCCATTCAGCACTATTTCCATCATCACTGCCCCCAGACAACCTTGTAGGGTTTGCCAGAAAACTGCTCTGATTTCCCAGTGACTCCCATTATATTTGTTACTTGAAATGAACATCTGAGGATTAGGAATTGCTTGGTTTGAGTAATGAGCATCTGAGCATTTTAGGGCTCGCTCATCTCTATAACTGACATGCAGTCTAATCATTAGCACTGGACAAATATAGATATACTGCATATAGTGATCTTCAATTAAAAAAAATGTTTTGATCCCCTTTATACTTAATTCAGTATAGAAAAATCCAATGTTTGGCCACAATGAACAATCCAAAATAATAAATACATATGACTATATATAGGACATGACAGTGACAGTGCATGATAACAACACTTACTGTTGCAATGGAGCTGCAGAGGAAACTGCAAAGAATTTGCCCTATAGAATCAGTATAGACAATCTACATATGGCATAGAGGATTCTTCTGTTTGGCTGAACGCTGAGTTCAAAATACAATGTGCAGGTAAGAAGTTCGATTTTCAGGGTTCGCTACGGATGGCAGCTCATTCTCCTACAATTAATCACATGAGTCCTGAACGTGGGATTTCACAGCCTCTTGGGTCAATGGAAAATACTGCTCCAATGCTTTTCAAAAGCACACAGCTTCTTTCTTTCTGAGAAACACATTGGAGCAGTGAAGTCCATCAGCCACAAGAGGCCTGCTGAGAGACAGCTATAACATGTCTTCTCAAGTCGCCAGATGTAAACAGTATGTGGAACAGAATACCCCAGCTCCCATAATCTGTTTAGTGACAGATGCAAGTCAGTAAACTACACTGTTGAAAGTCTGTAGCACTGCCAATCAACAAGATTTTAGGCTGAGGGCACTTCTGGAGCTATCACAGCCATTCCAAGTTTCCAGGTCAATTATCCTGCTCTTTCCACTAGTTTTCTTGCATTTTTAACCCCATAGCCCTTACTATGACCATTTTTATAGAACCAAAGTTTTGGTCCCCTTTGACTTTTATTGGGTTCATATTCTGGGTCCAGTTTGGATACCTGAAACAACGTTGGACTTCAGTTTGACCAAACCCGACGAATCCGAACATCCACGGGTCGGCTCATTCTTATTTATTGCTATATGCCCGAAACAGTACGTAAAAAGTCTCCAATTTTAAGAATATTTTATCAAGGCATAAAATTATATTGCAAGGTTTTGTGTATGTCTGTATAATTTGAACATCACTATAATATTTCATGACAAATTAAATGTGATAGCCTACAATACATCATTCTCTATTAGTCTTCTGATTACCATCTCTATATTTTATTTCAGTGCATAAAATTCATAAGTAAATTTGTTCTGTGTATAGTTAATTAACAGAATATGTACATTATATAGATTCTTTCAACCAATTTATTTAATAATGTGTTGTGTACAATTAAATATCTGCAATTCAAAGATTCTGATGGATAAAAGAATAGAATTATGCTTGTAATATTTTTTTTCAATCGGTAAATAAAATCTGCAGCAATATTTCAAGCAT
>JARQOD010000005.1:170285312-170350972 GCA_033576555.1 Oophaga sylvatica
GGCCCCCCCCCTACTAAGGGCCCCGGGCCACTTGCCGGGGTAGCCGGGTGCTGACCCCGGGCCCCTTTCTTTCCGGGGGTTTTCCCCCCCATTTTGGGTTTTTTTTCCCATTCGCCATTTCCATCTCACTCCCCCCAGCCCAACCTTGTAGGGTTTGCCAAAAACTGCTCTGTTTTCCCCAGGGGCCCTCCCATTATTTTTGTTACTTAAAAATAAACCCTCTGAGGATTAGGAATTGCTTGGTTTGAGTAATGAGCATCTGAGCTTTTTTAGGGCCGCTCTCTCTAAACTGACAGCAGTCAAATCTTTAGCACTGGACAAATTAGATAACTGCATAAAGTGATCAAAAATTTAAAAAAAAAAATTTTTTTTGATCCCCTTTATACTTAATTCAGTATAGAAAAATCCAATTTTTTGGGCCACAATGAACAATCCAAAATAAAAAATACATATGACTATATATAGGACATGAATTTTGACGGGTGCAGGGATAAAACACTTACTTTTTGAAATGGAGCTGCGGGGGAAAAACGAAAAAAATTTTCCCCTATAAAATCAGTATAAAACAATCTACTTTATGGCATAGGGGATTCTTCTGTTTGGCTGAACGCTGAGTTCAAAATACAATGTCGGGTAAGAATTTCGATTTTCGGGGTTCGCTAGGGAAAATGCAGCTCTTCCCTACAATTAATCACATGATTCCTGAACGGGGGAAAATTTTCACGGGCCTTTTGGGTAAATGGAAAATACGCTTCCAATCTTTTCAAAAGCACACGCTTCTTTCTTTCTGAAAACACATTGGAGCGGGTGAAGTCCATCAGCCACAAGAGGCCCCCTGAGAGACAGCTTAACATGTTTTCCCTCAAGTCGCCAGATGTAAACAGTATGGGGAACAGAATACCCCAGCTCCCTTTAATCGTTTAGTGACAGATGCAAGTCAGTAAACTACCCCGGGTTGAAAGTCTGTAGCACTGCCCCAAAAAAACAAGATTTTAGGCTGAGGGGACTTCTGGAGCTAACACAGCCATTTCCCAATTTTTCCCGGTTTTTTTATCCTTTCCCCTTTCCCCTAGTTTTTTTTTCATTTTTAAAACCCCCTAGGGCCCCTTTCTATGACCATTTTATAGAACCAAAGTTTTGGTCCCCCTTTTACTTTTATTGGGTTTTATATTCTGGGGCCCGTTTTGGGGGCCGAAACAACGTTGGACTTTTGTTTACCCAAAAACCCACAATCCGAACATCCCGGGTCGGCCCCATTCTTATTTATTGCTATATGCCCGAAACAGTACGTAAAATGTCTCCAATTTTAAGAATATTTATCAAGGCATAAAATTATATTGCAAGGTTTTGTGTATGTCTGTATAATTTGAACATCACTATAATATTTCATGACAAATTAAATGTGATAGCCTACAATACATCATTCTCTATTAGTCTTCTGATTACCATCTCTATATTTTATTTCAGTGCATAAAATTCATAAGTAAATTTGTTCTGTGTATAGTTAATTAACAGAATATGTACATTATATAGATTCTTTCAACCAATTTATTTAATAATGTGTTGTGTACAATTAAATATCTGCAATTCAAAGATTCTGATGGATAAAAGAATAGAATTATGCTTGTAATATTTTTTTTCAATCGGTAAATAAAATCTGCAGCAATATTTCAAGCATGAATATCAGATCAGACAATTATGGAACCATAATTAACTTTTTGAGAATTAGCTTGTAAGCAAAGAAGACAGATCTAAGAAATCATTTCCTTTGGAAGCCAGGAAACATATGATATCATTGTACTACAAGTCAGAACAATAATATGTAAAGATAAATTATGTAAGTTAAACAATATAAAAACATGTATGTATATATGTATGTATATATATATATATATATTATATATATATATATATATATTATATATATATATATATAATATATATATATACATATATATATACATATATATATATATATATACAGTACAGACCAAAAGTTTGGACACATCTTCTCATTTAAAGATTTTTCTGTATTTTCATGACTATGAAAATTGTACATTCACACTGAGGGCATCAAAACTATGAATTAACACATGTGGAATTATATACTTAACAAAAAAGTGTGGAACAACTTAAAATACGTCTTATATTCTAGGTTCTTCAAAGTAGCCACCTTTTGCTTTGATGACTGCTTTGCACACTCTTGGCATTCTCTTGATGAGCTTCAAGAGGTAGTCACCGGAAATGGTCTTCCAACAATCTTGAAGGAGTTCCCAGAGATGCTTAGCACTTGTTGGCCCTTTTGCCTTCACTCTGCGGTCCAGCTCACCCCAAACCATCTTGATTGGGTTCTGGTCTGGTGACTGTGGAGGCCAGGTCATCTGGCGTAGCACCACATCACTCTCCTTCTTGGTCAAATAGCCCTTACACAGCCTGGAGGTGTGTTTGGGGTCATTGTCCTGTTGAAAAATAAATGATGATACAACTAAACGCAAAACCGGATGGAATAGCATGTCGCTGCAAGATGCTGTGGTAGCCATGCTGGTTCAGTATGACTTCAATTTTGAATAAATCCCCAACAGTGTCACCAGCAAAGCACCCCATATCATCACACCTTCTCCTCCATGCTTCAAGGTGGGAACCAGGCATGTAGAGTCCATCCATTCACCTTTTCTGCGTCGCACAAAAACAAGGTGGTTAGAACCAAAGATCTCAAATTTGGACTCATCAGACCAAAGCACAGATTTCCTCTGGTCTAATGTTCATTCCTTGTGTTCTTTAGCCCAAACAAGTCTCTTCTGCTTGCTGTCTGTCCTTAGCAGTGGTTTCCTATCAGCTATTTTACCGTGAAGGCCTGCTGCACAAAGTCTCCTCTTAACAGTTTTTGCAGAGATGTGTCTGCTGCTAGAACTCTGTGTGGCATTGACCTGGTCTCTAATCTGAGCTGCTGTAAACCTGCGATTTCTGAGGCTGATGACTCGGATAAACTTGTCCTCAGAAGCAGAGGTGACTCTTGGTCTTCCTTTCCTGGGGCGGTCCTCATGTGAGCCAGTTTCTTTGTAGCGCTTGATGGTTTTTGCAACTGCACTTGGGACACTTTCAAAGTTTTCCCGGACTGACTGACCTTCATTTCTTAAAGTAATGATGGCCACTCGTTTTTCTTTACTTAGCTGCTTTTTTCTTGCCATAATACAAATTCTAACAGTCTATTCAGTAGGACTATCAGCTGTGTATCCACCAGACTTCTGCACAACACAACTGATGATCCCAACCACATTTATAAGGCCAGAAATCCCACTTATTAAACCTGACAGGGCACACCTGTGAAGTGAAAACCATTCCCGGTGACTACCTCTTGAAGCTCATCAAGAAAATGCCAAGAGTGTGCAAAGCAGTCATCAAAGCAAAAGGTGGCTACTAGTGTTGAGCGATACGAATACTGCAAATATCGGGTATCGGCCGATATTAGCTGTATCGGGCTTTCGATTCCGAGTACCGATATTTTCGTCATATCGGATACCGGAATCGGATTTGTCACTGTCACTGTGAGTGTCCGTCGGTCGGGTCTGTCAGGAGTCAGCGGCACTTACCTGGCAGAAGATCTACGGCGGTCACGTCCTGGACTGCTTGATGGCCGCCATTATCTTCTCCCTGGCGGTCACATGCAGTTTTTTCGCGATAACTGCAGTGATTGCAGGGTAATCCCGGCCGTAAACCAGTCCGATGACGTCACCGCCGGGGAAGCAGGTAATCAGCTGTGCTGCGCCGGGATGACAGGCTCTGCCTGCCTGCCTCTGATGTCATTCTGATGTAGCAGAGCTGGATCATCGTGGGACACTCGTTACTATGGACTGCGTCGGACAGGTGGTATACTGCTGTTTTTTTTTTTTCATTTTTTTACAGGAGATCGATGGCGTCGCAGGATGAGACTGTAATAAAAGTAATGAAAACTGTGTTTTTTTTTTATTAAATTAAAAAACTTTTTTATGAACATTCACCCGTCCGGGTACATCAACAATTTAACTATTTACATACAGGGACCCTATCCGGGTTATTTATAATTCTTTGGCAGGGGTGTTCCAGGTACCACCTGGTACTCTTCTGATGCTTGCCAAACATCCGAGACACCAAGGACCACCAGGATCTGATGACGTCGTGTGGCCTGTACAGTCAAGTCGTGACCCGCTATCTGTGTCTGTGTGGCCACCTCTTTCATCTCCCTCCGGGTCTGGAGCCCTATGTCACGGACTGAACGAACCCCAGGGGGCCTAACAGGCGCCGGGTACGGGCCAGCTATCATTATCATGTCCATAGCTGGGGCTGCTGAGGAGACCACTGAGGGAGGCTGGGGAGATTTACGGCGTGGGGTGGGCACTTGTGCAGAGGCCTGGATGTGGGAGGCTGAAGGCTCCGAGGGTCTCACAGGTTCCTGACACTCTGGGGACCAGGGGTCGCACCTGGTGACATTTAGGGCATACCATCCATTGTAACCCCAGTGTCGGGTGTAAGTTACCAAGTCTCCTGGCAACAGGTCCCTCCCCGGGTGTCCTTCTGGGAGGTGAGTCTCCACGTCCCGCCGGGTCACAAACACTTCTAAATAAAGTCCAGGCTCCTTGATGAAGCCCCAACCAGCTTTCAATTTAAAGCTCCGTACTGCACCCTTACGCAGCGGCTCCCTCACCGTACTTTTATCTTTTCTCATCCGGTCCTTATCTGCCCGGTCCTTCTCGATGTGACGTTGGCGAAGCTTCTGGGATTCGCGCTGCTCCCTTTGTCGCTCGGCTTCTCTCTCCCGACGTCTACACTCTTCCTCCTGACGCCGGTTGTAATTCTCCTCCACCAGCATCTCCATGTCTCCACCATCAAACTGCAGCTTACGATGTCCGGTTTGCGGCAGCTCTCCTGGCGCCCGACAGTCCTGGCGGCGCTCACCTGCGGAGGAAGCAGCCGGCTCTGGAACAGATGACAGTCGGGGCTCCGGTACAGACAGGTAGACCTCTGGTGCCTGCGCGGCCTCCTCCATGAGGACGGGTGTCGCTTCTTCTGTCTCAGCGACGGGGGCAGACAGCGGGATCTGGGGTGCTGCCGGTGCAGCGTTTTTTGCAGGAACGGGTGCCTCCACTGCGACAACGTCAACCGGATCACATTGCAAGGGCTGGGATGCCCGCACGGACTCCTCTACTAGAACGGGTGCCTCACCTTCCGGTACAGACACTTCAGGTAAGAGGGATTGGCGCCGCTCCAAGTTTAGTTTTAGGGCACGCCAGCTGGCTTCCATCCTGGCGACCTCCTCCCGGTGCCGGGCCAGGCCTCTTAGGGTATCCTCCCTTCTTGCAGCGTAGGAGGGTTTCCAGGCCGGTGCCCAACGGTGGTTCCGTGGCGATCGGGTCGCTTCCGTGGGGGAGAGCTCTGACTGCTCCATCCCTTCACACTTCTGCTCGTGTCCATTAGCCATCTCTGCCAAGTCACATGTGTCATTAGCATCTGGAGAGGGCCCCTCTTTTGTAGTGAGGCGGGAACTTCGTGTTAGTTTCCGCACACTGAGGAGGATGAGGAGGCGGAACTCAAGAGCTGTGGGGCACATCTTACATTGCAGTACCATTTAGAGTGGTCGGCCATCGTTTTCGCGCCACTGAGTGAGTGTACACCCACGAAGAGCACGCCCTTCTTCTTCACCAGTGCCTCGTCGTGACGCAGATATGGCGGAAAAATGGCAAATACATTCTCTGATGATTTTAGCAATTCTCAAGCACAAAACCAGTTCAATTCAGGCACACAGGACTCGCTTATAGCGAGCTACAGAATCCTGTTCGTGACGCCCAAGTTGAGTCGCACAGAGCCAGAGGTTTTGGGGGTACTCGGCACCAAGCCCGTCGACTTCTATGGGGTATGTCACGGCTTTACCCGGCAATTGAATCAGAGTCTATTTTACTATGTAGAAGTGTATAAACTATAAATATATGTATATATATATGTCACAATGACATGTTATATATATATAATATGTATTCTATGTGTGTATATTTTGTGTTTACAACGAAAGAAAGTGTTTTTTTAGTTGCGATATTTTGTTCCCATAGACTTACATGGGACTTCCGGTATCGGAATCGGATATCGACGATATTTAGTGATATCGGCGATACCATTCCGATCCGATATTTTTAGATATCGAGCAGTATCGCTCAACACTAGTGGCTACTTTGAAGAACCTAGAATATAAGACATAATTTCAGTTGTTACACACGTTTTTGCTAAGTATATAATTCCACATGTGTTAATTCATAGTTTTGATGCCTTCAGTATGAATGTACAATTTTCATAGTCATGAAAACACAGAAAAATCTTTAAATGAGAAGGTGTGTCCAAACTTTTGGTCTGTACTGTATATGCAGCTTGGCATATGGATGCTTGCTAAACTTGCTCCCCTGATGAGTCTATTATGACGAAACGCGTCAGGAGGCCGTTGGGAACTTCCACCACATGCAATATGATGGAATAAAGTGGTAACAAGAACCCTATTCACATTTGGTGAGCCTGTTCCAATATATTATAAATTTGACTTACAGATAGGATTTATTTTTTTGTGCTGATGAATTAGTGGGAGGGATTTCCATCAGATAATGCAAATGATTAATGAGATAATTTAAATCTGTTCTGAGCTGATGAGATTGTCCCTGATCTGTTATTATATGATTTATGATAATATAAATCAATAACATGATTTTGGGTATATAGTGCTTGCTGCTCTTAAATGTGAGGGGTACCACTTGGAAAATTGCTTGTATGCCTCTGGATACCCTCTCTTGTTGTAACAATAATCTCCAATGTATGATTGTTTCTGCAGGATATGGGATACACTGTTATTCATCAGGTGTGAATAATAAAATCACTTTTGAATAAGGCCTGATAAATAGGAGATTATGTGGGATACCATAATTTTTGTATATGTAGTAGCACGGATCTCAATAAAATAGTTTTGTGCATGTTGATATATTGCTACAACTAACAGTTAGTTGAGTCCCTGCATTGGAGCTGCTATCCATATATGGTAATCAACTGTTGTTTCCATTTTTTACTCCTATCACTTTTTGCACTAGAGCACTTTTTTTACAGGTCCCATATTTTGGTACCTTTTATTGTTGCTATTTGAATAATAGTTATATTTTATTTGATCTTTCGCTATACTATATGTATATACTGTATATTACAAAAATGATAATATTAACCAATGAAAACTGGTGATATATTATTTGATTAAATGGTCTCAATATTAAAATTAAGTTAAAAAATGTTACATTACAAATACAATCAAGCATAATTATAATGCATAAAATTGTTGAAGAAATATTATACATGCAGACAAAAATAAAAAATTAAAAGTGATTGGTGGCAATGCTGAAAGGGGAAGTTTCTCCTACATGGTGAAAATTCAAACCACTCCTCTTAGAGGAAATCTGCATTGGTCAATAGAGAATTTAATTGAGACAAGAACAATTGATCACCGGCATCCATCATAGGAGGGAACCTCCCTTATATCAGACCAGTCTGTGAACCCAGATTGCCACTCCTCGCTGAAAGGTTCAGTACTGTCGGTAACCAGCAGAGGGAGCCTCTGCTCAGAAACCATCTCTAGCACATTCATAACAGATGCCTAGTGAGTCTATGGTCACTATGTGAACACTATCCCATGATGCCCCTTACCCGTTACCTCTCCACTCACTCTCTCTTAGATCCATCACAGTCCGACCTCCACCCCCTACAACTGCACTCATCAAAGTGACTAATGACCTTTTAACAGCAAAACTTAACAGTGACCTCTCTCTGCTCTACCTTCTTGACATCTCTGCAGCTTTCGACAGTGTTGAACACAATCTCTTACTCTCCATGTAAGGTTCTTTGTCTCTGTTGACATGTTCCTTGAAACTCAGTTTTCCGTCGGCCATTTTGCTTTCTGTCTTTCTGCAGCTCTTGCCCTCAGTTAATATGGAGTTTCCAGTTTTCATGTTCCCGCCCTGATTCTTCCCTCTTGCTTCTTAAGCAGCCTCAGCTGAACAATCAGTGCTCCTGAATCAAGCCTCAGTCAGTCTGTGACCTGACTTCTGAGGAGCCTTGGAACACTTTTGGACTCTGGAAACCTGCTGTTTGGTGAATCCATGTTTGCAGAGGAATTACGGTACAGAGAAGAGATCCTGAACCTGCTTTGGAGATTTATTGTAGTGCTTGAAGTTACTCTGGCCTGCTGTGTCTCCTGTCGCTGTTCCTGCAAAACTGTGTGAACTTTTCAGCATGCTTGTATGAAGTAATACAAGTCATTTCATATCAACCTGTGTCTCCTGTGTTTCCCTCGCACCCAAGCACAAGACGCTATAGGAACTGTACACTATACATGACAAGATTCAGGAGCCAATGTTTAGTGTCTGCTGGGTCTGGGAAAGCCGTGTCTGCTGTGACTGTGGATATCAGATGTCCGTTTAATACCTTATGTGATGACAGTGGTTGTGACTTCTCACAACCATTCCAGGTAAGCGCATTCCCTTAAAATTTTACTCTGGAGTGTTACCACAGGTAAACACTATTGTTTTTTTTTTTTTTTTTCCTTTCCTCTTCTCATTCCAGCACTTCTGCCTTAAAAGATCTGGAAGATGGAGGCCCGCATAAAGGAACTTTGCGGAGTGACTGATACAATCCTTTCAGATGTACAGACTTTAAAAACCCGTTTTGCAAGCCTACAGGACCTCACTAATCATAATTTGCAAGTGTTTGGACAGACTACCCAGGAATTGCGAGCCAGGATTGAGGCTCTAGAGGAACGAGCCCAGGCTCCTGCCATAACCCCCAGTTCTGGGATCCCCAAATTACCTCCTTTTCGTTTTGGCGGTGAACGTGAGAAATTCAGGGGATTTATTAATCAATGCAATTTATTTTTCTCTGCACATGCTTCACAATTTCCCACTGAACGATCCAAAGTGCTTACTATAATCATGTTGCTTACCAATAAGGCTTTGATGTGGGCAAACCCTCTGATTGAGACTGAGGATGATTGTTTGAATCACCTTGATGCTTTTATTTCAGCCATGGGGCAGGTGTTTGATGACCCCAATCGAGGTGCAACAGCTGAAGCAGCCATGTTAACTTTGCGCCAAGGTAAGCGTTCAGTAGCCGAATATGCCCTGGATTTCAGGAGATGGGCTCTTGATACCACTTGGGACACTTCCGCTAAAAAATCTATTTTTCGGAAAGGGTTGTCTCCACTGATTAAGGATGAACTTGCTCGTGCCGACCCTCCCACTGCGTTAGGTGACTTTATTAACTATTGTATCCGTATTGATGCTCGTCTGACTGAACGCAGACAAGAGAGATGGTTCGAAAATAATCGCACTAACCTTTTACTACCTCCCTCCTCAGCTAAGGAACCTTTGAGTAGGATCACAAGGGAACCAGAACCTGAACCCATGCAGGTGGACTCTTTACAAAGACGGGTTAGTGATGCACGCAAAGAACATCGTATAAAGGAAAATCTATGTTTCTACTGTGGTAAGTCAGGGCACTTCATTATAAACTGCCCCAGCCGTTCTCGTAAGACTACTGCAGCAGTCATTCACTGTGAGTGTTGCGAGAGGAGCTCTGTCATGTCCGAGCCTCAGGCTCCAGAGAGATCTGCTGCAAGAGATCTTGATTTCTCGGACTTAAACTCTGTTAGTTCTGGGGACGATGACGGTATAAACGCTGCAATTTTTCAAATTTCCTCAGCGGTGTCCCAGCTGAGTTGTAAAAGAAACAGTTCTCATTGCTTCCTTTCCATCAAACTCTGGGTTGACTCAGTCTGGGTGTCTAGCTCTACTATGATCGACTCAGGAGCAAGTGGAAATTTTATGGATATCTCCTTTGCTCTGAAACAGGGGATACATTCAGTGAAGAAGGCTACTCCAGTACAGATGGAGACTGTGGATGGCTCTCTACTGACTTCTGGACCAGTGGATCAAGAAACAGAGCCTTTGAGGGTCCTTATGGGTAAAGATCATCAGGAGAAAATGTCTTTTTTGCTTATCTCTTCTCCCCACTTTCCCATTATTCTAGGGCTACCATGGCTGCAGGCGCAAAATCCTACGATTAACTGGGAGACCAAGGAATTACACTTTCCGGAGAAACAGATGAGTCAAGGAGTTTCAGCTTGCTCTGTTCCTAAAGGAACCATGTCAGTCCCTGAACTACCAGCTGTATACCAGGACTATGTGGATTTATGTGACAAGAAGAACGCTGATCAGCTTCCTCCTCACCGTCCATATGATTGTCCAATTGAATTATTGCCTGGAGCCGAGATACCTTTTGGTAAGATCTACCCCCTAGCGGGGCCCGAGCTAAAGGCTTTGAAGGATTATATAGACGAAAATTTAGCCAAGGGCTTCATGCGCCCCTCTTCATCTCCCGCAGATGCACCCATCTTCTTTGTGAAGAAGAAAGATGGATCTCTGAGACCCTGCATAGACTATAGGGAACTCAATAAGGTTACTATTAGAAACCGTTATCCATTGCCTTTAATCCCTGAGTTGTTGGAGAGAGTGCGGCATGCCAAAATTTTCTCTAAACTGGATCTCCGTGGGGCCTATAACTTGGTCCGTATTAGACCTGGGGATGAATGGAAGACTGCTTTCAGGTCACGCTATGGACACTTTGAATATCTAGTTATGCCTTTTGGTCTGAGTACCGCCCCAGCCACTTTCCAACACTTCGTGAATGATATCTTCAGGGATCTCCTAGATACATTTGTGGTGATTTATCTGGATGATATTCTAATTTTTTCTAACTCCACAGAGGAACATCATGGACATGTGAGAATGGTCTTAGAACGCCTAAGACAAAACCATCTCTACATCAAACTTGAAAAATGTGAATTCCATAGGACAGAAATTCAATTTCTGGGGTATGTACTATCTACGCAAGGGATTAGTATGGATGGAAGCAAGACCCAAGCCATCAAGGATTGGCCAATTCCTAGAAATGTGAAGGAGGTGCAGCGTTTCATCGGGTTTGCCAACTTCTATAGACGTTTCATTAAGAATTTTTCTGAGGTAGTGTCACCTATCACCCAACTTACCCGGAAACAGTCTAGGTTCTCCTGGACCCCGCAAGCTCAGGAAGCATTTTCCTGTTTAAAGGATAAATTTACCACCGCACCTATCTTAGTACATCCCAACCCCGAGCTTTCCTTCATAATAGAGGTGGATGCTTCAGACTGTGCCGTTGGAGCTATACTCTCTCAGAGAACAGGTGAGAAGAATGTCTTGCATCCCTGTGCCTTCTTTTCCCAGCAGTTGTCTTCGGCTGAGAGGAACTACGATGTGGGCAATAGAGAATTGTTGGCCATTATTGCCGCCTTCAAGGAATGGAGACACCTTCTTCAGGGTGCTGCACAGCAAATAGTCGTCCTGACAGACCATCGTAACCTTGAATTTATCAGGTCGGCTAAGTGCCTGACTCCTCGCCAGGCTCGCTGGAATCTTTTCCTAAACCAATTTAATTTTGTCATTTCTTATAGACCAGGATCGCACAATGGAAAGGCTGATGCACTCTCTAGGATTCATTCAGCAGAGACACGTCCACTTACTCCTCCTAAGACTATTCTTCCTGACTCTAGATTCCTAGGAGTGATTCATAATCAAGACCTACTTAAGGACATCAAGGAAGCATACCATGCGGATTCTTTGTTGGCTCAACCCCCAAGGGACGTAAGTCTTGTCTTTAAGAATGGTGTGTGGATTCAGGGACAACGTCTGTATATACCTGAAACAGTCAGATTGAGAGTATTGCAACTCATCCACGATTCCAAGATAACCGGGCATAGGGGAATTCTAAAGACACAAGAATTTCTTTCTCGTTTCTTTTGGTGGCCCACTTACAGGAAAGATGTCTTAAACTATGTCACTTCATGTGAAGTCTGTGCAAGATGCAAAACACCTCGCTCCTCACCAACTGGTCTGTTGCAACCTCTTCCCACCCCGTCCCGCCCGTGGGGATCCATTTCTATGGACTTCATTATGGAGTTACCAACCTCTCAAGGGAAGAACACCATTCTAGTGGTGGTTGACGTCTAACAAAGGCAGCTCATTTTATCCCTTGTGTCGGCTTACCCACTGCAAAACAGACATCAGACTTGATGATTAAGAATTAGTGTTGAGCGATATGATACCCCAAGTATCGGGTATCGGCCGATATTAGCTCTATCGGCCTTTTGATACTTAGTTCCGATATTTTCGTCTTATCGGATACCGGAATCGGGATTGTCACTGTCACTGTCAGTGTCCGTCGGTCGGGTCTGTCAGGAGTCAGCGGCACTTACCTGGCAGAAGATCTCCGGCGGTCACGGGCTGGACTGCTTCATGGCCGCCATCATCTTTCCCCGGCGGTCACATGCAGTTTCTCGCGATAACTGCAGTGACTGCTGGGTAATCCCGGCCGTAAAGCAGTCAGTCCGATGACGTCACCGCCGGGGAAGCAGGTAATCAGCTGTGCTGCGTCGCGATGACAGGCTCTGCCTGTCATTGCGATGTAGCAGAGCTGGATCGTCGTGTGACTGTAGTTACTATGGACTGCGTCGGACAGGTGGTATACTGTTGGTTTGTTTTTTTTCTTTTTTAACAGGAGATCGATGGCGTCGCAGGAATGAGTGTATAATAAAATTAATGAAAACTGTGTTGTCTCTTTTATTTCATTAAAAGACTTTTTTCTTGCTTTGTCTTTTTTTTATACATTTAATAACTTTGGGATTAATAATGGATCGGTGTCTTATTGACACCTCTCCATTATTAACCGGGCTTATTGTCACCGTGCAATCAACGGTGACATTAACCCCTTATTACCCCACTTGCCACCGCTACAGGGCAGTGGGAAGAGCCGGGTAAAGTGCCACAATTGGCACATCTTTTGATGCGCCAAATGTGGGGCTGCTGTAGCCTGGTATTATCAGGCTGTTGAGGGCCAAAATCCATGGGCCTTGACAGTCTTTTAATACCAGGCCGCAGCAGTCTGCATTTTACTTGGCTGGTTAACAAAAATAGGGGGACCCCTACGCCGTTTTTTTTTTCGAGGGGATCCCCTATTTTTGTTAACCAGCCAAGATATGCAGACTGCTGTGGCCTGGTATTATCAGGCTTGCAAGGTCCATGGATATTGGATCCTTACCAGCCTGAAAAACCAGGCCTCAGCGGTCTGTTTCATCTGGCTGGTTAACAAAAATAGGGGGGACCCCACGCCAATTTTTTTTGAGGGGATCCCCTATTTTTGTTAATCAGTTCCCTCTGACATCACTGATTGTGTCCCTGGCTGACCTGAAGTGAAAGTGGAAAGCAATCAATTAAGCTTTCCACTTCCTCTCCTGTCAGCCAGGAGAGGAACTCATTCATTTGGGGGTTTACTGTGAGGCTGCAGCATTAGCTGCAGTCCCTGCAGTAAACATTAACCCTTTCTGAAGGATTACACCTTACTGTGCATGGGATAGGTAAGAATAATTTTGCTTTTTTATTTTATTTTTATTACAGGAAATGGTTTTTGCAGTCAAATAAAAGATGGTCAAAAACATGTGTCTTTATTTCATTAAAATGATTTTTAATTAAAGTGTGTGTGTTTTATTTTTATTTCATGCAATAGGATTAATAATTGATAGTTGTCTAATTGACAGCTCTCAATTATTAACCTGGCTTAAGGTCACCTTTCGATTGCAATGTGGCTTTAACCCCATATTAACCCATTCGCCACCGCTACAGGACAATGGGAATAGACGGGCAAAGTGAGAAAAGGGCAAATCTAATTATAGATTTGTCTTTTCTGGGGTGTCTGGGGGCAGATGTTAGTAGCCAGGGGGGGCCAAAAATAATGGTCCCTCTCTGGGCTATTATTATCTGCCCCATTCGCTGGCTTTGTCTGTCTGGTTGCGAAAATAGGGCGGGAGCCCACGCATTTTTTTTAAACAATTTTACACCTCATATATATATATATATATACATGTCATTGAATTTGTGACACATATATATATATTTATATTTATAGTTCATACACTTCTACATAGTATAATAGCCACTAATTCAATTGACGGCTTTTGTGAAAATGCAGAACCTGACATGAAATGACACTTGGTGTACATAGGGTTAACCATGTCTTTTCATGTCCTTTGCTATCTGATTTGCACAAACAATTACATCAGTCTATGTGTGCAAAATTTCACACCTGTAGGGGTTAATTAAAGGTGTAAATTCGTAGCAAAAAAGTCCGTTTTTTACAACGAATTTACACCTTTAATTAACCCCTACAGGTGTGAAATTTTGCACACATAGACTGATGTAATTGTTTGTGCAAATCAGATTGCAAACGACATGAAAAGACATGGTTAACCCTATGTACACCAAGTGTCATTTCATGTCGGGTGCTTCTGTCTTTTCACAGAAGCCGCTTTACCCGGCAATTGAATCAGAGGCTATTTTACTATGTAGAAGTGTATAAACTATACATATATGTATATATATATATGTCACAATGACATGTATATATATACATATTGTATTCTATGTGTGTATATTTAGTGTTTACAAGGAAATAAAGGTTTTTTTTAGTTGCGATATTTTGTTCCCATAGACTTACATGGGACTTCCGGTATCGGAATCGGATATCGCCGATATTTAGTGATATCGGCGATACCATTCCGATCCGATATTTTTAGATATCGAGCAGTATCGCTCAACACTATTAAGAATGTGTTTCGCTTACATGGAGTACCGGATGAGGTCATTTCGGATCGAGGGGTGCAATTCACTTCAAGGTTTTGGCAAAATTTCTGTGCAGCATTGGACATTAAAGTAAACCTTTCTTCTGCTTTTCATCCCCAGACTAATGGACAGACAGAACGAACCAATCAGACCCTGGAGCAGTATCTCAGCTGTTTTATCTGCCACCTACAGGATGATTGGGTGGATCTACTTCCACTGGCTGAGTTCTCTTATAACAACTCTCAGAGCGCCTCCACTAAGCAGTCTCCTTTTTACTCCAATCTAGGTTATCATCCTAACATTCTTCCTCGATTTCCCATAGATACGCCCTTGCCGGCAGTGGCTGAAAGAATCACTTCTTTACAAAAGAATATGGATCTTCTAAAGGAAAATCTAGAATTGGCTCAGGAAAGGTACAAGAAAGCAGCAGATAAATTTCGTAAACCTGCACCAGCTTTCAAGGTAGGAGATTTGGTCTGGCTGTCAACCAGAAATCTTAAATTAAAGATTCCATCGTCTAAATTGGGACATAAGTACATTGGACCTTATAAGATCAATAAGATTATAAGTGCTGTTGCTTGTCGTCTTCAACTGCCCAGAACTATGAGAATCCACCCTGTCTTTCATGTATCCCTACTAAAGGCTGCAACACCCAATACGTTTCCTGGACGTTCTTCTCCTTGCCCTGACCCAGTGCTGGTCGATGGTCAGGAAAAATTTATGGTGGAAAGGATTCTAGATTCCAGGTTGTACAGAAATCAGTTGCAATATTTGATTAAATGGCAGGGCTACCCAGTGGAGGACAACTCATGGGAACCAGTCAATAATGTAAATGCTCCTCGCCTGCTCCGCCAGTTTCATCAGAGGTACCCTGACAAGCCTGGTCTGAGGTCATCCGGAGGTTGTCCCTAAGGGGGGAGTAATGTAAGGTTCTTTGTCTCTGTTGACATGTTCCTTGAAACTCAGTTTTCCGTCGGCCATTTTGCTTTCTGTCTTTCTGCAGCTCTTGCCCTCAGTTAATATGGAGTTTCCAGTTTTCATGTTCCCGCCCTGATTCTTCCCTCTTGCTTCTTAAGCAGCCTCAGTTGAACAATCAGTGCTCCTGAATCAAGCCTCAGTCAGTCTGTGACCTGACTTCTGGAAACCTTGGACTTGTACTCCAGCTATTCCCTACTGAGGAGCCTTGGAACACTTTTGGACTCTGGAAACCTGCTGTTTGGTGAATCCATGTTTGCAGAGGAATTACGGTACAGAGAAGAGATCCTGAACCTGCTTTGGAGATTTATTGTAGTGCTTGAAGTTACTCTGGCCTGCTGTGTCTCCTGTCGCTGTTCCTGCAAAACTGTGTGAACTTTTCAGCATGCTTGTATGAAGTAATACAAGTCATTTCATATCAACCTGTGTCTCCTGTGTTTCCCTCGCACCCAAGCACAAGACGCTATAGGAACTGTACACTATACATGACACTCCTGCTCCAATCAGTAGGCATGAAGGATACTGCTCTCTCCTTATTCTCTTCATAATTTTCTTACTGCTCCTTCAGTTTATCATAAGCTGGTTTCACTTGTTCACCCTGTCCTCTCACTATTTGGGTCCCTCAGGTTTCAGTCCTAGGTGTTATGAATGTTTTAGAAATGAATTCTGAGCAGAAGCTCCCTCTGGTGGTTACAAACAGTACTGAACCATTCAATGAGGATTGGCAATCAGGAATTACAGACTGGCTGGATATAAGGGAGGTTTCCCCCCATCATGGTTGCCGGTGATCAATTGTTCTTGTCTCAACATTGTTTCCTGGTTCACTTGGAAGCTTGCTGAGTCTTGCCTCTTCTTCTGCTCTCAGATAAGATATTTTCTGTTTTTTGTTTTTGTGCTTGCCATTTGCATTTTTCTCTGCATTTGTGTGAGGTTGGCCAGGTTACCCTCCCCGGGGGCTTGGGCTCCTCTCGGTTCCTCTGGAGCCACTGTTGTTTGTTCATTTGCCTTTTCCAGTTTTTTCTGTGGCTGCGGCTTAGTTTTGTTACACCAGAGAACTAATTTAGGTGGTAGAGGTCGTGTGATCTCAGGTGTTTTTGCAATTAGTAGCGTTGGCTTTTTTTAGGGTTTTTTGGAATTGCAGTAAGTATCCTTCCTATCCTTTTCTGTCTAGGCAGATTGGGCCCCAGCGTTTGCTCATACTATTTTCTGTCTGTGTCTGTATTTCCTCTTGTCTAACCGCCATTACATGTTTGGGGGCTTCCTATGTTCTTTGGGGATCTGCTCCAGGGCAGATAGCTTTCCTCTTTCTATCTTTAGGTGTAGTTAACCTCTCAGGCTGTGACAAGGCGTCTAGGACCAACGTAGGAACGCTCCACGGCTGCCTTTAATTGTGGTGGTTAGTCAGGGTACTGCAATCCAGTAGATTCCAACCTCTCTGGTGTATTGCCGTTTTTGCCTGCTCTCCTCAGCTACCAAAACATAACAGTATCACCGGCCCAAACTGAAAATTATATGGTACTCACAGAAGGGAAAAATAGTGTGGAAAGAAAAAAGTTGTCAGAGTTTTCAGAGAATTTTTTTTTTTTTTTTGCATTTTTTTTCCCTCTTTTTCTCTGGGTGCTGAGGAGGATTTTTTTTTTCTCTCAATGGAGTTTGCACAGTTGTCAGGCCGTGTGGATCAGCTTGCCACTGAAGTTCGGAGTATTGCTACCTATCTTGCAGGGTTGCCGGTTGTGGAACCTAGGATCCCCATGCCAGATTTGTTGTGGGGGGATCGAGCTAAATTTCTGAATTTCAAAAATAACTGTAAGTTGTTTTTTGCCTTAAAACCTAAGTCCTCAGGGAACGCAGCACAGCAGGTTCAAATTGTCATCTCTCTCCTGCGCGGCAATCCTCAGGATTGGACTTTTTCCCTGACACCTGGGGACCCTGTTTTGAGTAATGTTGATGCATTTTTTCTGGCTCTGGGGTTATTGTAAGATGAACCTAATGTCACTGATCAAGCTGAAAAAACCTTGTTGGCATTAAATCAGGGGCTTGAGGACGCTGAGTTGTACTGTCAGAAATTCCAAAGTGGGCAGTTCTGACCAAATGGAATGATGATGCTTTGGCAGCCCTTTTTCGGAAGGGTCTGTCAGAGAATGTAAAAGATGTTATGATGGGTTTCCCTGCTCCCTCTGGTCTCAATGATTCTATGACATTGGCGATTCAAATTGACAGATGTTTGCGTGAGCGTAGAGGTATGCATGGAATGGTGTTGCCTTGTAAACCAGCTTCTGAACCCATGCAGTGTGATAGAGTGGCTTCTGGGGCACAGCGTCATGAGTTTCGAAAACGCAATGGGTTATGTTTCTACTGTGGTGATGCCTCTCATGCTATTTCAGTCAGCCCTAAGCGGGGAAGACGTTTTGCACGCTCAGTTGTCATGGGTAGTGTTCAGACTAAATTTCTGTTGACTGCTAACCTGATTTGCTCCCTGTCCACATTTTCTGCTCAGGCTTTTGTTGATTCGGGAGCAGCTATTAACCTGATGGATTTTGATTTCGCTAAACGTTGTGGGTATCCCTTGATACCCCGACGGAAGTCTATTCCCCTACTGGGGATTGATTCTACCCCTTTGGCTGAGAATAAACCCCAGTTCTCTACTCAGGTGATAATGAGGGTTGAACCTGATCATCAGGAGAGTTGCAAATTTTTGGTGCTGTATAATCTGCATGACATTATTGTACTAGGTTTCCCTTGGTTGCAGTCTCATAATCCTGTTTTGGATTGGAAATCTGTGTCTGTAACCAGTTGGGGCTGCCAATGTGTTAATGCCAACACTCCTGTTTTTTCTGCCTCTCCCCAGGCTCAAGATGTGCCTGACTTTTTGACTGATTTTTCTGATGTGTTTAGCGAAAGTAAATCTGCATCCTTGCCCCTCATAGGAGCTATGACTGCGCTATTGAATTAGTGCCTGGTAGTAAATTCCCTAAAGGTCGCCTTTTTAACTTGTCTGTACCTGAACATGACCTATGCGGTCTTATATCAAGTAGTCATTGGAGAAGGGTCATATCAGACCATCCTCTTCACCCTTGGGTGCTGGTTTTTTCTTTGTGGCCAAAAAGGATGGTTCATTAGGCCGTGTATTGATTGTCGTCTCTTGAACAATATCACTGTGAAATATCAATATCCGTTACCTTTGATTTCTGACCTGTTTTCCAGGGTGAAAAGTGCTACTTGGTTTACCAAGCTTGACCTCAGGGGGGCGTATAACCTTATTCGCATTAAGCACAGGGATGAATGGAAGACGACGTTTAATACCCCAGAGGGGCATTTTGAGTACCTAGTGATGCCCTTTGAGCTCACTAATGCTCCTTCCGTCTTCCAGTCCTTCATGAATGACATTTTCAGGGATTTTGTGGATAAATTTCTGATTGTTTATTTGGATGATATCTCGATTTTTTCCAATGACTGGGACTCTCATGTGAAACATGTTCGGACTGTGTTCCAGATTTTGAGAGAGAATGCTCTGTATGTGAAGGGATCAAAGTGTCTTTTTGGCATACAGAGGATCTCATTTCTGGGATTCATTTTGTCTCCATCTGTTATTGAAATGGACCCGGTCAAGGTTCAGGCCATCTGTGATTGGGTCCAACCTACTTCATTAAAGGCTCTTCATAGATTCTTGGGTTTTGCCAATTTTTATCGTAAATTTATTGGTAATTTCTCTTATTGTTAAACCATTGACTGATTTGACCAAAAAGGGTTCTGATGTGGTGAATTGGCCTCCTGAGGCAGTCTCTGCGTTTCAGAAACTTAAACAGAGATTCACTTCTGCTCCTGTTCTACGGCAGCCTGATGTTTCTCTGCCATTTCAGGTGGAGGTTGATGCCTCTGAAATTGGGGCAGGTGCCGTTTTGTCCCAAAGAGATCCTGAGACCTGAAAGAAAGGGGGATAAATCACCGCGCTAAATGGAGGTACTCACTTGAAGAAATGTTGGTGATATCGTGGATAATGGTTCCAGCCATTGTAGAATAGGCAAGGAATAATAAATTCCCCTACCAGAAGGATGTATATATCTGCAGGAAATGATAGAGTTTTAGGAACAGTATACAAGTAGAGGTGTATTCCCTTAGACCAGTATATATAGGATCAGTACCTTTCTTCCTAAATGGTGCTGGAGCAGATAGTACCCAATTTGATGAAGGGGTTAAGTTGTCTGTCAGGAAATGGATCTGCTGGTGTTGCAGTAGGCGGAGCTTTAATAGAGGGTTTTATTAAGTTATAAATAGATACCTGTAGATACTTCAAATATATATGTGTATTAAAGGGCTGACTCAGTATGTGTCATACACTAACAAATAATATTAGTGGCCCCACAGGGTATATTATACTCACTGTTATGTAGAGCACCAAAGAATGGAGGGATAGGTATCTTTGTATTTGGATACCTGGAGATCCTGGAGGCTGTGCACCGCTGTAGAGGGATCTGTTAGATTTGATGTTTTGTGCAGGGAAGCCAACAAGCGATGACTGCACTAGTTATAGTTCGGTGTGGACAGTGCTGCCGCTGGGGGATGAGCTCTGAGCTGCTGAGGTGTGTCCTTCAACTGCAAGGAATCACTGGACCGTAGCGTGCCTTGGCCGGAGGCGACGCTAGGAATCTCAGTGATAGAAGGGGGGCGTAACTAAGTGACGTCACTGTGGAGCACTGTGAGACTTGGACGGGTGCACACGTGGGACACTAGCCAACGCGTTTCGAGGGACGCTATCCCTCTTCGTCAGGGTTGTGTCTACTCACGCTGCATACCGTCCTTATGTAGAGAAGATGTGTGTGTCTCCCTCCCACCTATTTAATGAGTGCAGCTGTAAGCGGTTGACAGGATAAGGGGTCAAGATGCTATGTAAAGTAGCAGTTAATCTTGAATGGAGATCAGAGTGTTTAGATTTTAGAGAAAGGGAGGAGGCTGGTAGGAAGAGGAGAAAGAGCTGTGATTAGCAGGCAGCTATGTTGTTGGAAATGTAGATAAGATTTATAATAATTAGCATAATGTAACGCCTGGAATTGAGTCAATTAAAAACTACCATTCTTTATTAAATAATTAAAATTAAAACAGGTCAATAACAAAACTGGGTTGAGCGAAGAAAGGGGAATACCTATATATATGAATCAACATATCATTGATAATTATAGTTAAAATCATATATTTTTTTTTTTTTATATTTATTACTTCATCAAAGGGTTAATAAAAATAATGATAAAATTTCTATAAAGGACTAAGGCTACACCAGAGTATTATATACTGTATACCCAATAAAGGAATGTATCCAAACACAATATAGTTGGAACATGCAAATTACGGCGTATCAATGCTCGGGTATAGAGATAAAAACCAAATAAAAACAAAAAATATAAAGAATATAAAATATGCAAAAATTGTTAAGGCTATCAGTGGTTAGCTTTATGCAATACCCGACCGTGATTAATTAAAACAATGGAATATTTGTCCGTGATGGTGTCCGGGCTCCAGAAAGTGCTCAAAAAGCGTATAATTCGATTTCATAGTTTAGCCCTTTTGAGGCCAAGCTGTTAAGGGTGAAAATCCATTTTGATTCGACCCTTGACATGCTTTTAATGTAATCCCCCCCTCTTGGGTTTTTAGGAACCAGTTGGATGCCAAAAAATATTGTCCCTCTGTATGACTTGTTATGTTTTTCGTAGAAATGCCTAGATAAGGGGTGACCAATGTAACCCTTATTTATATTGTCAAGATGTTCCTTAATTCGCCTTTTTGTGCGGCCTACATAAATTTTGCCGCATGGGCATTTCAGAATATAAATTACGCCTGTAGAGTGGCATGTAATCATAAACTTAATGGGGTATTTAGCAGTTAGATCCTGAGACCTACCTCTAAAAGTAACCCTTGTGCTTTTTTCTCTCGAAAATTTTCTCCAACTGAACGTAATTATGACATGGGTAATCGGGAGTTATTGGCCATGAAGTGGGCTTTTGAAGAGTGGAGACATTGGCTGGAGGGAGCCAAACATCAGGTGGTGGTCCTCACGGACCATAAGAATCTGGTTTATCTGGAATCAGCCAAGCGACTTAATCCTAGAGAGGCCAGGTGGGCCTTGTTTTTCACACGTTTTAATTTTGTGGTTTCCTTTCTTCCTGGCACTAAGAATGTTAAGGCGATGCCCTCTCGAGGAGTTTCCTTGCGGACTCTCCTGAGTTATCTGATCCTGCTGTTATTTTGAAAGAGAGTGTAGTTCTTTCCGCCATCTCGCCCAATTTGAGACAGGCTCTGGAGGGGTGTCAGGAGGATAAACCCGAGCGCTGCCCTGTTGGGAAATTGTTTGTCCCAGACCAGTGGAAGAAGAGTGTGATGTCTGAGATTCATTGTTCCACGTTGGCCGGTCATCCCGGAATTTTTGGTACCAGAGACTTGGTGAGTCGGTCCTTTTGGTGGCCTACTTTGTCTCGTGATGTCAGGGAGTTTGTGCAGTCCTGTGGGACTTGCTCTCGCTCCAAGCCTTGCTTTCGCTCCAGTGGTTTGCTGATGCCATTGCCTGTGCCCAAGAGACCATGGACCCATATCTTTATGGATTTTATTTCTGACCTCCCTGTTTCTCAAAGAATGACCGTTATCTGGGTGATTTGTGATAGGTTTTCCAAGATGATACATCTTGTGCCATTACCTAAGTTGCCTTCCTCCTCTGAATTGGTGCCTTTGTTCCTTCAGCACGTGGTTCGGTTACACGGCATTCCTGAGAACATTGTGTCTGACAGAGGAGTCCAGTTTGTTTCCAGATTTTGGAGGACTTTTTGTTCTAAACTTGATGTTCAATTGTCTTTCTCCTCTGCTTTTCATCCTCAGACCAATGGACAAACTGAGAGAACTAACCAGACATTGGAGACTTATCTGAGATGCTTTGTGTCTGCTGATCAAGATGACTGGGTCTCTTTTTTGCCTTTGGCTGAGTTTGCTCTTAATAGTAGGGCAAGCTCTGCCACTTTGATGTCTCCATTTTTCTGCAATTTTGGGTTTCACCCTCGATTTTCTTCGGGACAGACGGAGGCTTCTGTCTGTCCGGGTGTTGACTCTGTTGTGGAGCGTATGCAGCAGATTTGGGACCAGGTAGTGGAGAGGTTGTCCCTCTCTCAGGAGAAGGCCCAGCGGTTTGCCAACCGGCATAGGACTGATGGTCCTCGGTTTAAAGTGGGGGACTTGGTCTGGTTGTCCTCAAGAAATATCCCTATGAGAGTTGCATCTCCTAAGTTTAAGCCTAGGTTCATTGGACCTTATAAGATCATGGAGATTCTTAATCCTGTTTCCTTTCGTTTACTTCTTCCAGGGACATTTAAGATCCATAACATGTTCCACAAGTCCTTATTGAAGAGGTTTGTCGAGCCAGTGGTTCCTATGGCTGCGCCCCCTGACCCTGTTTTGGTTGAGGGCAATCTGGAGTATGTGGTTGAGAAAATATTTGATTCTCGTTTTTCTACACAGAAACTCCAGTATTTGGTTAAGTTGAGAGGTTATGGTCAGGAGGACAATTCTTGGGTGTTTGCTTCGGACATCCATGCTAGGAGACTGATCCGTGAGTATCACAGAGCTCATCCTGACCGACCTGGTTGCACAAATGAGGGTTCGGTGACCCCTCCTCAAGGAGGGGTACTGTTATGAATGTTTTAGAAATGAATTCTGAGCAGAAGCTCCCTCTGGTGGTTACAAACAGTACTGAACCATTCAATGAGGATTGGCAATCAGGAATTACAGACTGGCTGGATATAAGGGAGGTTTCCCCCCATCATGGTTGCCGGTGATCAATTGTTCTTGTATCAACTTTGTTTCCTGGTTCACTTGGAAGCTTGCTGAGTCTTGCCTCTTCTTCTGCTCTCAGATAAGATATTTTCTGTTTTTTGTTTTTGTGCTTGCCATTTGCATTTTTCTCTGCATTTCTGTGAGGTTGGTCAGGTTCCCCTCCCTGGGGGCTTGGGCCCCTCTCGGTTCCTCTGGAGCCACTGTTGTTTGTTCATTTGCCTTTTCCAGTTTTTTCTGTGGCTGCGGCTTAGTTTTGTTACACCAGAGAACTAATTTAGGTGGTAGAGGTCGTGTGATCTCAGTTGTTTTTGCAATTAGTAGCGTTGGCTTTTTTTAGGGGTTTTTGGAATTGCAGTAAGTATCCTTCCTATCCTTTTCTGTCTAGGCAGATTGGGCACCAGCGTTTGCTCATACTATTTTCTGTCTGTGTCTGTATTTCCTCTTGTCTAACCGCCATTACATGTTTGGGGGCTTCCTATGTTCTTTGGGGATCTGCTCCGGGGCAGATAGCTTTCCTCTTTCTATCTTTATGTGTAGTTAATCTCTCAGGCTGTGACGAGGCGTCTAGGACCAACTTAGGAACGCTCCACGGCTGCCTTTAGTTGTGGTGGTTAGTCAGGGTACTGCAATCCAGTAGATTCCAACCTCTCTGGTGTATTGCCGTTTTTGCCTGCTCTCCTCAGCTACCAAAACATAACACCTAGGCCCTCTTCGCTTCTCTCTCTACATGGCCCCAATTGAACAGACCCTCAGCAAATTTGGCTTTCAGTACCATCTTTATGCTGATGACACTCAACTATGCACGTCATCTCCTTGCCTTACCTCTGCTGTACTAAAGAACACCAGTTACTGTCTGTCCGCAGTTTCCAACATCATGTCTGCTGTCTATCTGAAACTCATCCTTTCCAAAACTGAACTTCTTCTGCTTCCACCATCTTCTCACCTCCCTAAAGCTGACATCTCCCTCTCCATGTGTGGCACCACAATTATGCCTAGGCAGCAGGTGTGCTGTCTGAGGATCTTTCCTTCACCTCCTACATAAAATCTCTTGCACGCTCTTGCCGCTTACACCTAAAAAAAATCTCTAGAATCTGCGCCTTTCTCGCCATAGAAATAACAAAAACCCTCACTATTGCCCTGATCCCCTCCCACCTTGAGTACTGTAAATCTGTATTAATTGGCTTCCCCCTCACTCGACTTTCCCCTCTCCAGTCCATCCTTAATGCTTCAGCCATGGTCATCTATCTGGCTAATCGGTACTAGGACGTCTCCGCTCTGTGTCAGTCATTGCAATGACTGCCCCTACATTATAGGATCCAATTTAAACTGCTTATTCTCACCCACAAAGTTCTGCACAGTGTGGCACCCCCCTCCATCTCCTCCCTCATTTCTGCTTATCATCCTACCCGCTCATTATGTTCTGCAAGCGACCTTCAACTAACATCCACACTATTCAGTACCTACCACTACCAGCTCCAAGACTTCTCCTGAGTTGCACCAATCGTCTGGAATGCTCTACCCCAAGAAATTAGAACTAACCACAACTTACACAGTTTTAGGTGTTCCCTAAAAAACAACTGTTTAGGTAGGCCTATCACTTACCCTAATTCAAATTCTTTTATATACATATAGTCCATTCTCTACTTCTCTGATCATAACCCTCCATCAAACTCCATCATTCCCAAAAGCACTGCAAATATTGGCTGGCGATTAGCTCATGCTGCCTTTTATCTAGGTTTATCTAGGTATAAGTGATCAATAAGTCATAATTTAGATGATGTATTGCTTGGGAAATTTGGGGGAACTATAAAAGCAGATGAAACTTAGCTGCTCATTTTTCCTGGTTGATGTGCCTAGCAGTGGGTGTATCCTGTTCATTGTGGATATCACCCAAATGTTCCCCTACTCTTCTCCTGAATTTTCTGATTGTCTTGCCAAATGTATTCTTTAACACAGATACATGCTGCTTTGTAAATGACTCCCTTGGTATTTACAGTTGAAAAATTTCTTGATGCAAAAACGTTTCCTTGTCACCCCACTGGAGAAGGCATTGCCTGTTAAAATATGTGCACAAGCCACGCAGGTCCCACATTTATAATTACCGTATTTTTCGGACCATAAGACGCCCTCTTTTTCCTCCAAATTTGGGAGGAAAGTGTGGGTGAGTCTTATGGTCGGAATGTAACATGGGGAGGGGTAGGGGGCTGCGGTGGAGTGAGATCACAGGAGGCAGGAAAATATCCCCTCTGCTGCAGGAATCCAGCACTGGGGAAACCACTGGTCCCGATACTTAAGTGCAGTGAATATTCATTAGCCGCTTCCCGGCCCACCTATCAGCTGAACAGTGAGTGGGGAGCAGCAAATGACAGAGCCACATGGTTTCCCCAGCATCTGATTCCTGCAGCAGCAGGGGAGATGTGTGTTGGAAGGAGAAGGAGGCGGCAGGAGCAGAGTGCAGCAGGAGGCATCGCATACCTGACAGCACAGGGGCTGTGCTGATGCCAGGCTGAATGCTCCTGTGGAGGACCAGTGATGAGGTCATGAAGAGGGCAGGCTGGAGTATCACATGACCACACAAAGCCCTGCCTCTTCATGATGTCATCACAGGTCCTGCAGACACACTGTACAAGAAAGAATTAATTAAAAGGTTAGTAATGACAGCACATAAAAAATCACTCCGCCATTCTGTGGTGGACTATAACTCCCAGCATGCCATAGGATCTTCAGTATATGCTGAGAGTTATAGTTCTCCCATGGGATCTTAAAGCAGCACTCCAGTGTTATTTTTCAGTGCTGGAGTGGTGCTTTAAATATAAGCCCCGTGCCCCCATTCATATACTCACCCTCCAGCGTCTTCACATACTTTACAGACACCACACTGATCCCGCAGCACCATCTCCTACCCGTTACTTCCAACATAATAACATACTATTATATATAATAACACCACATATAATAGTATGTTATTTATGTTATTAAATATTTTACCACATTTTTTGCTTCAAATATATTTTTCCCTATTTTCCACCTCTAAAACCTGGGTGCGTCTTATAGTCCGGTGTGTGTTATAGTCTGAAAAATACGGTACCCCTTGGTCTCAGTGAGACCCATGTTTCTACTTAGTGGTGGCATGAAATGACTATATACCACACTGTCCCCAAATGAATGATTTTTTTTCAGCATGTGTTCAGGGGGACATCCCTATATTAAAATAATAACATTAAAAGAATGTCATCATTCATTTTGAGTACATCCTAATGTTTTTTGAGGATCCCACTGAGGGTGAGTAGGGCATAATCTTTATTGCCAGGGCTGGTGCTTTGTGAATTATTTCACATGTTCATGTTTTAAACAAAGAGCACATAGATGCAAAATGGCTGTTACACATGTTCTGTACTTTCATATCACTATATACACTACAAGAACATGAAAAGTACAGGGCTTACCACATTTTTTAGGCTAAGTGAACACGTTCAGGAATGTGTGCCGAATTTTCCTGAGCAAAACCGGACTTTTTTCGCAGTAAAAACGCACATTTTTGTGGATTTTGCACATTTTTGGTGCGTTTTTTTGCGCAGATTTTGCGCGTTTTTAACGCCATTTTTCCCTGAACTTTCTAGGTCAATAATATAGGGGAAAAATGCTAGCATTCCGCGTAATTAATGAACATGCTGCTCCTTTTTCCGTGATGTGTTTTTTTCACGGAAAAAAAACGCACCATGTGCACAAAAATTGCGGAATTCATTCTAAATAATAGGATGCTTTATTCATGTGTTTTTTACGCGTTTTTTGCCTCGAAAAAACGCGAAAAAACTGCAAATAATCCTGAATGTGTGCACTTAGCCTAATTGGTGGAAACCAATCTCATAATTTGGGAGTGCGTATTACAGTAACAGAACATCAACTGTATTAATGAAAAAAGTAGAAAAACTACACACCCTAATTCGTTTTATAAAAACAGTGTCCTGTTCCTGAGCTCAATATCATTGTGGCACTCTGGGGAGATCTTAAGCGCACAGTTCATTCTAGAAAGCCCAGGAATTTATAGAAACTAGATGCTTTTTGCCAAGAAGAGTGGGCATCTGAGAAAATAAAGAACCTCATCCACAACTACTACAAATGACTTCAAGCTGTCATTGATGTTAGAGAGGACAATACACGGTATTAAGAAAAGGGATATGTAAACTTTTGATCAGGGTCATTTGGATGTTTTGGGTTGTCATTATGATTTAAAAAGAAAAAACACAGTAGTTTGACAATAAATGGCTTTATCCAGTTGTAAGAAGAAGGACCGGACCGGGGGTACATCTTTTACGTTGGGTCCGGAACTGTCAGGGCCGTCTCCTCTGTTGTCCGGGGGAAAGCTTAGAGAACAGGACCAACCATTGCACTTATCAAGGGGTGTGGCTAGGTTAAAAAAACCTGAGCGCACAGGAAGCAGTCAGACTTGGCGGGGAGAGACAGCATGTGGCAGGGAGAAGGCAGTGCTCCGTCCCTTGAGCACCATCGCAGTGCAGGCCCTCGCCACAGCATACACATGGCCACTCACAGAGCCTGTGACCAGAGACCTCCTGAGTGTCCAGTGGCTCCCACAAAGCAAGGTGCCAAGCTCTCTGGGCCCGTGTGTACACGCACATACCGCCTTAGAAAGACCAGGTTTGCTACCATGAACTGTATCCTGACCCCCCAGTGCATATCTGTCGGGCCACGTTAAGCTCCGGCAAGTTCTTGAACTGTGACCCACTCTCTACACTGCATCCCGATCAAGCTCCCCGTGACAGGCATCAGAGATTAACCACTGCCCCCAGGACTCTGCTCATTAACTTCTACAGGACCATACCGGACTCACTACGCGCTAACCGTTGTTGACACCATCGTTTTCCTCGTGGACATTCCAGTTCGGTAATCGTCTGAACTAGATAAGTTGCCTCTTATCTTAAAGAGTGTTTTTGCCCCCCTTTTACCTGCATTTTACCCCAAAACTATGTACCCTTGATCTACTATTATCCGCATTACTCCTATTTACTATTCATCTCCCTGCGTGGAGTATTTATCTGTTACAAGTAAATACTTTAACCCTTGCTCTGCCTCCTGTCCATTACTGCATCCCACAACCTGCTCACACAATCACTAACCATGAGTGGAGAAAAAGTTTTGGTGTTATCATTCATATTCTCTGAAAAAGGTCAAGAAAGCAAAAATTCTCTGGGGTATGTAAACTTTTTAACACGACTGTGCTTACTTCCAATTGTCAGCATCACGATTTACTTGCAGTGGATATGCTGCTAAGGGTTTTACATTGTTTCTAGTTTTGCTTCTTTTTCATTTTCACTATGACTAAGGGCGGCTACACCCCTGAAACTTGTCAGATGTTATTTATGGAGAATACGTAATAATACGATATGCTGTTTTTTAACTCAAGATGAAATAAAATTTGGAAGTTTTAACACAAGAAATTGGGACATGCAGTTTTCTTGTGCTTTCCTATCACATCAAAATTAAATGCGTGAGTTTGGCATGACGAAACAAGGACAAGTATAAAGGGTCATAGACCATAATGTGTCTGTTGTGCTATCTGTTAAGAAAAAAACAATAGAACTTGTTTATGAAAATCGGACTTGTGATTAAGCCCTTACAATCAAGTTGTCAAAATGATGTTTTTTTTCTTGTTTTAGCTTTGCACTTTTTAAATTTGTTAAGTAGCCTTATCCAGAACAGAGGTACATAAATGCGACACAGTAAAACATACTGTACAATGACTGGTTCTGCTGATGAATTAATAACTGATATCATTGGGCATTTATAACATCTGTACAACAAAACACTTAACTGTAAAACAAAATCATTCATATATTTTGATAATGGCATCTATTCTGAAAAGTGATGATGACATTGTTTGAGAAGCAAATTTAGTGAAATTGTACTTTCACATAACAGAGATTTAGTAACATTCTAGTTTTGTCTACATACCTACTGTTTGTCAATCTGTAGCATACTATGTATGGCCATGAACTATTGTTAAGGACTCAGATATATAATAAGATAGGTTACTACAAATCCCCAAAGTCAACAAAAACAGATCAACCGTTCTCACAGAACCACATCTTATTTTTATAGAACACTGATGTCAAATGAAATAGTCAGGAAATAAGAATTTACCTTTTTAGGAGGTGTACAAGAAAAGAAAAACCCGTCGTATGATATTTGGAAACGTAATTCATATTAAGATTGGTGGGATTGTCCTTGGTGGGATTTAAACCCAGGACCCCAGCTCTGCAAGGCTACAGTGCTAACCACTGAGCCATCATGCTGCCCTAAATATGCAGATATCCTAGTCTCATTATAAGCAGCTGAAATGGGAGTATCCATTTGAAGACTTTTGAGACAATTTAAAACATTTGTCTTGGAATTTTCTGCTATTTTCAGTATGTTTTAATGGTTTTTAATGGTTGACACTGTATTTCATACTCTATCACTTCAATGGTTTTTTTTATTTCAAAATGCTATTGTATTAGATATTTTTTATTTAGCAAAAAAAGTAATATTAATGAATCCTACAGATTTTATTACAAGTATTACTACAGTATATTTTACCTGCCATATTTGATCAAGAAAAATATAATTACCAAAATAGCTGAAAAAACAACAACTTTCTTGCCAAAAATTTCTGTGGTACAATCCACCTCATTATAGATCGCCTAGAAGCCATTGTATCTCAAAGGTTTATTATGGCTTTAGGCTATACATATATTTTAGAAACCTGCCTATCGTTTGAGAAATATTAATAATTCTGAACTTTTCACTCTCTCTTGAAACTGTTTTCTTTTAAAGAAAGCTGTCAAAAAGTGTTTTTAGTACAAACATTTGCAAATGTACTTATGCATCAAAGATGAGTGGATGTTTTAACAAGGCTACATTAAAAATCATAGTACTGAAGGAAAATGGAAATGCTTAGCAAAAAATATAGGGTACTATCAGACACATTTATATTATTTGATATAGAATGTGTTAAATAGCAATATAGCAAATTACTCAAATTACTTTATTAGAACTTCATTTTAAAGGTATGTTGCCTTAACCCCCCAAAATCACTCAATTTTTCTGACAGTATATTGGTCACTGTCTATTGTTCAGTTTAAAATTTCTAGTGAACGATACTTACAGAGCAATAACAGGAGGGGATGAGGTTTTTTATGTCTGTTGCTGTTCTCTTGAGAGAATTGTTTGAAGTACGAATTTGCTGGTTTTGACAAATTTTCCAAGCATGTTAGATTTGTGGCAAATACGTGAGCATAAACCACATAATTAAAAAGCATCTAATTGCCAGAAAAATATATGCAGAACAGTGTCGATTCCCCTTGGAGTCAATTAAGTCACATATTAAGCTCTGTAATGCACACAGAATCGTTTTATTTTTTTTTAGTGTCCAAGTGACTTCAACCTATCTGACTAGGATAAAATGGATGGTGGCCAAAAGTTAAAAAAAACAGTAGTCTATCTAAAAGCACATTTCAGTATCAGACATTAAATGCCACCTAATTTGTTTAAATGGTCTTAAAATTATGCCCTTTGGGAGGGTAGATGCAAGCTTTGCTGTTGTTTATAGATAGGATGCTAAAATGGAGGAAACTATGGCATTTACACGTAGTTGAGTGAAATAATGTTTAGAATGTGAAGAAGAAATGGCCTTTCAACTGGAAGTGAAAAAAAAATGGTGTCTGAAACTAGCTAACCCCAAAACAGGAGGTTTGTGACTGTCGTGTGCAAATGTCTACAGAAAGAGAAGCAGGGCAAAGAGTTAGGACATTGTATGAATAAAGAGGCATGGCAATTTAAGGCCAGGAACAGCAGACCCAACAGCAGCAAATTTACATTATGGATGCCTTGATGGACAGGGAGAACATGCCTGTTGGTCCATCAGCAACAGTAGGAGACAAATGGTGTAGATATAAGTTAACATACAATCTTGCAGCAGACAGATGGTGTGGCCGATTTAATCATTGGCATCAGCCATTGATGTATGGAAGTCTGCAGTGATCAATGCTTGAATCATATTGACAAATCTATTATTTATTTTCAGATTACCTGGTCTGCTCTGTTTTTATAAATCCACCAACCATGCTGAACATCCTCTCTGACATTACATTGGACTGAGAGCTTCATTGTTTCATTGTCTTAACCACATTGTGAGAGTTGGTTGCCATAGCCTGTGTGGCAGTCATCAATTACACTTTTACTGTTATAGTCATCCCCTGCATTTGTAAGAGAGAGAAATATGTTTATATATACATACATATATACACTCACGGCTGCAAGTATTGGCACTCTTGAATTAGTTCCAGTAAATTTAGAATTTCTCCTAGAAAATTATTGTAACTACATGTTTATTGTGTGTATTGGAACAATATGTATGTGGTGTATGGGGTGACCAAATAGAGGTAGAACCTCTGGTAAAGGGCTTGCTGCATCCTTTTAGGACAGCTCACCCATCTTTGGTCCTCACCTGGTACTCAATTCTCACCTGTACCTCCAAGTAACTGGTAGCATGTGGCAGTGGGTAAACCCTGGAACACCGCCTCGGCAGGTGGACCCAACCAGGTGAAGGTAGCTGTTGATTTTGATGCCCTTGGTGACTTTAAGGTTTTGCCTACCAGTGAATTTGAAGGCTGTATTTGGCAGGTTGTGTGGAAGAAACCATCTAAGATTTTACAGGCAGAAAAATGTTTCCTTGCAAAGCATTATGGAGAGCTGTGAAGATGCAGCAAGGCACATATAGGACACTGCTGGCCATCCTTTGGGTCCTGACCTATCTCCTAGCTCTTGCCACTGGGATTTGATAGACACGGACGACAGAGTGAGGCTGACAACCTGCGCAATTCTTCCTCACTTTAATCCAAGTCAATCCAAGTCAAGCACAAGTCATGACTTCAATCAATGCACTGCAAAGTTCTTTGATAATGGGGGAGTGGCAAAGCAGCATGTGTGGAATCACTGGAAGCTGTAGTCACAAATCTGCACACAGGTGGCCCAGGGCATAGGACCGGTCCCCACTGGACCAAAGCATCAGTGGAGTTTGGCAGCACTTTGTGTGTCTGAACAGCCCTCTTTAGGTTCACTCTGCTCACCTTTGTTGCAGAAGGGGCTAGAAAATGTGCCTCAAGCTTAATCTGCTTCACCTTAATCTTTCCACCATACCGCAGCTGGCATTCCCTCATAGCGGTCGACCCACATAGAAGAAAATGATGGTACTCAGCCTTGTCACATGGAATGTAAGATCTCTGATAGACAATATCAAGGCAGGCAGACACTGGTTGCTAAGGAGCTAGCCCGCTACAACGTGGACACAGAAGCTCTCAGTGAAATGTGCTTTCAGATAACGGCCAACTGACAGATGGTAGTGGTGGATACATGCTTTTCTGGAGTGTGCGAGGCATCTCTGAATGTTGAGAAGCAGGCGTGAGATTTTCTATCAAATGTCACCTTGTTTATAAACTTACCCAGCTTCCAGAGGACTTCAGTGACCGCGTGATAAACAGAAAAAATGACCAGAACATCCAAACTGATGTAAACAGGTGCTAGCTATCACAACAATTCAAAGAAAAAACAAAGCTGTACTATGGAATGTTATGAATAGTAAATCTAGAAAATTGGAACTGCACTACTGCCATAGAAAATAGGTAAGTGCTACATTATGTACATATGGAATTTTTAGAAAATTGGAACTGCAATATTGCTGTAGGAAAATTTAGAGTAAAAAGAATGTATTTAGCACATAAATTGGCCAGTTTATATGAGACCATCTGTCACCGTTAAGGCGTACCTTACAGTTGGGTCCCTGTCCTGATAAGACAAATCTCTTGGACTAAAATCCTACAAATGGAGCAGAAAGGAATTAGATAATTAAAACCACCTGAGGCTGATGGGAGTAGGAGTGCACATTTCACAGGAGTTTGCTACAAACAGAAAAACTGATCAGCACATCCAAACAGGTGCTATCTAACACAAGAATTCTAAGAAAAAAAAAAGCTGCACTCTCGAATGATAGGAATAATTTTCTAATTTTACTATTCTTAACATACCAGAGTACCGCTTTGTTTTTTCTTAGAATTGTTGTGTTAGCTAGCACCTGTTCACATCAGTTTGAATGTGCTGGTCAGTTTTTCTATATGTAGAAAACTCCTGTGACATTTGCACTCCTAGTCCCAATCACAGTAAAGGCACAACCAAGATAGCTATGGCATTACAGTGACTGGTAGGCAATCCACGCATGTTTATTATCAGTCTAAGAAGTGCCAGGATGGGGCTGGGACTCAAACTTGCATGCGAGCATTCAAAAATGTTTGCCGAGTAACGAGCATCTCGAGCACACTGATGCTCGATCGAGTGATGAGCAGTGATGAGTATGCTTTCTCATCACTAATCACTGCCTAATCTGTGACAGGGTGGCCTGCTGTCATTGCTACTACTTCTGTGGAAGCCAGGCTGGGTGTAGCCTCTGATCCTATCTGCCCCATGCAGTTGTGACACTGTTACTTGTGGTGTTACATAGGACTGCATGTGACATCCATCACATTATTTGTACTCAGAGTTATCACTGTGTTATCTATGGTGTAACATATGTAAGCTTTTCAGGGGATATAGCTCTAGGATCGCTGTCTGGGTAGACAGAGTGGCACGAAAACAGTTCATTCAGACAGCAGTTCTGGTGAAAACTGGCCGCAACCAGCTTTATTCAAGTCCACAGCAAACAGATATAAAACAAATCATAAACAGAAGACCTGGGCTTGTCTAGCCACTAATTACACTTAGATAGATTTCCCTATCTATCCGGGTCCAGACTCTACCAGTCTGTGCCCAAAACAACACATATGTTCAGTAGTTACCAGCGTGGAGTTTCACAGAGTCTCCTCCTTGTGTCTGAAGGCACCTTCAATGTCCAGACTTGAGAGAGCTCCCTCCTATTCAGCCGCTATTCGCACGGATGCTCACTGAGACTACTCCTGTGTCCGGGGTACATCGAGTACCCAGACTGAGATAGCTCAAACTCCTGGAGACTGCTTCTTGTGCCTAGACTCCTTGTCCAGACTAAGCGAGCTCCCACTCCTGGAGACTGCTTCTTGTGCCTGGACACCTTCCTGTGTCCAGACTAAGCGTGCTCTCTGACTGTGTTTGCAGACACCTACTTCTGGTCTCCTAATTAACAGCTGAATGGTTTCAGGCCTGAGCTGCAAGTGTGTGCTGAATGTAAGGTGTAGTGACCTTTCTCTACCACTAGGTTTACAAAGCCACACATTTCCCTTATACCATACAGCACAGTACCTAGGTGAAATGTACACCCCATTCGACACACATTCCTTCACTGTCTCACATATCCCCTCCCTCTTCTCCAGACCGGAGGGCTGGTCATCCAGACCAGAGGGCTGGTCAACAATCCAAAAGAGACAGTGAACTCTGGACCAGTCATGGCCCTCATCAGCTTCATCTTCACTACTGTCATCCGTATCTTCACCTGAGCCATAGCCAACATCAGCTTTCTCTTCATCTGAAGCATCCGCACTACCCTGTACCCTCCCAGGCCTATGCTCTCTGCGGGCCTCGGGTATCCTGCACGGTTTCATCTTGACCTTAGGGCCGGGCTCAGTTTCGATATAGTGCCTGAGCAGAGAAGTACGACCCGGCACATCAGAACACTTCTGCTGACTCTCTCAGAAACTCACGTACCTCCTGTCCCTGGTGCACTGACCACGTGTCACCAACTATCACAGAAGGTATAGGGGGTTTTTCACTTTTCTCCAGTTCCCCTTGAACCTTCTTTACTTCATTGAGCTTCTCCAGAAGATGCTCATGGCTCTCATCACGCTCCTTCATCACAGTTTGGAGTTTTTTCTGAGAAGTAATCACTTCATCTTGTACCTGTTGGACGTCCTTTATGTCTTCAGCCCCTTCTTCAGGCTCTTCTGGTAGGACATGCTCAGAAGCCCTACCGTCAGTCTTACATTCTACTTCTTCAGTCACATCATTATGGTCTCCAATATCTCCATTTATTCCAGCTTTCAAGTTCTCCTTGATAGCTGCATCTGTATACTCAGAACCCGCCGGATTCTTCTCTTCCACCACGTTCTGCATCCCGTCTGAGCTCCCGTGTGTCTGCAGCGGCAACGGAGTGACACACCGCTTTTCCCATTTATTGGGACGTGGCTCCGATGTAGACTCCATGAAAGTGCGCTTGAGCTCACCAATGCCAGCTACTGATCCGGACCGTAACCCGTCCACGCCGCTGTCTTCGGCAGAAACAGATTCCTGGACAGAGTCAGTCCCCATATCTTCAGTCTTGTTCCTCACAGCTTCACTTGAAACCTCAGCTTCTGATGAGGCATCTGGCTTGGTGACCACCACTTCCATGGCTTTTTCCACCTCTGCAGCATTACCTTCAGAGTCCTGGGCATGATGCAGCTCCATACCATACATTGATAACTTCTCATCTACAACAGCATCCACTTGTGCTGTGTTCAGTTTCAGAGTCCTGCCTTTAAAGCTCAGCTCTCCTTTCACCTTAGTCTTCGCCAGGGAACCGGCCAACTGTAAAACATCTTCAGATGCCATCTTCTGTCTGGCTGTAAGGTCAGCATCAGCTTTCTTCTCAGGACTCTCAACCTCCTCTGCTACCATGCCTTCCTCATTTGCACTGGTTGCTTTATGGTCATCAGATGATTCACTATCACTATCACTATCCCTGTCTGACCCCTTTTTCTCAGCCACATCTGGCTCACTGTCAGGGCTATACACTTCATTTTCATTCACATCCTGCTCACTGTCAGGGTTATACAATTAATTTTCATTCACATCCTGCTCACTGTCAGGGTTATACAATTCATTTTCATTCACATCCTGCTCACTGTCAGGGTTATACAATTCATTTTCATTCACATCCTGATCTGGAACCTTAGTTAACATGTCATCCACAACATTAACTTCACCATCTGGTCCCTCAAGTATGTGACTATGTGACAACCCCAGCACTATACTTCCATATAGCTCAGGTACTAGGAGCTGACTCACGACCTCTCCCTGGACTTCAGTGTCCCTATACAATAGGTTATTGTTCATGGCAGCATGAGGAAACCTCTCATCAGAGCCAGGCTCTTGGGAAACCTCATTTAGAACATTTATATTTTCCTGGGCCGTTTTAAGAGAGGGGTCTCGCCACTGCTCACTCTCAAAATTGTCACAGGACACAGGTAAGTCAGGGACACTCGGTTTCCGAGAACCACCATCCTCGTCTCCCAACATCACCTGCAAAGGAATTTCATCACTATCACAGTCATCATTATTATCAATATCATTATCATGACTATGATCAGTATCATCATCACTATCATGATCATCATCACTATCATTATCAGCATCAGCATCATTATCATGGTCATCATCATTATCATGATCATCATTATCATCATCATCATCATTATCATTATCATCATCATCATCATCATGGTCATCATCATTATCATGATCATCATCATCATTATCATTATCATCATCATCATTATCACATAAGTTTAACGGCCCACTAGCATTGTGTTCCGCCCCTCGGGACTGCGCACCCTCAATAGGAGCTTCATCACACTGTCCATTAGAAACATTTTTTCCCCAGAGACCCTTAGATCGGGGAAAGTCATTACCCAATATAACGGGGTGCACCAGGGTCTTCACTACCCCCACTTCACATGAAACCTCCCCGAGTTTGGGGACCAAGTCCACGGCAGTCTCTGGGTAGACTTTGGTGTCTCCATGGATGCACACCACACTCAGGTGTTTATCAGGGATGAAGTCCCTATCAATCAGGCTGTCACATACGGAAGTCACTGGACTCTCTGAGTCCAAGAGGGCCTGTGCTGGGCAGTCATTTACAACCACCGGGGACCCCTGTGGTCCAGTCTCTTCGGCTGCGGTGGTTACACACACAGGTTCTGCGCAGAGAGAGAGGGACCTGCCAACATCACGGCACATAGGCTCCCCCTCTAATGAACAGCCGGCTGCAATTTCACAACATCTCCAACACTGTCCACCACAATCACCCTCCCATATGTCCCCTTGGGCCTGAACCCGCTTATCAGCATACCCCATGTCCCCAACAGCTGGAACGCTCTTACCGCGAGAGTTCAGCGTCCGGGAACTCCGAAGTGACGACCTCTCAGACGGCTGTACCTCAGGAGGACGTGCTTGGGTGTAGCGGTCCACTATCACCTTTTCAACTCCATAATCAGGCCTGCTGACTGCAGACTCCCAACTGTATCTCCAGTCATGAACTCCCCTGGCACGGGCTGTCACCGTAACACCCAGCCGGGTAAGAATCTCCGCTTTCAGCTTGGCATAGTCTTGGCTGTCCTGCTCGCTCAGGTCAGCATAGGCCATTTGGGGTTCTCCAATCAGATAGGGTGCGACCATCATGGCCCACTCATATAGGGGCAGATTCTCCTTCTCTGCCAGTCCCTCAAACCTAGTGAGATATACCTCCACATCATCACGAGGTGTCATCTTTTTCAGGGACCGTCTTACCGCCTTCTTTACAGCGAACAATGCAGGTGACTTTGCCACATTACTTCGGGACGCGGCACCGAAATCCTTTTTTTGTGCTGCCATCCGCTCAACAAATAACCAGTTATTCTCCTTCTTCTGCTGCAGGAATTGCTGCTGGGCCTGCTGCATGCGCTGCTGGTGCTGCAGGCGCTGCTGCTCCATGCTCCGCTGGGCCTGGACCAGGTACTCAATGAGCTCCTCCATACTGCCGGACTTATCTGTCTCAACCACCGCAGTCTTATGTTGCACATTAACTTGCGCCATTTGTTCAAACAGCGCCTCCATGCTGTCATCCATGCTGTCAGACTTCTCTGTCTCAACAACGGCAGTCTTCACTCAAGACATACACACTCCACAGTCTTTTCCACAGAAAAATTCAGCTCTGCTGTGCAGACACTTTTTTTTTTTTTCTCTGCAAACTCTATTAGGGCCACTGTCTCTTTAAGACTGCTCCAATACACGTTTCTCTTTTGCTGCTGCACACTCCACAGTCTTTTCCACAACAAGTTCAGCTTTGCTGTGCAGACACACTTTTTTTTTTCTTTTGCAAACTCTATTAGGGCTACTGTCTCTTTAATACTGCTCCAATCAGACGTTTTTGCTGACACACTTTTTTTTTTTTTTTTCTGCTGCTGCTTCAACAGACCTCACCTCTATCGCTGTCTCTAAGCCACTGTGCTGCACGCACATTCCAGCACCATTTGTATCAGCCACTGTGCTGCCCCAGCATTCTCCGCCAATTGTAACATTTCCAGGGGATTTAGCTCTAGGATCGCTGTCTGGGTAGACAGAGTGGCACGAAAACAGTTCATTCAGACAGCAGTTCTGGTGAAAACTGGCCGCAACCAGCTTTATTCAAGTCCACAGCAAACAGATATAAAACAAATCATAAACAGAAGACCTGGGCTTGTCTAGCCACTAATTACACTTAGATAGATTTCCCTATCTATCCGGGTCCAGACTCTACCAGTCTGTGCCCAAAACAACACATATGTTCAGTAGTTACCAGCGTGGAGATTCACAGAGTCTCCTCCTTGTGTCTGAAGGCACCTTCAATGTCCAGACTTGAGAGAGCTCCCCTCCTATTCAGCCGCTATTCGCACGGGTTCTCACTGAGACTACTCCTGTGTCCGGGTACATCGAGTACCCAGACTGAGATAGCTCAAACTCCTGGAGACTGCTTCTTGTGCCTAGACTCCTTGTCCAGACTAAGCGAGCTCCCACTCCTGGAGACTGCTTCTTGTGCCTGGACACCTTCCTGTGTCCAGACTAAGAGTGCTCTCTGACTGTGTTTGCAGACACCTACTTCTGGTCTCCTAATTAACAGCTGAATGGTTTCAGGCCTCAGCTGCAAGTGTGTGCTGAATGTAAGGTGTAGTGACCTTTCTCTACCACTAGGTTTACAAAGCCACACATTTCCCTTATACCATACAGCACAGTACCTAGGTGAAATGTACACCCCATTCCACACACATTCCTTCACTGTCTCACACATAGTACAGATAATATGGTAGATGTCACCTGTAGTCCTATGTAACAGATAATGTCATCTGTATAAGAAACTGGTGGGAAAGGAGTTGCGAGTGAACATACAAAAGTTTAATACGTGTGTATATTAAAAATACAACTGGTAGTACAACAAGTAAGTAAAACAGAACAAAGATAAGCAAACAAAGTACCAGCCATAGCTCATCCCATCAACTCAGATGCAGTGGTACATTGGTATTTCAGGGTAAAAGGGGAGGCATACCCTTATATGTAAGCTATGTGTAAGTATTAAGTGAACCTACTGGTATAAAAGCACTACAATGGACACGCCTCCTACATGGAAAGTGAGGGAGTATTCAGGCTGGAGCAAGGCAGAGAAAGGACCCCAACACTTATTTCGCTTGTGTACTTTGTTGCTTTTTCAAGGGGATAAGTGTGGGTAGCCAGAAAAGACCTTAATATTCCCCAGCCCCCGGGTCACATGTGTGTCAAGTGTATAACCGGCGGCAAATAGCAGTGCTGGATGTGGTACATGCGCACCGTGTCTACTACACCCAGCAGGAGTACTTTGACTGTCATGATTCAGGTGCTGCGGGCTCATGCTGTCATTTGACAGCGTGGGAACTGTGGCTGTCTGACCAGCGATGATGATTCTACCGCTGATGAGAAGCAGTGTTTGCTATCCTGTCATGCATGACAGCACAACAAACACCCGGTGTTCAAGTGGTTGAACCTGAACGGTAACACAGACTTTCTGGTGAAGTCAGTGTTTGGTGTCCGTGCCCCAACAGTAGGCACATCTCAAACTGTGACCTTTCAGAGGAGGGTGCATTAGGGGTCCTGTTACCTTAGTCTCTGACCCATTCCTTTGCTTGAGGGATGAGGTGTGGAAGCAACCATTGGCTTTATCTGCCTAGGGCACCAAAATACCTTGTCCCGGCCCTGTCTCGAGGTATGAGAGGAATGTAGGCCATTATGTGCGAGAGCAGCAGCGGCGGTGATGTCTGACTGCTGGATCCAGGTTTCAGTAAGAGCGAGAAGGTTAAGAAAATCATAAAGGAAGAAGTCATGGATGTAGGAGAGTGTGTTACATGCTGAGCATGAATTCCAGAGGGCACAGTTAAAAGAGACAGAAGGAATGCAGGGAATATTAATGAGATTTGCAGGGTTTCTGAATGTTGTAGGTGAGGGGTTTGACTTACTATTACAAGAAGGGCTAGTGTAGGGAGAAATATCTCCTGTGACTAGGAGAAGGAGGCTGGAAAAAGTGAGCAGATGGTTTGTTGATTTGTGAGAGCGTCTCTTGTTTTGTATGATTGGACTGAATGGGTCTGTGCAGTTCAGAATTGTGAAAACAGCATGATTGCTGTACATATGAGAGGAGAGAGGGGCTCATATGGATGGATGTATGGAGTGCAAAGAGTTTGTGCAAGGATGATAGATGTGAGTGAATGCAGCAGCCAGGATATAAACTATACAAATACATATCATGAATATTTGTTAGAATCCAAATGTTCTGGAAGTATGTTTCTTTGAATGTCTTACCTGTCTCCTGCCTGTCTAACTACCATGTTAAACTGCTAGGCACAAAATACCCATAGATAAATGCTTCCCTAAAGCTCTGTCTGAATATATAGGAGACTTGTACTTAGATAATAATAATAATCTTTATATAGCGCTAACATATTCTGCAGCGCTTTACAGTTTGCACACATTATCGTCGCTGTCCCCGATGGGGCTCACAATCTAGATTCCCTATCAGTATGTTTATGGAGTGTGGGAGGAAACCAGAGTACCCGGAGGAAACCCACGCAAACACGGGGAGAACATACAAACTCCTTGCAGATGTTGTCCTAGGTGGGACTCAAACCCAGGACTCCAGCGCTGCAAGGCTGCAGTGCTATCCACTGAGCCACCGTTGACAACTAAATTAAGACAACAGGAGCCAATACATGTAGAGATAAACAAAAAAGTTTGCAGGCCAACATGGATCATAAAATTCTTTGAGATCAAGGACCAGCTCACTAAGATGAATGAAATATATACCATTAAAATATGCTTGCAGAGATGGAAATGAGATTGCAGGATATACAGTACAGACCAAAAGTTTGGATACACCTTCTTATTTAAAGATTTTTCTGTATTTTCATGTCTACGAAAATTGTAAATTCACACTGAAGGCATCAAAATTATGAAAAAACACATGTGGACTTATATACTTAACAAAAAAGTGTGTAACAACTGAAATTATGTCTTATATTCTAGGTTCTTCAAAGTAGCCACTGTTATGTTTTGGTACCTGAGGAGAGCAGGCAAAAACGGCAATGCACCAGAGAGGTTGGAATCCTACTGGATTGCAGTACCCTGACTAACCACCACAACTAAATGCAGCCGTGGAGCGTTCCTACGTTGGTCCTAGACGCCTCGCCACAGCCTGAGAGGCTAACTACACCTAAAGATAGAAAGAGGAAATCTATCTGCCCCGAAGCAGATCCCCAAAGAACATAGGAAGCCCCCAAACATGTAATGGCGTTAGACAAGAGGAAATACAGACACAGACAGAAAATAGTATGAGCAAACGCTGGGGCCCAATCTGCCTAGACAGAAAAGGATAGGAAGGATACTTACTGCAATCCAAAAAAAACCCCTAAAAAAAGCCAACGCTACTAATTGCAAAAACACCTGAGATCACACGACCTCTACCACCTAAATTAGTTCTCTGGTGTAACAAAACTAAGCCGCAGCCACTGAAAAAACTGGAAAAGGCAAATGAACAAACAACAGTGGCTCCAGAGGAACCAAGAGGGGCCCAAGCCCCCCGGGGAGGGGAACCTGGCCAACCTCACAGAAATGCAGAGAAAAATGCAAATTGCAAGCACAAAAACAAAAAACAGAAAATATCTTATCTGAGAGCAGAAGAGGCAAGACTCAGCAAGCTTCCAAATGAACCAAGAAACAACGTTAAGACAGGAACAATGTGATCACCGGCAACCATGATAGGGGGAAACCTCCCTTATATCCAGCCAGTCTGTGATTCCTGATTGCCAATCCTCATTGAATGGTTCAGTACTGTTTGTTACCACCAGAGGGAGCTTCTGCTCAGAATTCATTTCTAAAACATTCATAACAGTACCTTCCCCTTGAGGAGGGGTCATCGAACCCTCATTTGTGCAACCAGGTCGGTCAGGATGAGCTCTGTGATACGCACGGATCAGTCTCCTAGCATGGATGTCCGAAGCAAACACCCAAGAATTGTCCTCCTGACCATAGCCTCTCCACTTAACCAAATACTGGAGTTTCCGTCTAGAAAAACGAGAATCCAATATTTTCTCAACCACATACTCCAGATTGCCCTCAACCAAAACAGGGTCAGGAGGCACAGCCATAGGATCCACTGGCTCGACAAACCTCTTCAATAAGGACTTGTGGAACACGATATGGATCTTAAATGTCCCTGGAAGAAGTAAACGAAAGGAAACAGGATTAAGAATCTCCATGATCTTATAAGGTCCAATGAACCTAGGCTTAAACTTAGGAGATGCAACTCTCATAGGGATATTTCTTGAGGACAACCAGACCAAGTCCCCCACTTTAAACCGAGGACCATCAGTCCTATGCCGGTTGGCAAACCGCTGGGCCTTCTTCTGAGAGAGGGACAACCTCTCCACTACCTGGTCCCAAATCTGCTGTATACGCTCCACAACAGAGTCAACACCCGGACAGACAGAAGCCTCCGTCTGTCCCGAAGAAAATTGAAGGTGATACCCAAAATTACAGAAAAATGGAGACATCAAAGTGGCAGAGCTTGCCCTATTATTAAGAGCAAACTCAGCCAAAGGCAAAAAAGAGACCCAGTCATCTTGATCAGCAGACACAAAGCATCTCAGATAAGTCTCCAATGTCTGGTTTGTTCTCTCAGTTTGTCCATTGGTCTGAGGATGAAAAGCAGAGGAGAAAGACAATTGAACACCAAGTTTAGAACAAAAAGTCCTCCAAAATCTGGAAACAAACTAGACTCCTCTGTCAGACACAATGTTCTCAGGAATGCTGTGTAACCGAACCACGTGCTGAAGGAACAAAGGCATCAATTCGGAGGAGGAAGGCAACTTAGGTAATGGCACAAGATGTATCATCTTGGAAAACCTATCACTAATCACCCAGATAACGGTCATTCTCTGAGAAACAGGGAGGTCGGAAATAAAATCCATAGAGATATGGGTCCATGGTCTCTTGGGCAAGGCAGTGGCATCAACAAACCACTAGAGCGAGAGCAAGGCTTGGAGCGAGAGCAAGTCCCATAGGATTGCACAAACTCCCTGACGTCACGAGACAAAGTAGGCCACCAAAAGGACCGACTCACCAAGTCTTTGGTACCAAAAATTCCGGGATGACCGGCCAATGCGGAACAATGAATCTCAGACATCACACTCTTCTTCCACTGGTCTGGGACAAACAATTTCCCAACAGGGCAGCGCTCGGGTTTATCCTCCTGAAATCTTTCCAGAGCCAGTCTCAAATTGGGCGAGATGGTGGAAAGAACTACACCTCTTTCAAAATAACAGCAGGATCAGATAACTCAGGAGAGTCCGCAAGGAGACTCCTCGAGAGGGCATTCGCCTTAACATTCTTAGTGCCAGGAAGAAAGGAAACCTCAAAATTAAAACGTGTGAAAAACAAGGCCCACCTGGCCTGTCTAGGATTAAGTCGCTTGGTTGATTCCAGATAAACCAGATTCTTATGGTCCGTGAGGACCACCACCTGATGTTTGGCTCCCTCCAGCCAATGTCTCCACTCTTCAAAAGCCCACTTCATGACCAATAACTCCCGATTACCCATGTCATAATTACGTTCAGTTGGAGAAAATTTTCGAGAGAAAAAAGCACAGGTTACTTTTAGAGGTCTCAGAATCTTTTTGGGACAAAAAGGCACCTGCCCCAATTTCAGAGGCATCAACCTCCACCTGAAATGGCAGAGAAACATCAGGCTGCCGTAGAACAGGAGCAGAAGTGAATCTCTGTTTAAGTTCCTGAAACGCAGAGACTGCCTCAGGAGGCCAATTCACCACATCAGAACCCTTTTTGGTCAAATCAGTCAATCGTTTAACAATAACAGAGAAATTACCATTAAATTTACGATAAAAATTGGCAAAACCCAAGAATCTCTGAAGAGCCTTTAATGAAGTAGGTTGGACCCAATCACAGATGGCCTGAACCTTGACCGGGTCCATTTCAATAACAGATGGAGACAAAATGAATCCCAGAAATGAGATCCTCTGTACCCCAAAAAGACACTTTGATCCCTTCACATACAGAGCATTCTCTCTCAAAATCTGGAACACAGTCCGAACATGTTTCACATGAGAGTCCCAGTCATTTGAAAAAATTAAGATATCATCCAAATAAACAATCAATGTGAATACTTTTCCATTCCAATTATGACAAGAGCATTCTTAAGGTGATACCTTTATTGCTAACCAGAAAATTATATGTTCGCAAGCTTTCAGAGCGCAAGAGGCTCCTTCTTCAGGCAAGTTACATTTGGAATAATAAGAAAGACACATTAGATGCTTACTATAGTAGGAAATTTGTTCAAGACCTGGGAGTGTGATGCCTTCAAAAGATAAGCAAAGGAAATCAACTTTGCTTATCTTGTGAAGGCATCACACCTCCAGGTCTTGAACAAATTTCCTACTATAGTAAGCATCTAATGTGTCTTTCTTATTATTCCAAATGTAATCTTGCCTGAAGAAGGAGCCTCTGCGCTCTGAAAGCTTGCGAACATATAATTTTCTGGTTAGCCAATAAAGGTATCACCTTAAGAATGCTCTTGTCATAATTGGATGGAAAAGTATTCACATCGATTTTTCTGGCTAACACGGTACCACAATATTATTTATTATTGTACACCAAATAAACAATCAGAAATTCATTCATGAAGGACTGGAAGACGGAAGGAGCATTAGTGAGCCCAAAGGGCATCACTAGGTACTCAAAATGCCCCTCGGGGTATTAAACGCCGTATTCCATTCATCCCCGTGCTTAATGCGAATAAGGTTATACGCCCCCCTGAGGTCAAGCTTGGTAAACCAAGTAGCACTTTTCACCCTGGAAAACAGGTCAGAATTCAAGGGTAACGGATATTGATATTTCACAGTGATATTGTTCAAGAGATGATAATCAATACACGGCCTTAATGAACCATCCTTTTTGGCCACAAAGAAAAAAACGGCACCCAAGGGTGAAGAGGATGGTCTGATATGACCCTTCTCCAATGACTCCTTGATATAAGACCGCATAGCGTCATGTTCAGGTACAGACAAGTTAAAAAGGCGACTTTTAGGGAATTTACTACCAGGCACTAATTCAATAGCGCAGTCATAGCTTCTATGGGGGGGCAAGGATGCAGATTTACTTTCGCTAAACACATCAGAAAAATCAGTCAAAAAGTCAGGAACATCTTGAGCCTGGGGAGAGGCAGAAAAAACAGGAGTGTTGGCATTAACACATTGTCAGCCCCAACTGGTTACAGACACAGATTTCCAATCCAAAACAGTATTATGAGACTGTAACCAAGGGAAACCTAGTACAATAATGTCATGCAGATTATACAACACCAAAAATTTGCAACTCTCCTGATGATCAGGTTCAACCCTCATTATCACCTGAGTAGAAAACTGGGGTTTATTCTCCGCCAAAGGGGTAGAATCGATCCCCAGTAGGGGAATAGACTTCCGTAGGAGCATCAAGGAAAACCCACGTTTAGCAAAATCAAAATCCATCAGGTTAATAGCTGCTCCCGAATCAACAAAATCCTGAGCAGAAAATGTGGACAGGGAGCAAATCAGGGTAACAGTAAACAGAAATTTAGTCTGAACACCACCCAAGACAACTGAGCATGCAAAATGTCTTCCCCGCTTAGGGCAGACTGAAATAGCATGAGAGGCATCATCACAGTAGAAACATAACCCATTGCGTTTTTGAAACTCATGACGCTGTGCCCCAGAAGCCACTCTATCACACTGCATGGGTTCAGAAACTGGTTCACAAGGCAACACTATTCCACGCATACTTCTACGCTCACGCAAACGTCTGTCAATTTGAATCGCTAATGACATAGAATCATTGAGACCAGAGGGAGCAGGGAAACCCACCATAACATCTTTTACATTCTCTGAGAGACCCTTCCGAAAAAGGGCTGCCAAAGCATCATCATTCCATTTGGTCAGGACTGCCCACTTTCGGAATTTCTGACAGTACAATTCAGCGTCCTCAAGCCCCTGATTTAATGCCAAAAAGGTTTTTTCAGCTTGAACAGTGACATTAGGTTCATCGTACAATAACCCAGAGCCAGAAAAAATGCATCAACATTACTCAAAACAGGGTCTCCAGGTGTCAAGGAAAAGCCCAATCCTGAGGATCGCAGCATAGGAGAGAGATGACAATTTGAACCTGCTGTGCTGCGTTCCCGGAGGACTTAGGTTTTAAGGCAAAAAACAACTTACAGTTATTTTTGAAATTCAGAAATTTAGCTCGATCCCCAAAAACAAATCTGGCATGGGGATCCTGGGTTCCACAACTGGCAACCTAGCAAGAAAGGTAGCAATACTCAGAACCTCAGTGGCAAGCTGATCCACACGGCCAGACAACTGTGCAAACTCCATTGAGAAAAAAAAAAATCCTCCTCAGCACCCAGAGAAAAAGAGGGAAAAAATGCAACAAACAGAAAAAAAAAAAAATCTTTGACAACTCTGACAACCTTTTTTGTTTCCACACTATTTTTCCCTTCTGTGAGTACCATACAATTTTCAGTTGGGCCGGTGATACTGTTATGTTTTGGTAGCTGAGGATAGCAGGCAAAAACGGCAATACACCAGAGAGGTTGGAATCTACTGGATTGCAGTACCCTGACTAACCACCACAACTAAAGGCAGCCGTGGAGCGTTCCTACGTTGGTCCTAGACGCCTCGTCACAGCCTGAGAGGATAACTACACCTAAAGATAGAAAGAGGAAAGCTATCTGCCCCGGAGCAGATCCCCAAAGAACATAGGAAGCCCCAAAACATGTAATGGCGGTTAGACAAGAGGAAATACAGACACAGACAGAAAATAGTATGAGCAAACGCTGGGGCCCAATCTGCCTAGACAGAAAAGGATTGGAATAGGAAGGATACTTACTGCAATTCCAAAAAACCATAAAAAAAGCCAACGCTACTAATTGCAAAAACACCTGAGATCACACGACCTCTACCACCTAAATTAGTTCTCTGGTGTAACAAAACTAAGCCGCAGCCACTGAAAAAACTGGAAAAGGCAAATGAACAAACAACAGTGGCTCCAAAGGAACCGAAAGGGGCCCAAGCCCCCGGGGAGGGGAACCTGGCCAACCTCACAGAAATGCAGAGAAAAATGCAAATGGCAAGCACAAAAACAAAAAACAGAAAATTTCTTATCTGAGAGCAGGAGAAGAGGCAAGACTCAGCAAGCTTCCAAGTGAACCAGGAAGCAATGTTAAGAAAGGAACAATTGATCACTGGCAACCATGATGGGTGAAACCTTCCCCATATCCAGCCAGTCCGTAATTCCCGACTGCCAATCCTCATTGAATGGTTCAGTACTGTTTGTAACCACCAGAGGGAGCTTCTGCTCAGAATTCATTTCTAAAACATTCATAACAAGCCACCTTTTGCTTTGAAGAATGCTTTGCACACTCTTGGCATTCTCTTGATGAGCTTCAAGAGGTAGTCACCGGAAATGGTTTTCACTTCACAGTGTGCCCTATCAGGTTTAAAAAGTGGGATTTTTGGCCTTAAAAAATGGGGTTGGGACCATCAGTTGTGTTGTGCAGAAGTCTGGTGGATACACAGCTGATGATCCTACTGAATAGACTGTTAGAAATTGTATTATGGCGAGAAAAAATCAGCTAAGTAAGGAAAAATGAGTGGCCATCATTACTTTAAGAAATGAAAGTCAGTCAGTCAGAAAAATTGGAAAACTTTGAAAGTGTCCCCAAGTGCAGTTACAGAAACCATCAAGCGCTACAAAGAAACTGGCTCACATGAGGACCGCCCCAGGAATGAAAGACCAATAGTCAGTTACCTCTGCTTTATCCGAGTCACCAGCCTCAGAAATCGCAGGTTTACAACAGCTCAGATTAGAGACCAGGTCAATGCCACACAGAGTTCTAGCAGCAGACACATCTCTACAACAACTATTAAGAGGAGACTTTGTGCAGCAGGCCTTCATGGTAAAAAAGCTGCTAGGAAACCACTGCTAAGGACAGGCAACAAGCAGAAGAGACTTACTTGGGCTAAAGAACACAAGGAATGGACATTAGACCAGTGGAAATCTGTGCTTTGGTCTGATGAGTCCAAATTTGAGATCTTTGGTTCCAACCACCGTGTCTTTGTGCGACGCAGAAAAGGTGAACGGGTGGACTCTATATGCCTGGTTACCACCGTAAAGCATGGAGGAGGAAGTGTGATGGTGTGGGGGTGCTTTCCTGGTGACACTTGGGATTAATTCATAATTGAAGGCATACCGAACCAGCATGGCTACCACAGCATCTTGCAGCGGCATGCTATTCCATCCGGTTTTGCGTTTAGCTGTATCATCATTTATTTTTCAACAGGACAATGACCCCAAACACACCTCCAGGCTGTGTAAGGGCTATTTGACCAAGAAGGAGAGTGATGTGGTGCTACGCCAGATGACCTGGCCTCCACAGTCACCAGACCAGAACCCAATCGAGATGGTTTGGGGTGAGCTGGACCGCAGAGTGAAGGCAAAAGGGCCAACTAGCAAGTGCTAAGCATCTCTGGGAACACCTTCAAGATTTTTGGAAAACCATTTCCAGTGATGACCTTTTGAAGCTCATCAAGAGAACGCAAAGAGTGTGCAAAGCAGTCATCAAAGCAAAAGGTGGCTACTTTGAAGAACCTAGAATATAAGACATATTTTCAGTTGTTTCACACTTTTTTGTTAAGTATATAATTCCACATGTGTTAATTCATAGATTTGATGCCTTCAGTGTGAATTTTCATAGTCTGAAAATACAGAAAAATCTTTAAATGAGGTCTATCCAAACTGTTGGTCTGTACTGTATGTAGCAGATGAATGAAATATATATCATTAAAATATGCTTGCAGACATAAAATTGAGGTTGCAGGATATATGCAGCAGATGAATGAAATTTACTGTATACCTGTATGAAGAGAGATGACTGTTATATTCATGCCATGCTCAACTGCCAGGCACTCTGAAGAAAATGCACTTGGAATAAAATGTGTATAAATGCCCCCTACATAATATCATCAGAGAGACATCTGATTGTCACTGAATTTATTCTGCAGCAAGACAATGACTCCAAACATTTAGTCAATGTCATTAAGAACTACCTTCAGCATAAAGAAGAACAAAGAGTCTTGGAAGTGATGATATGGCTCCAAGAGTCCAACAGAGTCAAAATCTCAGTTTCATCAAGTGTGTCTGGGATTACATGAAAAGACATAAGGATTTGCCGAAGCCTATATCCACAAAATATCGCTGGTTAGTTCTCCAAGATGTTTTGAATGACCTTCCTGCTGAGGTTTTTTTTTAAACTGTGTACAAATGTACCTAGAAAAAATCATGGTTGGACACTGTGGTACATGATCACATCAAAATTTGTTACAACATTTTCATCATTTTCAAATCGTTATTGTTACGATCCATTTTTGGATCTGTGGCAGATTTTGCTTTTCATATTTAAACTTTTTTCCCTTCAGGCCATCGGGGGTTAATTTCAGTCTTTTCCCCCGGTGGCCGCTGGTGTAATTACATTGCTGCTTAGTGTGCTGGTGCACGTGTGACCACTCCCACATCCTTTAAAAGGTCACCTGATGTGTCAGCTGACTGTTGGTGATACACTTCCTCTTTGGAGATCAACCAAGCTGGAGTCAGGAGCTTGCTGAGTGTAGTGGTACTTCAGCTATTTCCTTGATCGGTGCCTTACTTTGCTGTGCGGTGCATTGTAAGTGGTAAGTTTTGTTTTTTAGTTGATTTAACCCCTAGGTGTCTGTCTTTTCTTTCCTTTTGGGAGGGGGATGGGGGGTTTGGCTCAGGGCTAAACAGGAGATAGGGACAGATCGGTGACTTGGGCCTCACTACCTTCAGGTGTACCCCCAAGTTAAGGAAAGACAGGGCATCCCCTTAGCTTGAGGGGCAGTTCAGGGGCCCAGGTTCCTCATCCCCTGTTTTCACACTACTGCCCCATGACAGCTATCATGTCTACCATATGTTTTGGACTATAAGATGCACCGGACCATAAGACGCACCCCAAATTTTCAAAAGAAAAATAGGGAAAAAAAATAATGAGTCAAATGAGGATCCATCGTACAGTCCGAATTCAGCTTACCAAGGGGTAATCGGCACAGGTGGAGGAGTGGTTACAGGGGTTGCTCGGTTCTCCAGGCTGGTGCAGTGGCCTCCAGGAATTCCCATCCCAGGCTGATGCAGCGGTGGTGCTCTGCGGTGCGGAGGCTCCGCTGGCATTTTGAGACAGGTTTGGTGGTGTTGCTCTGTGGTGTGGCACGGCTCTGCCGGCATTTTGCGACAGGTGTGGCAGTAGTGCCCTGTGCTGCGGCCAGCTGTGCTCTGTGCTGTAGCCAGAGATGGTCTTTGCTGCGGCCAGTGGTGCTCTGTGCTGCAGCCAGCGGTGGTCTGTGCTGCGGCCAGAGATGCTCTGTGCTGCGGCCAGTGGTGCTCTGTGCTGCGGCCAGCGGTGGTCTGTGCTGCGGCCAGCGGTGGTCTGTGCTGCGGCCAGTGGTGCTCTGTGTTGCGGCCAGTGGTGCTCTGTGCTGCGGCCAGTGGTGCTCTGTGCTGCGGCCAGCGGTGGTCTGTGCTGCGGCCAGAGATGCTCTGTGCTGCGGCCAGTGGTGCTCTGTGCTGCGGCCAGCAGTGGTCTGGGCTGCAGCCAGAGATGCTCTGTGCTGCGGCCAGTGGTGCTCTGTGCTGCGGCCAGCGGTGGTCTGTGCTGCGGCCAGCGGTGGTCTGTGCTGCGGCCAGTGGTGTTCTGTGTTGCGGCCAGCGGTGGTCTGTGCTGTGGCAGTGGTGCTCTGTGCTGGGGCGGTGGGCTTCGCTGGCATTTTGTCAAAGCACAGAGACGACCGCAGCTCCATTGCTGCCATGCAGTGGCCTCCGAGAAAATGGCCATGGGGCGGCGCATGCTCAGATTCAGATCTTGTCTCCCGAAACCTGGATCTGAGAATGCGCTGCCCCAGTGGCCATTTTCCTGGAGGCCACCCCATCGCAGCAATGGATCTGCAGGGGCCTCCGGGCTTTGACAAGATGGCAGCGGACGCCCCCCGCAGCACAGAGCGCTGCCCCAGCACAGAGTGCCACTGCCACCCCAGCACAGAGTACCACCACCACCCCAGCACAGAGCACCACCGCCGCCCCAGAACAGAGCACCGCCACCACCCCAGCAAGAGCACTACTGCCACACAGAGCACCACCGCAGCATTTGTACGTTTGTTCCGACTATAAGACACACCACTATTTTCCCCAAAAATGTGAAAAAATATGGTACTTATGCTGTCATTTCCATAATTCCACAATTTTCCTTTTTTGTATTTGCAATTTTAATGTAGAGGAGTGTCTATACGATATACAGTAGATTGCTTTGTGTCCATCACAGGATATAGCCCCATCATTCAATTAAAACATCAGCTATATCCATCCATAATTCCCCATACAAGACAGAATCAGTATTCTATAAAAGGAATATATGGCATTTATATAACAGACAACAATAACATTTGAACAGTGAACAAAGTAAAGCTAATAAATTAGAAGTACCGAAAGAGACATAACCAACATAAACATTAAACTTATATGTATCTAATCTATGAATTTATTATTTTTGTTCTATTTAAAAGCAAATGATACTCATAGCAGTAGAAGGATTTGTGGCTCATTTCCCTAACCACATTTGACAAACATGCCCATTGGTTAGATCTTGTCATTTTAATTTCTCAGGAGGCCTCTAAACCACCAACTCAAAGTAATTCCTTTGAGATAAAAAGTTCTATTGTTCTATAACTAAAAAATATTTTATGTTATTCTGAAAATATGTCTAACAATTGACTGGGTCTTCAATTAATTGATGGAATAAGAAAAGTACACTAATTTGATTAGTCAAATTTTTTTTCATTTATATAGCAGATTAATGTAACATAAAATGAATCAAATTATTTGATGCTGATGGCAGAATGGGTTTTTGGTGTATAAGGTCATGTTCTATAAAACTTAAGAATCACTTCTGTAAGTTGTATGTGCTAAAATAGCTATTGCAATGCCTACAATGAAAAACTAGCTTGTATAAAAAAGTGCAGTTAGCAACAATCAATATTTATTTTGGCATGAGATGTTTCTTAGCAATTGCTCTGAATCAGCATCATTCTTCTAAAAAGTACAGGAAAGATTATGGGAAAGGTCAAATTGCAAGACAATAGCTTAATTTCAAGTTTATATTGTCAAAAATAGTACTTGATCATGTTTAAATAGACAGATGTTTTTTTATAAGTGTAAGATAGTGCTTACTGTGTGATTTGGGGACACTCGTTTGGCACGGGATTAAACACACAGGACCGGTTTTCTCACATAAAACAGTCTATTTCAGTTTATTCAACCATCATAAACCACCGAAACATGAACAAAGGCAGAGTCTTACATCAGACAGATGAATCCTCAATGTCCATAGTAGAGCTCCGCTCTCTCAGGCCTGTGGGCACACTGGCTGTGCCAATGTCCAGCACGCAGGCTCTATAGCCTAAACACAGTCTCTCACTGATCCCGGTCAGCATAACACGGATTCGGGTCCCTTGCCTGTTGGTGTCAGCCACACAGGTTCCCGGTTGCCTCTTATCTTCAGAGGTATCCCACAAACACTTTCTATAGAATAAACATAGTCTCTCACTGACCCTGGTCAATATCACTCACGGTTGACAGACCATCCACTCCGGAGATATCTCACAGACCTCCTTCCTTTGGCTCAGACTAGCCAGCACTGTTCCAAGTGCCGAACACACAGGCTCCATTAGGTAGCCTCTAACCAAACCCACAGGTGAGGTAAAATCACATGTACTGGTCGCGTGATCGTGACCTCACTGCAGGTCCTAATCTTAGGGAAAATCCCGGCCAAATGTTATCCTGCTGGGAGAAATATATCTTCCATCCGGGACTATACCCTTTGCTGCACCACATAACAAAAAGCTATATTTAAAATGTCAAGTTTTTTTTATTAAACACAAATAGTTTGGATATGTTTTTCTGTTAAAAAAGCAAAATAAAATGAAATTCTTTGAAATAACAAGCTAAAGATTGCACTAAAGTATGGTGTTCTAAAGAAGTGCTCCCCTCGAAGAAGATGGTCAAAATCCTACTTGCCTGTCTGTGTGCCATGTAATATTTACTGGTTTTGCATTGATTATCTATATGAGTCCCACTTTTCAGTTAAAAATAAAATGATTTGTGGGTAACAAGAGTGTTTTCTGATTTAGCCTACAAACAGTAAAAGAAGTGACTTTAACCATATCAGAAAAACACATATGGTAAAGCGGACACACGGATGTCACACAGATGATACACTGATGTCACACTTTTGGAAAACATGGCTGACAGCAGCACCGGTTTTTCATGTACATGTTTTATATGGACGTGTGAAGGAGACCTAACAATTTAACTAGTCTGATAATACTTTTAGCGAACAAGGATCCAGATAAAGGCAGGTTGTGCAACCCAGGATCTAAAGAACTCAATATAGTCCAATGTGCCTTTAAACCTCTCTGTGTTATTTTCCATTTTTGTGCATTTGTTTTTTCTTCTTCTCTTACAAAACCCTTTTTTTCTGTTGACACAGTCATATGAAAACTTTTTTTTTTATTTTAGTTCTGAATTATATCATTTGTTTTACCATGCAATGAAAAACAGGAATACAATTCCACGTGGAGTGGAATGAGGAAAAAAATGCAATTCAAATATCGTTTTAACAGTTTTGTTTTCATGGCATTCATTGTCCCGTAAAAAATAAACATGATTTTTGCTTTAGGTTGTACACTAACGGCATTAGCAGATGAAGGTTTGCAAAAACATATTTTTTAGCAATTTTCTGAGATAAATAATGACATTAAGTTTAAAAAAAACCACAAATTCTATCTCTCCTATAACTGCAGTTCATAGATTAGAATATCAGATAGCTTGCTAGGATATACACTGATTTCCCTAGTGGTGCCTAAAACCATATAGCCACCCCAACAAGTTTTGCCATGGGAACAAGTTTTTCTATTGAAGCCCATCGACACCTTGTAATTGTATCAAAGGGGGACAGATGGGTGCATTCAGAGATTGACTTTGGCATTTAGAAGGTTTACCATACTTAAGTATTTGTAGGAGATACCACCTACTGTTTATTTCATTCAATCATTTTTTGCCTTAGACAGGCTTTCTTGTGTTATTTAATTGATTTGATTAGACATCATGAAACTAAGTATGTTTGCAATTAATTTACTTTTTTATCTGCTGTCATTTTCCGTCAATTAAACCTTTTATCTCCCCTAGTGTACAGCTTGTTTCCAACTATCTTGATCATCAGAGCCTACCAAGTGTGTGCAATAATTACATTGCAGGAGAGTAGTTAATTCCTACCATCTCAGTCAGTTCTCTTTAGTCCATTGATTTATTTGCATAATTTAGCTGCTCACTTCCCTCTACCTACATCACAGGGCTTTTATCATTCCTACAGAATCACAAGCCTCAGGCCCCAAGCACCGCCCCTAGTATGGGCAGTCTCCAGAGTAGTTCTCTTAATCACGGCTCTCACATTCCTGAGATGTTTGCTTTTTCAAAGGCACTGTTATTTCTGTACATAACACACTGACAGACCTTTAACCCCTTCACCCCTAAGGGTGGTTTGCAGGGTAATGACAGGGCCAATTTTTACAATTCTGACCACTGTCTCTTTATGAGGTTATAACTCTGGAACGCTTCAACGGATCTTCGCGATTCTGAGATTGTTTTCTCGAGACATATTGTACTTCACGTTAGTGGTAAAATTTCTTCGATATAACTTGCATTTATTTTTGAAAAAAACACAAATATGACGAAAATTTTGAAAATTTTGCAGTTTTCAAATTTTGAATTTTTATTCCCTTGAAACAGAGAAAGATGTCACACAAAATAGTTAAGAAATAACAATTTCCCACATGTCTACTTTACATCAGCACAATTTTGGAAGCAACATTTTTTTTGTTAGGAAATTATAAGGGTTAAAAGTTGACCAGCGATTTCTCATTTTTACAACAAAATTTACAAAGCCATTTTTTTTAGGGACCACCTCATATTTGAAGTCACTTTGAGGGGTCTATATAGCAGAAAATGCTCAAAAGTGACACCATTCTAAAAACAGCACATTCAAGAATTTTATTAACCCTTCAGGTGCTTCACAGGAGTTGAAGCAACGTGGAAGGAAAAAATGAATATTTAACTTTTTAGCCACAAAAATGATCTTTTACAAACTTTTTTTTTTTATTTTCACAAGGGTAAAAGGAGAAAATGGACAGATAAAGTTGTTGTACAATTTCTCCTGAGTACGCCAATACCCCATATGTGGGGAAAACCACTGTTTGGGCACACGACAGAGCTTGACTTTTTCAAACTAAAATTGGCTGGAATTGAGATTGGACCCCATGTCACGTTTGGAGAACCTCTGATGCGCCCTAAACCCCCCACAAGTGACACAATTTTGGAAACTATACCCCTAAGGAACTTATCTAGATCTGTTGTGAGCACTTTGAACCCCCAAGTGTTTCACAAAAGTTTATAACGCCTGGGTGTGAAAAAAAAAAAAAACAATTTTCCACAAAAAGATTTTTTAGTCCCAAGTTTTTGATTTTTCCCAAGGAAATTGGACCCCAAAAGTTGTTGTCCAATTTGTCCTGAGTATGCTGATACCCCATATGTGGGGGGGGGGGAAACTGTTTGGGCGCACGGCAGGGCTTGGAAAGGAAGTAGTAAAGTTTAGGAATGCAGACGTTGATGGGGGTGATGTTCCGTTTGCAGTGTCCCAGATGAGCCTAAACAGTGGAATCCCCCACAAGTGACCCCATTTTGGAAACTAGACCCCTTAAGGAATTTATCTAGATCTTTGGTGAGCACTTTGAACCCCCAAGTGCTTCACACAAGTTTATAATGCCAGGGCATGAAAATAAAAAATCCTATTTTTTTCCCACAAAAATTATTTATAGTCACTAATTTTTTATTTTCCCATGGGTAACAGGAGAAATTGGACCACAAAAGTTGTTGTACAATTTGTCCTGAGTACGCTGATACCCCATATGTGGGGGTAAACCACTGTTTGGGCGCACGGCAGAGCTCAGAATGGAAGGAGCACCATTTGACTTTTTCCAACCAAAATTGGCTGGAATTGAGATTGGACGCCATGTTGCATTTGGAGAGCCCCTGATGTGCCTAAACAGTGGAAACCCCCACAGGTGACCCCATTTGGGAAACTAGACCCCCTAAGGAACTTATCTAGATCTTTGGTGAACAATTTGAACCCCCAAGTGCTCCACACAAGTTTATAACGTAGAGCCGTAAAATTGAAAAATCATATTTTTTCCACAAAAATGATCTTTTCACCCCAATTTTTATTTTCCAAAGGGTAACAAGACTCCTAAAAGGTATTGTACAATTTGTCCTGAGTATGCTGATACCCCATATGTGGGGGTAAACTACTGTTTGGGTGCATAGTAGTGTTTGGAAAGGAAGGAGCGCTTTTTGACTTTTTCAAAGCAGAATTGGCTGGATGCCATGTCGTGTTTGGAGAGCTCCTGATCTGCTTAAACAGTGGAAACCCCCCACATATGACACCATTTAGGAAACTAGACCCCTCAAGGAACTTATCTAGATGTGTGGTGAGCACTTTGAACCCGAAGTGCTTCACAGAAGTTTATAACATACATCCGTAAAATAAAAAATCTTTTTTTTTTACAAAAATGATTTTTTCGCCCCCAATATTTTATTTTCACAAGGGTAACAGGAGAACTTGGACCCCAAAAGTTGTCCAATTTGTCCTGAGTACGCTGATACCTAATATGTGGGAGAAAACTACTGGATGGGCACACGTTGGGGCTCGGAAGGGAAGTAGTGACATTTTGGATTGCAGACTTTGATGGAATGGTCTGGGGGCGTCATGTCGCATTTGGAGAGCCCCTGATGCGCCTTAACAGTGGAAACCCCCCACAAGTGACCCCATTTTGGAAAATAGACCCCACCAGGAACTTATCTACATGTGTGGTGAGCACTTTGAACGCCGAAGTGCTTCACAGTGTTAGGGTCTGCGGAACGCACCAAATATATGAGGTAGAGAGGTGCGTTCGCAGCCCGGGGTCCACCGTGCAGGCGGAACCTGCTGCTAGTAAAATGGCGAAAGTAGCGAACTCTGTTATCCCGCAGAGTCGCCAAAATAAACACCGTAGCGCGTTGTGGCAGTAAGTGCGAACACTGTTAATACCCAGAGCCGCTAACGGAAATGCCACAGCGCTATATGGCGATAGGTGCGAACTCACTTAGCTTCAGTGAGCCGCAAAGTAAAACGCTAGGGCGCTGTCTAGCGTCGAAAGCAAACCCTGTTACGTCACAGGGCCGCTGAGGAAAAGTGCTGTGTCCTGTCAGGCTCTCAGGTACACAGTTAAGTGCTAAGCGTACATAACGCGTGATCATGTGCTAATGTCCTCGCGGGAGTCACCCGCAATCTATGGCGTCTGAACGCCAGACCCTGAATACGGCAATCAAAACTCCTCACCGGTTACGCCGGTAATCTAGGGCATCTAGGACACCGACCCTGGCCAGCTACCATACCAAACTCCTCACCGATTAAGTCGGTATTCTAGTGGCTTATTTCAGCCGGGTCCCTAACCACACGTACGCATGATCACACTGGCGCATAGCATACAATGGTTGATATTAGCGCATGGCGGCCCAGCCATGCTACCCTTTTATAGCAACAGCTACAGGACCTTCCAGGAACAAGGACCAATGAGAAGCTGTTACAAACACACGTAGCTACATGACCTTCCTGGCGGACCAAAAGGAGCCGCTGCAGCACCTGAACATGTGACCCCTGATCTCCAATGAGAGATCTCACTCTGGGCATGCTCAGATGGGAAAACGCAGGACTTTGTCTCAAAGACGGCTGCTCCAGCACTGGCTATAATAGCAGATCCAGGAAAGGCAGCAGCAAGTCACTGCACAGTAGAGGAGTGGGCAAGATGCCTGGACCGACGTCTCTGCTGAGCAGGCTCCACTGCGGCCGGAGATGAATGGGAGACCACAGCGGGATGGGTTCAAGACTCCCCTTGTGCAGCAGCGGGAACTCGAACCCTAACACACAGAAGTTTATAACGTACAGCCGTAAAAATAAAAAATCATTTTTTTTTTACAAAAATGATTTTTTCGCCCCCAATATTTTATTTTCACAAGGGTAACAGGAGGAATTGGACCCCAAATGTTGTTGTGCAATTTGTCCTGGGTACGCTGATACCCAATATGTGAGAGAAAACTACTGTATGGGCGCACGTCAGGGCTCAGAAGGGAAGAAGTGACGTTTTGGATTGCAGACTTTGATGGAATGGTCTGGGGGCGTCATGTCGCATTTGGAGAGCCCCTGATGTGCCTAAACAGTGGAAACCCCCCACAAGTGACCCTATTTTGGAAAATAGACCCCACAAGAAACTTATCTAGATGTGTGGTGAGCGCTATGAAGCCCCAAGTGCTTCACAGAAGTTTATAACGTACAGCTGTAAAAACAAAAAAATCATTTTTTTTTTTACAAAAATGATATTTTCGCCCCCAGTTTTTTATTTTCCCAAGGGTAACAGAAGAAATAGGATAAATTGCACAACAACTCTTGGGGTCCAGAGTACGCTGATACCCCATATGTGGGGGTAAACTACTGTTTGGGCGCATGGCAGAGCTCAGAAGTGAAGTAGCACCGTTTGACTTTTTCAACGCAGAATTGGCTGGAATTGAGATCAGACGCCATGTCACATTTGGAGAGCCCCTGATGTGCCTAAACAGCGGAAACCCCCCAATTCTAACTCCAACCCTAACCCCAACACACCCCTAAACCCTAATACCAACCCTAACCACAAACCTAACCCTAACACACCCCTAACCCTAAACCCAACACTAACCCTAATCCTAACTTTAGCGCCAACCCTAACCCTAACTTTAGGCGCAACCCTAACCCTAATGGGAAAATGGAAATAAATACATTTTTTTAATTTTATTATTTTTCCCTAACTTAGGGGGTGATAAAGGGGGGTTTGATTTACTATTTATAGGGGGTTTTTATGATTGACAGCTGTCACGCTAAAAGATGCTTTTTATTGCAAAAAATAGTTTTTGCATCACCACATTTTGAGAGCTATAATTTTTGCATATTTTGGCCCACAGAGTCATGTGAGGTCCTATTTTTTGCGGTACTAGTTGACGTTTTTATTGGTACCATTTTTGAGCACGTGACATTTTTTGATCGCTTTTTATTTCGATTATTGGAAGGTTAGAATGAACAAAAATCAGCAATTCATGAATTTATTTTGGGGGAGGCGTTTATACTGTTCCGCGTGTGGTAAAATTTATAAAGCAGTTTTATTCTTCAGGTCAGTACGATTACGGCGATACCTCATTTATATCATTTTTTTTATGTTTTGGTGCTTTTATAGAATAAAAACAATTTTATATAAAAAATTATTATTTTTTCATCGCTTTATTCTGTGAGCTATAACTTTTTTATTTTTTCGCTGATGATGCTGTATCGTGGCTCGTTTTTTGCGGGACAAGATGACATTTTCAGCGGTACCATGTTTATTTATATCGTTCTTTTTGATCGCGTGTTATTCCACTTTTTGTTCGGTGGTATGATGATAAATCATTGATTTTTTGCTTTGTTTTTTTTTTTTAAGGGGTTCACTAGAGGGGTTAACTAGTGGGACAGTTTTATAGGGGGGGTCGTTACAGATGCGGCGATATCAAATATGTGTACTTTTATTGTTTTGTTTTTTTTATTTACAGGAAAAAATGAATTTTTTGGGGAATATTTTTTTTTCTTTATTTTGGATTTTTTTTTTAAAACATGTTTATTTTTATTTTTTTCACTTTTTTACTTTGCCCCAGGGTGGGACATCACTGTAAAATGTCAGATCGCTGGTGTGACAGTGTGCAAAACACTCTGTCACACCAGCGATCGCTCTGGCACTACTGCAGGCTTCTCAGTGCCTGCTCTCAGGCACTGAGGAAGCCGCCTCCCTGCAGGACCCGGCGGCCATCTTGGATCCAGGTCCTTGGAGGAAGGCCTCAGAACAGCACGATCACATCGCGCTGTTCTGAGGGTCTCAGGGGAGCGTGCAGGGAACCCCCTCCCTGCGCGATGCTCCCCTGTGCCCTGGTACACCGCGATCATGTTTGATCGTGGTGTGCCAGGGGTTGATGTGCCGGGTGCGGTCCGTGACCGCTCCTGACACTCAGTCCCGGGTGTCAGCTGATCGCCTATGACATGCTATCCCGTCCATGGTCAGATTGGCCACGGGTTTCATGGACGGGATAGTACGTCTGATGTCAGAGAGGGGTTAATGTTTTATAACAGGATGAAACTCCTTACCAGAACTGTCACTCAAAACAAGAGACTAGGAAGATAGTAGACTGCATAGTTTTGAGCTTCTCAATAGACAACTTGAGAATACCCCTTTAAGAATACACTATCTTTCTTTTTTTTCCTTTTTCATTGTTGCATTCGAAGAGCCCTAATTTTTTTATTTTAGAGTTGTCGTAGCCACATTATTCTATTATGATGGTTGAGCCATGTTATTTTATGTTATTATCAAAGTACATATTGTATACTGTTAATTGTATAATATAGCTTTTAATAAAGTTATTTGGGTAAATATTCTTATAGAAAAGTAATGTTGAAATTTCCCTTTAAGAACTTGAGGAACACTGACTGTGAAGGGAGAAGCTCACAACAGGGTAAAACCCTAATATAGGAGACAGTAAAAATAATATATTTGCTCACCTTGGGTGTTATGTGAAGACATAATCACTATAAAGATTTAAATAGACAACTGCCGCTGCCTCGTGGGTGGGGAAAATCCGTCAGATGGAAATGACCAAAACAGGACAAAAACACGTTTAAAAATTGGCTGTGCTGCTGGAAAGAAGTCTATTACTAGGATATTCTTATAAGGTTCCTTATTATTCACTATGTGTTTCGATGCTGTACTGGCTATTTTATCGAGCGAAAAAAAAATACTTCTTTTAAGAACTTGGTCACCTTGCAACAAAGGCCTATAGCCCCTTTCAAGATAGTAATCTTGGCAAATTTCCCTGTATGATATACAGTATGTGCTGTTTAACATTTTTTTTAATTCAAAGAATGTAATTAACATAAAAGTATTGTGTAATGGTTAGGGTTGAGCATTCCGATACTGCAAATATCGGGTATCGGCCGATATTGGCTGTATCGGAATTCCGATTCCGAGTTCCGATATTTTCGTCTTATCGGATACCGGAATCGGGATTGTCACTGTCACTGTGAGTGTCCGTCGGTCGGGTCTGTCAGGAGTCAGCGGCACTTACCTGTCAGAAGATCTCCGGCGGTCACGTCCTGGACTGCTTGATGGCCGCAATCTTCTTTCCCCGGCGGTCACATGCAGTTTCTCGCGATAACTGCAGTGACTGCTAGGTAATCCCGGCCGTAAAGCAGTCAGTCCGATGACGTCACCGCCGGGGAAGCAGGTAATCAGCTGTGCTGCGTCGCGATGACAGGCTCTGCCTGTCATTGCGATGTAGCAGAGCTGGATCGTCGTGGGACTGTCGTTATGGACTGCGTCGGACAGGTGGTATACTGTTGGTTTGTTTTTTTTCTTTTTTTACAGGAGATCGATGGCGTCGCAGGAATGAGAGTACAATAAAATTAATGAAAACTGTGTTTTCTCTTTTATTTCATTAAAATACTTTTTTCTTGCTTTGTCTTTTTTTTATGCATTTAATAACTTTGGGATTAATAATGGATCGGTGTCTTATTGACACCTCTCCATTATTAACCGGGCTTATTGTCACCGTGCAATCAACGGTGACATTAACCCCTTATTACCCCGCTTGCCACCGCTACAGGGCAAGTGGGAAGAGCCGGGTAAAGTGCCACAATTGGCACATCTTTTGATGCGCCAAATGTGGGGCTGCTGTAGCCTGGTATTATCAGGCTGTTGAGGGCCAAAATCCATGGGCCTTGACAGTCTTTTAATACCAGGCCGCAGCAGTCTGCATTTTACTTGGCTGGTTAACAAAAATAGGGGGGATCCCCACGCCGTTTTTTTTTCGAGGGGATCCCCTATTTTTGTTAACCAGCCAAGCTAAGCAGACTGCTGTGGCCTGGTATTATCAGGCTTGCAAGGTCCATGGATATTGGATCCTTACCAGCCTGAAAAACCAGGCCTCAGCGGTCTGCTTCATCTGGCTGGTTAACAAAAATAGGGGGACCCCATGCCAATTTTTTCGAGGGATCCCTATTTTGTTAATCAGCCAAGATATGCAGACTGCTGTGGCTGGTATTATCAGGCTGGCAAGGTCCATGGATCTTGGCTCCTTAACAGCCTGAAAATCCAGGCCTCAGCGGTCTGCTTCATCTGGCTGGTTAACAAAAATAGGGGGGACCCACGCCAATTTTTTTCGAGGGGATCCCCTATTTTTGTTAATCAGCCAAGATATGCAGACTGCTGTGGCCTGGTATTATCAGGCTGGCAAGGTCCATGGATCTTGGCTCCTTAACAGCCTGAAAATCCAGGCCTCAGCGGTCTGCTTCATCTGGCTGGTTAACAAAAATAGGGGGGACCCCACGCCATTTTTTTTTCGAAGGGAACCCCTATTTTTGTTAATAGGTTCCCTCTGACGTCACTGATTGTGTCCCTGGCTGACCTGAAGTGAAAGTGGAAAGCAATCAATTAAGCTTTCCACTTAAGGGCCCGTCTCACATAGCGATATCGCTACCGAGATCGCTGCTGAGTCACTAGTTTTGTGACGCAGCAGCGAGCTCACCAGCGATATCGCTGTGTGTGACATTCAGCGACGATCAGCCCCCCTGCCGGGTATCGCTGATCGTCGCTGAAATGTCAGGACCTTTTTTGATCGCTGGTTTCCCGCTGACAGGCACGCATCGCTGCGTGTGACAGGCGGGAGACCAGCGATCCGCTGGTAACCAAGGTACACAGCGGGTTTCCAGGCGCGGGGCTGTGCCTAGAAACCCGCTGTGTACCTTGGATACCAGCGCCCTGATGCAGGGAGCTGGTATCCAAGGTACACAACGGGTTTCCAAGGGCTGCGCGGTGCCTGGAAACCCGCTGTGTACCTTGGTTACCAGCGGATCGCTGGTCTCCCGCCTGTCACACGCAGCGATGCATGCCTGTCAGAGGGAAACCAGCGATCAAAAAAAGGTCCTGACATTTCTGCGACGATCAGCGATACCCGGCAGGGGGGCTGATCGTCGCTGAATGTCACACACAGCGATATCGCTGGTGAGCTCGCTGCTGCGTCACAAAACTAGTGACTCAGCAGCGATCTCGGTAGCGATATCGCTATGTGAGACGGGCCCTTAAGCGATGTTACCCGCAGTGTCGCTGTCCCAGATCGCTGCCTGAGCTGCCTGTTTGGCAGCTCAGCAGCGATCATGTAGCGATACACCAGCGATCCTGACAAGTGCATATCGTTGTCGGGATCGCTGGTGTATCGTTATGTGACACCCAGCCTTTACTCTCCTGTCAGGCAGGAGAGGAACTCATTCATTTGGGGTTTACTGTGAGGCTGCAGCATTAGCTGCGGTCCCTGCAGTAAACATTAACCCTTTCTGAAGGATTACACCGTGGGACCTGACTGTGCATGGGATAGGTAAGAATAATTTTGCTTTTTTATTTTATTTTTATTACAGGAAATGGTTTTTGCAGTAAAATAAAATATGGTCAAAAACATGTGTCTTTATTTCATTAAAATGATTTTTAATTAAAGTGTGTGTGTTTTATTTTTATTTCATGCAATAGGATTAATAATTGATAGTTGTCTAATTGACAGCTCTCAATTATTAACCTGGCTTAAGGTCACCTTTCAATAGCAAGGTGGCTTTAACCCCATATTAACCCATTCGCCACCGCTACAGGGCAATGGGAATAGACGGGCAAAGTGCCAGAAAGGGCGAATCTAATTATAGATTTGTCTTTCCTGGGGTGTCTGGGGGCAGATGTTAGTAGCCAGGGGGGGGCAAAAATAATGGTCCCTCTCTGGGCTATTATTATCTGCCCCCACTCACTGGCTTTGTCTGTCAGGTTGCGAAAATAGGGCGAGAGCCCACGCATTTTTTTTCAGCAATTTTACACCTCATTTTATATATATACATGTCATTGAATTTGTGACACATATATATATATATTTATATTTGTAGTTCATACACTTCTACATAGTATAATAGCCGCTAATTCAATTGCCGGCTTTTGTGAAAATGCAGAACCCGACATGAAATGACACTTGGTGTACATATGGTTAACCATGTCTTTTCATGTCCTTTGCTATCTAATTTGCACAAACAATTAAATCAGTCTATGTGTGCAAAATTTCACACCTGTAGGGGTTAATTAAAGGTGTAAATTCGTAGCAAAAAAGTCCGGTTTTTTTTACAACGAATTTACACCTTTAATTAACCCCTACAGGTGTGAAATTTTGCACACATAGACTGATTTAATTGTTTGTGCAAATTAGATAGCAAAGGACATGAAAAGACATGGTTAACCCTATGTACACCAAGTGTCATTTCATGTCGGGTGCTTCTGTCTTTTCACTGAAGCCGGCTTTACCCGGCAATTGAATCAGAGAGGATATTTTACTATGTAGAAGTGTATAAACTATACATATATGTATATATATATGTCACAATGACATGTATATATATATGTATTCTATGTGTGTATATTTAGTGTTT
>JARQOD010000005.1:170359635-170400945 GCA_033576555.1 Oophaga sylvatica
GCAGAGGCTCCCTCTGGTGGTTACAAGCGGTACTAGTGAGGATTGTGAGGACTGGGAATCAGGTGTTACTGATTGGTCTTATATAAGGGAGTAATTTTCCCATCAGGGTTGCCGGTGATCAATTGTTCTGGTCTGAATCCTTCTTTCCAGTTTTCCTTGTAGCCTGCTGTGTCGTGTCTGCATCTCCTGCTATCAGATAAGACAATTTCTTATTTTGTGTTTTTGTTATATTTTTGCATTTGGTCCTGCACTTCTGTGGGGGCCTTCTGGGTCCCCTCCGGGGGCTTTTGCCCTCTCAGTTTAGTCCAGCCACTGTGTTTTGTACTTTTGCTTTTTCCAGTTTTTTCAGTGGCTGCTGTTTTTGTTACACCAGAGAACTAATTTAGGTGGTAGAGGTCGTGTGATCTCAGGTGATTTTGAAATTAGTAGAGTTGGTGTTTTTTCAGGGTTTTCTGGGATTGCAGTAAGTACCCTTCCTGTCCTTTTCTATTTAGTTAGTTTGGGCCCCAGCGTTTGCTCATACTATTTTCTTTCTGTGTCAGTATTTCCTCTTGTCTAACCGCCATTACATGTTTGGGGGCTTTCTATTATCTTTGGGGTTCTGCTACGGGGCAGATAGCTTTCCTATTTCTATCTTTAGGTGTAGTTAGTTTCTCAGGCTGTGACGAGGCGTCTAGGACCAACGTAGGAACGCTCCACGGCTGCCTCTAGTTGCGGTGGTTAGTCAGGGTACTGCAATCTCATAGATTCCAACTGCTCTGGTGTATTTCCTTTTTTGCCTGCACTCCTCAGCTACCGTAACATAACAGTATCACCGGCCATAAAAATTGTATGGTACTCACAGAAGGGAAAAAATATTTTGAAGGAAGAAAAGTTGTCAGAGATATTTTTCTGTTTGTTGCATTTTTTTTTTCCCTCTGTATCTCTGGGTGCTGGGGAGGATCTTTTCTCCCAATGGAGTTTGCACAGTTGTCTGGCCGTGTGGATCAGCTTGCCACTGAGGTTCGGAGTATTGCTGCATATCTTGCTAGGTTGCCTGTTGTGGAACCTAGGATCCCCATGCCAGATTTGTTTTTAGGGGATCGAGCTAAGTTTCAGAATTTCAAAATAATTGTAAATTGTTTCTTGCCTTAAAATCTAAGTCCTCAGGAAACGCAGCGCAGCAGGTTCAAATTATCATCTCTCTCCTGCGCGGCGATCCTCAGGATTGGGCTTTTTCCCTGATACCTGGGGATCCTGTTTTGAGTGATGTTGATGCATTTTTTCAGGCTTTGGGGTTATTGTACGATGAGCCTAATGTCACTGATCAAGCTGAAAAAGCCTTGTTGGCATTAAATCAGGGGCTTGATGACGCTGAGTTATACTGTCAGAGATTCCGTAGGTGGGCAGTCCTGACCAAATGGAATGACGACGCTTTGGCGGCCCTTTTCCGGAAGGGTCTGTCGGATAATGTAAAGGATGTTATGGTGGGATTCCCTGTCCCCTCTGGTCTCAATGATTCTATGTCATTAGCGATTCAAATTGACAGACGTTTGCGTGAGCGGAGAAGTATGCGTGGAGTGGTGTTGCCTTGTGAGCCAGCTGCTGAGCCCATGCAGTGTGATGGAGTGGTGTCTGGGGCACAGCGTCATGAGTTTCGAAAGCGCAATGGGTTATGTTTCTACTGTGGTGATGCCTCTCATGCTATTTCAGTCTGCCCTAAGCGGGGAAGACATTTTGCACGCTCAGTTGTCTTGGGTAGTGTTCAGACTAAGTTTTTATTAACTGTCACTCTGATATGCTCTCTGTCCTCATTTTCTGCTCAGGCTTTCGTTGATTCTGGAGCAGCTATTAACCTGATGGATTATGATTTTGCTAAACGTTGTGGGTTTCCCTTGATAACCCTACAGAAGTCTATTCCTTTACTGGGGATCGATTCTACCCCTTTGGCTGAGAATAAACCCCAGTTTTCTACTCAGGTGATAATGAGGGTTGAACCTGATCACCAGGAGTGCTGCAAATTTTTGGTTCTATATAATCTGCATGACATTATCGTGCTGGGTTTCCCTTGGTTACAGTCTCATAATCCTGTTTTGGATTGGAAATCTGTGTCTGTAACCAGTTGGGGCTGCCAATGTGTTAATACCAACACTCCTGTTTTTTCTGCCTCCCCCCAGGCTGAGGATGTTCCTGACTTTTTGTTTGATTTTTCTGATGTGTTTAGCGAAAGTAAATCTGCATCCTTACCTCCCCATAGGAGCTATGACTGCGCTATTGAATTAGTGCCGGGTAGTAAATTCCCTAAAGGTCGCCTTTTTAACTTGTCTGTACCTGAACATGACGCTATGCGGTCTTATATCAAGGAATCATTGGAGAAGGGTCATATCAGACCATCCTCTTCACCCTTAGGTGCCGGTTTTTTCTTTGTGGCCAAAAAAGATGGTTCATTAAGGCCGTGTATTGATTATCGTCTCTTGAACAATATTACTGTGAAATATCAATACCCGTTACCCTTGATTTCTGACCTGTTTTCCAGGGTGAAAAAACGCTACTTGGTTTACCAAGCTTGACCTCAGGGGGGCGTATAACCTTATTCGCATTAAGCACGGGGATGAATGGAAGACGGCATTTAACACCCCTGAAGGGCATTTTGAGTACCTTGTGATGCCCTTTGGGCTCACTAATGCTCCTTCCGTCTTCCAGTCCTTCATGAATGACATTTTCAGGGATTTTGTGGACAAGTTTCTGATTGTTTATTTGGATGATATCTTGATTTTTTCTAATGACTGGGACTCTCATGTGAAGCATGTTCGAACTGTATTACAGATTTTGAGAGAGAATTCTCTGTATGTGAAGGGATCAAAGTGTCTTTTTGGCGTACAGAAGATCTCATTTCTGGGATTCATTTTGTCCCCATCTGTTATTGAAATGGACCCGGTCAAGGTTCAGGCCATCTGTGATTGGGTCCAACCTACTTCATTAAAGGCTCTTCAGAGATTTTTGGGTTTTGCCAATTTTTATCGTAAATTTATTGGTAATTTCTCTGTTATTGTTAAACCATTAACTGATTTGACCAGAAAGGGTTCTGATGTGGTGAATTGGCCTCCTGAGGCAGTCTCTGCGTTTCAGGAACTTAAGCAGAGATTCACTTCTGCTCCTGTTCTACGGCAGCCTGATGTTTCTCTGCCATTTCAGGTGGAGGTTGATGCCTCTGAAATTGGGGCAGGTGCCGTTTTGTCCCAAAAAGATCCAGAGACCTCTAAAAGTAACCCTTGTGCCTCTTTCTCTCGAAAATTTTCTCCTACTGAACGTAATTATGACGTGGGTAATCGGGAGTTATTGGCCATGAAGTGGGCTTTTGAAGAGTGGAGACATTGGCTGGAGGGAGCCAAACATCAGGTGGTGGTCCTTACGGACCATAAGAATCTGGTCTATCTGGAATCTGCCAAGCGACTCAATCCTAGACAGGCCAGGTGGGCCTTGTTTTTCACACGTTTTAATTTTGTGGTTTCCTTTCTTCCTGGCACTAAGAATGTTAAGGCGGATGCCCTCTCGAGGAGTTTCCTTGCGGACTCTCCTGAGCTATCTGATCCCTCTGTTATTTTGAAGGAGGGTGTAGTTCTTTCCGCCATCTCGCCCAATTTGAGACTTGCTCTGGAGGGGTGTCAGGAGGATAGGCCCGAGCGCTGCCCTGTTGGAAAATTGTTTGTCCCGGACCAATGGAAAAAGAGTGTGATGTCTGACATTCATTGTTCCGCATTGGCTGGGCATCCTGGAATTTTTGGTACCAGAGACTTGGTTAGTCGGTCCTTTTGGTGGCCTACCTTGTCTCGCGATGTCAGGGAATTTGTGCAGTCCTGCGGGACTTGCTCTCGCTCCAAGCCTTGCTCTCGCTCTAGTGGTTTGTTGATGCCATTGCCTGTGCCCAAGAGACCATGGACCCATATCTCTATGGATTTCATTTCCGATCTTCCTGTTTCTCAGAGAATGACCACCATCTGGGTAATTTGTGATAGGTTTTCCAAAATGATACATCTTGTGCCATTACCTAAGTTGCCTTCCTCCTCTGAATTGGTGCCGTTGTTCCTTCAGCACGTGGTTCGTTTACACGGCATTCCTGAGAACATTGTGTCTGACAGAGGAGTCCAGTTTGTTTCCAGATTTTGGAGGACTTTTTGTTCTAAACTGGGTGTTCAATTGTCTTTCTCCTCGGCATTTCATCCTCAGACCAATGGTCAAACTGAGAGAACAAACCAGACATTGGAGACTTATCTAAGATGCTTTGTGTCTGCTGATCAGGATGACTGGGTCTCTTTTTTGCCTTTGGCTGAGTTTGCTCTTAATAATAGGGCTAGCTCTGCAACTTTGATGTCTCCGTTTTTCTGTAATTCTGGGTTTCACCCTCGATTTTCTTCAGGACAGACGGAGGCTTCTGTCTGTCCAGGTGTTGACTCTGTTGTTGAGCGTATGCAGCAGATTTGGGACCAGGTAGTGGAGAGGTTGTCCCTCTCTCAGGAGAAGGCCCAGCGGTTTGCTAACCGGCATAGGACTGATGGTCCTCGGTTTAAAGTGGGGGACTTGGTCTGGTTGTCCTCAAAGAATATTCCTATGAGAGTAGCATCTCCTAAATTTAAGCCTAGGTTCATTGGACCTTATAAGATCATGGAGATTATTAATCCTGTTTCTTTTCGTTTGCTTCTTCCAGGGACATTTAAGATCCATAACGTGTTCCACAAGTCCTTGTTGAAGAGGTTTGTTGAGCCAGTGGTTCCTGCTGCTGTGCCTCCTGACCCTGTTTTGGTTGAGGGCAATCTGGAGTATGTGGTTGAGAAAATATTGGATTCTCGTTTTTCTAGACGAAGACTCCAGTATTTGGTTAAATGGAGAGGTTATGGTCAGGAAGACAATTCTTGGGTGTTTGCTTCGGACATCCATGCTAGGAGACTTATCCGTGCGTATCATAGAACTCATCCTGACCGACCTGGTTGCTCAAATGAGGGTTCGGTGACCCCTCCTCAAGGGGGGGGTACTGTTGTGAATGGGTTTGAGATGAGTTCTGAGCAGAGGCTCCTCTGGTGGTTACAAGCGGTACTAGTGAGGATTGTGAGGACTGGGAATCAGGTGTTACTGATTGGTCTTATATAAGGGAGTAATTTTCCCATCAGGGTTGCCGGTGATCAATTGTTCTGGTCTGAATCCTTCTTTCCAGTTTTCCTTGTAGCCTGCTGTGTCGTGTCTGCATCTCCTGCTATCAGATAAGACAATTTCTTATTTTGTGTTTTTGTTATATTTTTGCATTTGGTCCTGCACTTCTGTGGGGGCCTTCTGGGTCCCCTCCGGGGGCTTTTGCCTCTCAGTTTAGTCCAGCCACTGTGTTTTGTACTTTTGCTTTTTCCAGTTTTTTCAGTGGCTGCTGTTTTTGTTACACCAGAGAACTAATTTAGGTGGTAGAGGTCGTGTGATCTCAGGTGATTTTGAAATTAGTAGAGTTGGTGTTTTTTCAGGGTTTTCTGGGATTGCAGTAAGTACCCTTCCTGTCCTTTTCTATTTAGTTAGTTTGGGCCCAGCGTTTGCTCATACTATTTTCTTTCTGTGTCAGTATTTCCTCTTGTCTAACCGCCATTACATGTTTGGGGGCTTTCTATTATCTTTGGGGTTCTGCTACGGGGCAGATAGCTTTCCTATTTCTATCTTTAGGTGTAGTTAGTTTCTCAGGCTGTGACGAGGCGTCTAGGACCAACGTAGGAACGCTCCACGGCTGCCTCTAGTTGCGGTGGTTAGTCAGGGTACTGCAATCTCATAGATTCCAACTGCTCTGGTGTATTTCCTTTTTTACCTGCACTCCTCAGCTACCGTAACATAACACTCGTCCACAACTACTGCCCACCCGAGGTTACAGTTGTCTTTCAGGCAACACCCTCCCCATAGCCTAGAATAGGTAATTTACATAATGTGATAAAGGGTTACTCATCAACAACAAGGCATCTGATATGAGGCATACAGGTATAATTTCTTTCAGCATTCAACAACCTGTTTGCCAATATTAAATTTAAATAGGTCAAATGTGGTGACACATTCCCTGTAAGTTATGTATTATAATAAGAAATTAAACAAGGAATAAGTATTGAACATGCTCACAAAAATTTATTTAAAACTTCACACAAAAGCCTTTGTTGTGATGACAGCTTCAAGATTCTTCCTGTATGGAAAAATTAGTTGCATTCATTGTTCAGCTGTGATTTTGACCCATTCTGCCACATAAACACTCTTCAAATCCATGTCCTCCTTCTATGAACATTGAGCTTTAGTTCCTTTCATAAATTTTCTATTGCAAGCAGGTCAATTGATTGGCTTTGCCATTCTAATAGCTTTATTTTCTTTCTTTTAAGCTGAGAGTTTCCTTGGCTGTGTGTTTGGAATCATTGTATTGCTGAAATATACACCCCCTCATTTCAGCTTCATCATCCTGGTAGAAGTCAGCTAATTTTTATCAAGAATGTCTTGGTACATTTGTCCATTCAGCCTAACTTCAATTATCTGAGGTTTGTCAGTGCTGTATGCTGAAAAACAGCCCAACACCATGATGTTCTCATTTCCAAATGTCACTCTTGGTGTTTTGGGGTGATATGTAGTGCTTTTTGGCTTCCAAACATTGAGAGTATTATGGTATTCAAAGAGTTCAATTTTGGTTTAATTTGACAAAACTATTTTCTTTCAGTATGTCACAGGCTTTACTCATAGTTTTTTTAAACAATTGTACTGACTTTAGGTCATTTCTGTAGCTTTCCAAAAGTGGCCAACAACTCTTCTGACAATTGTTTTCACTCCTCTGTCTGAAATCTTGCGGTGAGCACATTGTCATGGCTGGTTTATGGTGAAATTATATTTTTTCCACTTCTGGATTATGGCCCCAACAGCTCTGACTGGAACCTTCAGTAGTTTAGAAATTCTTCAGCAGCTAATGCCATCAGTATGTTTTGCAACAATAAGGTTGAAAAGGTCTTGAGACAGCTCACTAGTCTTACCCATCATGAAATGTTTCTTGTGTGGCACCTTGGTATTGAGACATCAGTTCAACCAGCTGATATTATTTTTCACTATTGATGATGTGTTCAATACTTATTTCATCCGCTATATATCTCATAGTTAATAAACTTTTTAAACATGAGGAGATGAGGTTTCACCTTAGACACCAATAGATAATAGGCATTTCCAAGCTTGTATAATTTCATTGTAATAGTAATTTCACCTTCTATTTAGGCTAATAATTTATAGGAAATAAATAATATAAAAGTGATTACAAAACACATTGTAATTAACTCTATTTTTAGTGCTTGTTAATCTACAAAAATTCTGAGCTTCCACGGAGAAGATAATACATAAAACATTATTTTTATTTTATCGTCAGATAAAGCATTCTATCCAATATTTGATCCTCTCCTCCGTAAAAATAATATCTTTTTACTAATTCATTTAAAATGTGTCTCCAGGTATTGACAATTTGTGCTTCTTTCAAAGCAATGGGATATTTTTGTATGTTTTCGTCTGTTTCTCGGCATAGCTCTTACCTCGGGCGATAGCATGTCTCGCTACACTAGGTTTTGCTTTCCACATAGACTGATGTTTTCTCTAACATAAAGTCAAATAGTAAGTGTATTTAATAAAGGCAGAATAATTTATTGGAGAATCCTTCTAGATAGTAAACACCATTTGTATGAAATGTTAAATAAATTCCCCTCCAAATATTTTATAGTTTAGATGAAGTGTGCTTGAATTCTGTGTGTGCATGTATAAAATTTTCCATGAACATGATGAAAATCCCATAAATTATCACAAATCCGCTTCTTTTGAGAATACAATGCTTACCACTTTTGCCCTAAAGGAAAAAAAAGTGTTTACCTTTTAATGTTGCCTCTACTGAATCTGACCCCATTTTCAAAGAATATGGAGAGAGAACTTTTACAATGTGAGAGTTTGCACATTTGCACATATCTCCTATCAGAAAGCTTTTTTTTGTAACTAAGAAAGCTTTTCCCTTAAAGTGAAAGTGTATTTAGATAATTACCTATTGTTTAAATTGGGATTTTGGTTAAATTACTTTTTGCATCAATTTTGTAAATTTTTTACATATCACAATTATTAAAAAATAAACTTTTAAAATCCACATGAACATTAAAAGCAATGAAAAGACTCTTACCCTATCATTTTAATAAAGTATCTAATGAGTGTGTGCAAAGATCATTGCAAGGGGAGGAGGGAGTACGGTCAGCTGTAACATGGACTACATATTTATATATATATATATATATATATATATATATATATATATATATATACAGAGAGAGAGAGAGAGTAGAAAATTGGAACAGCACCATCAAACTACCTGAATAGTGTACAAAGCTTTCCCAACTAGCAGTCCAATGGTTCAGTATAATAGAATAAAATAAGAAAAGCAGCACAAAAGATAAAATGGACTTTATTGCCCAATGGCGTGGCGACGTTTTGTTTGTAATATACTTTCTCAAGCAGTGAACATACTAGTGACATAGGTTTTTATAAAGTGCACATAAATTCCTCATTATTTAATCAATTAATTATAAATATTAAAAATTATCATATTAACAAAGCCAGCAATCTCATATCAAATAAAGTGCTTAGTGCATATTAAAACAACTCATCCAAAGTTGCTACTTATACAATAATATGTGTTGCAGTGAACAGTGATATAAAATACCTCATAATCAACTAGATACTTTCAGGTTTCTCATCTCTGTAAAATGGGATTAACAAACACAAACATTTAAATTCATATGTTATCCTTACACGCCTGATGTTCGACGTCTTCCTAGATTCAGTGCGCATGCCTGTGACATCTAAATTAATTTTCCCATAATGCCAAGGGTCCGCTATTGCGCAGTATCATGCTGAAACCAGCAGCACCGTATTCGATGTGGTTAGATACACTGCGCGTGTCCATGTCATTCAGATTACTGTAGCCCATAAGTGCTAGAAAAGCAGAATCCCTCCCTCAAGTAAGTCCTTTTCGGTAATTACTGTATATACTCATGTATAAGCAGACCCGTGTATAAGCTAACCCCCTAATTTTGCCACAAAATACTGGGAAAACTTATTGACTCGCGTATAAGCCGGGTGTATAAACCGCCATCCTGCTCTGTGCTGCCCCCGTCCTGCTCCTTGCTCTCCCATCCAGCTCTGTGCTCCCCCATTCTCCTCTGTGCTCCCCCCGTCCTGCTCCGTGCTCCTCTGTGCTCTCCATCCTCACCCGTCCTGCTCCGTGCTCCTCTGTGCCCTCCATCCTCCTCCCGTCCTGCTCCGTGCTCCTCTGTGCTTTCTGTCCTCCCCCCGTCCTGCTCCGGGCTCCTCTGTGCCCTCCATCCTCCCCCATCCTGCTCCGTGCTCCTCTGTGCCCTCCATTCTCCCCCCGTCCTGCTCCGTGCTCCTCTGTGCTCTCCGTCCTCCCCTGTCCTGCTCCGTGCTCCTCTGTGCTCTCCGTACTCCCCCCGTCCTGCTCCGTGCTCATTGTCCTCCTCCATGCTTCTCCCGTCCTCCGTTCTCCCCCGTCATACTCACCCTCCCCGTGCCATCGCTGAACGTCCTGGCAATCCTCCGTTGTACCCGGCTTCCTGCAGCTCTCTTGTGCTGAGCGGTGACGTAATACCGCTCATTAAGGCCATGAATATGGACGCCACGCCTATGGGAGTGGCGTCGCGTCCATATTACATGACCTTAATGAGCGGTATTACGTCACCGCTCAGCACAGGAGAGCTGCAGGAAGCCGGGTACAACGGAGGATTGCCGGGACGTTCAGCGATGGCACGGGGACGGTTAGTATGATGTCCCAGCCACCGGCTCCTGCCGCGGTACCCCCTCCCCCGCTGGTTACTGCCCAATGACTCATGTATAAGCCGAGGGGGCATTTTCAGCACAAAAAAAGGTGCTGAAAATCTCGGCTTATACACGAGTATATACGGTATACCCCTTTTGTAAATTTATCTACAGATGTAGTGACAATTTTGACTCCATGGGTGTTTTCCAGAAACAAGCAGCAGTGGATTTTGCTAAGTGAAAATTGCAAACTGCCATTGCTGTGATCAGTACGCTGTAGTGATCAGTACATTATAGTGACCAGTACATTATGCTCAGCTCATGCTTCTGTAGATATACACATGTAAATTAATCTGGCTCTCATCGCTTCAGAAATGCCAAACATGTGGACACTACACGCATGGTCAAAATTGTTGGTACCCCTCATTTAATGACAGAAAAACACACAATGGTCACAGAAATAACTTGAATCTGACAAAAGTAATAATAAATCAAAAATCTATGAAAACAAACAAATGAAAATCAGACACTGCTTTTCAACCATGCTTCCATAGAATTAAAAAAAAAATAAAACTCATGAAATAGGCCTGGACAGAAATGATGGTACTCCTGAAAATAATATAACGAAAGGGACATGTTAAATCAAGGTTTGTCCACTAATTAGCAATACAGGTTTCTGCAGTTGTGGAATCAGTGAGTGGACCTGTATAGAGGGCTACAGGTACTCACTGTGCTATTTGGTGACTTGGTGTGTATCACACTCAACATGGACCAGAGGAAGCGAAGGAAAGAGTTGTCTCAGGAGATTAGAAAGAAAATTATAGACAAACATGTTTAAGGTAAAAGTTATAATACCATCTCCAAGCAGCTTGATGTTCCTGTGGCTACAGTTGCACATATTATTCAGAAATTTAAGCTACATGGGACTGTAGCCAACCTCCTTGGACATGGCCGCAAGAGGAAAATTGATGACAAATCAAAGACACGGATAATATGAATGGTAACAAAAGAGCTCCTTCTAAACAGATTTAAGGTGAACTTCAAGCTCAAGGAACATCAGTGTCAGATCACACCATCCGTCGTTGTATGAGCCAAAGTGGACTTCATGGGAGACGACCAAGGAGGACACCATTGATGAAAAAATTATTATTATTAAAAAAAAATCATAAAAAAGCCAGACTGGAATTTGCCAAACTACATGTTGACAAGTCACAAAGCTTCTGGGAGAATGTCCTATGGACAGATGAGACAAAAATTGAACTTTTTGCCAAGGCACATCAGCTCTATTTTCACAGACGTAAAAATAAAGTATTTCAAGAAAATAACACTGTCCCTACTCTGAAACATGGAGGAGGCTCTGTTATGTTCTGGGGCTGCTTTGCTGCATCTGGCACAGGGTGTCTAGAATCTGTGCAGGGTACAATGAAATCTCAAGACTATCAAAGGATTCTAGAGAGAAATGTGCTGCCCAGTGTCAGAAAGCTTGGTCTCAGTTTTGTTTTTTTTCTCATTAATGAACACTCTGCACCCATCTTGACTGAAAGAAACCAGAAATGTAGACATTTTAGCAAATTTATTAAAAAAGAAAAATTGAAACATCACATGGTCATAAGTATTCAGATCCTTTGCTCATACACTCAAATTTAAGTCACATGCTGTCTATTTCCTTGTGACCTTCCTTGAGATGGTTCTACTCCTTTATTGGAGTCCAGCTATGTTTAATTAAACGGATAGGACTTGATTTGGAAAGGCACACAACTGTCTATATAAGACCTCACAGCTCACAGTGCATTTCGGATCAAATGAGAATCATGAGGTCAAAGGAACTCAAGGAGCTCAGAGAAAGAATTGTGGCAAGGCACAGATCTGGCCAAGGTTACAAGAGAATTTCTGCAGTACTCAAGGTTCCTAAGAGCACAGTGGCCTCTATAATCTTTAAATGGAAGAAGTTTGGGACCACCAGAAGTCTTCCTAGACCTGACTGTTCAGCCAAACTGAGCAATTGTGGGAGAAGAGTCTTGGTGAGAAAGATAAAGAAGAACCCCAAGATCACTGTGGCTGAGCTCCATAGATGCAGCATGGAGATGGGAGAAAGTTGCAAAGTCAGGCCTTTATGGCAGAGTGACCTGACGGATGTCTCTCCTCAGTGCAAGACATATGAAAGCTCGCATAGAGTTTGCTAAAAAAACACATGAAAGACTCCCAGACAAATGATGAATAAGATTCTCTGGTCTGATGAGATGAAGATAGAATTTTTTGGTGATAATTCTAAGTGGTATGTGTGGAGAAAACCAGACACCTCTCATCACCTGCCCAATACAATCCCAACAGTGAAATATGTTGGTGGCAGCAGCATGCTATGTGGGTGTTTTTCAGCTGCAGGGACAGGACGACTGGTTGCAATTGAAGGAAACATGAATGTGGCCAAGTACAGAGATATCCTGGATAAAAACCTCTTCCAGAATGCTCTGGACCTCAGACTTGGCCGAAAGATCACCTTCTAACAAGACAATGACTCTAAGCCACGGTTCCCCATCTTCAGTCCTCAAGGCCCACCAACAGATCATGTTTTCAGAATTTCCTTTGTATTGCACAGGTGATGCAATTATCACCTGAGCAATACTAAGGAAATCCTGAAAACATGACCTGTTGGTGGGCCTTGAGGACTGGAGTTGGGGAACACTGCTCTAAGCACACAGCTAAAATAACAAAGGAGTGGCTTCAGAACCCTGACCTAAACCCAACTGAGCATCTCTGGAGAGACCTGAAAATGGCTGTCCACCTACATTCACCATCCAACCTGACAGAACTGGAGAGGATCTGCAAGGAAGAATGGCAAAGGATCCCTAAATCCATGTGTGAAAAACTTGTTGCATCATTCCCAAGAAGACTCATGGCTGTACTAGCTCAAAGGCTGCTTCTACTCAATACTGAGCAAAGGGTCTGAATACTTATGACCATGTGATATTTCAGTTTTTCTTTTTTAATAAATTTGCAAAAGTTTCTACATTTCTGTTTCTTTTCAGTCAAGATGGGGTGCAGAGTGTACATTAATGAGAAAAAAATGAACTTTTTGAATTTACCAATTGGCTGCAATGAAGCAAAGAGTGAAAAATGTAAAGGGGTTTGAATACTTTCTGTACCCACTGTATATATAAGTTGTGAAGTGTATTAAATGAAAGGTCCTTAATGACAATTACAGTGACACGATGTCAATTCTCATAAATAAAACTAAACCAAAATTAATTTTCATTTTTTGAACATGCTTACCCAATAGAAAATAATTAATATGACAATGTCTTTGTGGATCATTATTCCATAGCTACTACTTTACAAAAGGCCAGATTTGTTACGATTTTGATAGGTTTGTGAGTTTATTCCAATGATATTGTGGTCAGATGAAAGTTTATTAAGATCCCTTGATATGCTCAGTAGTAATATGTGCAAATTGATTAGAGTCCAATGATACATGTAATAGAACCCGCACAGTGATGATACAATAGGACTGAATGTGGTCTCTGTTTACAGGACCTTATCATGTGACTGTGACATCATTGCTATCCTGGTTTTGTTATTTTTCCATGATTACAGTATTGATACAATGGGACTAAATGTGGTCCCTACTTTACAGGAATTTAGCATGTGACTGTGACCTCATCACAGTTCATGTCTGGTGATTGGCCTGTGATCATCATAGGACTGAATGTGGTCTCTGTTTTACAGGACTTTAGCATGTGACTGTGACATAAATGCAATCCTGGTTTAGTGATTGGCCTACAATCACAGCAATGATATAATGGGAATGAATGTGGTCTCTAGTTTACAGGACCTAAGCATGTGACTGTGACATCATCGCAATCCTAGCTTGGCGATTGGCAAAGTAAACCATTGGTTATTCCGATAGTGATGTGATAAGATGGGAGGTAAGCATAAACAGTCATAGCCAATCATGGATATCCTTTTTTGTTAGAGGATTTATTATGGACTATCAGTGTGTCACATTATTAATGACAGCTATTTTTCTGATAGGACACAATATGTGGGAAGACCTGATTGTTTATTTTAATTTGATGATGTCACAACAGAAGCCATAAAAGACCTTGCACTCTGTTTTTTTTACTCAGTTTAGCCTCAGTCCCCTGATGAAGCCAGTCATGGTGAAACATATCGGGATGAGTGAATTTTAATCAGCTCTAGTGGTCTTGCAACTGACATCTATACTTATTCAGAGAAAAGCCATCTTAGCTAATGGACTGCAGCCATGAATCTAGGTAGGAGAAATATTAGCTTTAAGTGAGTCATATCCCATAGAGGGGTCCCAAAGAAATGCTGCACAGCAATATAATCTGAGTTATTTTAATCCTTACTTATTTGACCATAATAATTAATTGCAATAAAAGTCAAGTTTTAATCACATTATCCCTTAAGTTGAGTCCATTTACCCTCAGAGTAATCTGTTAGTATGATTTCTCATCCCAAAAGGGTTTTGTTAGACACTCAGTTTTCCAGAGAATTATTCTATCCTCAGAATGTGAATTTTTAATTGTTTGATACTCATGGAATAAAATTTGAAGATTTTATCTATTTTTTGGATGTGCCAATCAACTTTACTTTTTTCGAACTAGTTTGAAATATTAAGGTTTGCACCATAACTTAAAAGGAATGATTACTCTAGAGCATAGGAATTGCATTGCTGCCATAGAAAATGGGAGAATAAAATTGAAAAAAACGCTATATAGAATAAATGAAATATGCATCTGCAAAAATTGCTATGAAAAAAGGAAGGTTCTTAGCACATAGATTGCCAATATATGTGTGCCCAATTACCACGTCAAGGTGTCCTTCGTAAATTGGGTCCCTGTCCTGTAATGTCACTTCTCTTGGGCAAAAAAGCCTACAATTTATTGGGCAGGAATGGATCAGCTAATCTGCTGAAATCACCTGTGGCTAATGGGATTGGGAGTGCACATGTCCAAAAGGCTTATCATCTTTTTTACTTATATGCTTTCTTTGTTTGGCGCCTATTCACACAAGCTTAGATGTGCTGGTCCTTCTTTTTGTCTATTTGTATCAAAGCCTTTTGGACATGTGCACTTCCACTCCCATTAGCCGCAGGTGATTTTAACCCCTTCCTGACCTATGACACCTATGTAGGCATCATCAAAACCTGTGCCATTAGGACCTGTGATGCCTATGTAGGCGTCATGGTATAAATCACGTTCCTACGTGTCGGGTGACCGGGGTCACTGAAAGTTCACCCGATCCGCAGGCACAGGACTCTTTGTGCTTCACCGCAGGAGGAGTGGCTTTGCCCCCCCGTGGCTACGATCTCTCTGATTGGCTGTTGAAAGTGAAACAGCCAATCAGAGCGATATGTAACATTTCACCAATGAAACTTGGTGAAATATTGCAATCCATCCATGGCCGATGCTGCAATATCATCTGCCATGGCTGGAGACAGTAATATGACCCCCCTTCACAATCTGCTCCCCCTATGCTTCCCTCCACTCCCCCGCCTTCCGATCAACCTGTCTCACCTCCCCCGGAACCTTAGGACACCCAGTGTCCCTCCCAGTATCCTTACACGCTCCTGCATGGTCGCCACCATCTTCCAAAATGGCGGGCGCATGCGCAGTGTGCCCGCCGAATATGCCGACCGCCAGATTCATTCATTCAGGGACATTTTGATCACTGATAAGGATCCTATTACAGTGATCAAAATTATAAAATAGTAAATAAACCCCTTTTATCACCCCCATAGGTAGGGCTAAATAATAAAATAAAGAAAATATTTTTTTTTATTTTTCTATTAGGGTTAGGGTTAGAATTATGGTTAGGGTTAGAATTAGGGTTAGGATTAGGGTTTTGGTTAGAATTAGTTTAGGGTTGGAATTAGGGTTAGGTTTGGAATTAGGGTTAGGGGTGTGTTGGGGTTAGGTTTGGGATTAGGGTTAGGCTTGGGGTTAGGGTTATGGTTAGGGTTGGGATTAGGGTTAGGGGTGTGTTGGGGTTAGGGTTGTCGTTAGAATGGGGGTTTTCCACTGTTTAGGTACATCAGGGGATCTCCAAACGCAACAGGGCCCACCATTGATTCCAGCCAATTTTGCGTTCAAAAAGTTAAATGGTGCTCCTTCCCTTCCGAGCTCTGCCATGCGCCCAAACAGTGGTTTACCCCAACATATGTGGTATCAGCGTATTCAGGAGAAATTGCAAAACAACTTTAAGTGTCTAATTTCTCTTGATACCCTTGCAAAAATAAAATATTGGGGGCTAAAAATTATTTTTGTGGAAAAAAAAAGATTTTTTTTATTTTCACGGCTCTGCGTTATAAACTTCTGTGAAGCACTTGGGGGTTCAAAGTGCTCAAAACACATCTAGATAAGTTCCTTGGGGGGTCTAATTTCCAAAATGGTGTCACTTGTAAAGAGTTTCAACTGTTTAGGCATATCAGGGGCTCTCCAAAACGTCACTACTTCTCTTCCGAGCCCCGATATGTGCCCAAACAGTGGTCCCCCACATATGGGGTACCAACATACTCAGGACAAACTGGACAACAACTTTTGTGTCCAATTTCTCCTGTTACCCTTGTGAAAATAAAAAAATTGTGGGCTAAAAAATAATTTTTGTGTGAGAAAAAAGATTTTTTATTTTACGTCTCTGCGTTATAAACTTCTGTGAAGCACTTGGGGGCTCAAAGTGCTCACCACACACCTAGATAAGTTCCTTGGGGGTCTAGTTTCCAAAATGGGGTCATTTGTGGGGGATTTCCACTGTTTAGGCACATCAGGGGCTATCCAAACGCGACATGACACCCGCAGACCATTCCATGAAAGTCTGCATTACAAAACGTCACTACTTCTCTTCACAGCCCCGACATGTACTCACACAGTAGTTTTCTCCCACATATGGGGTATCAGAGTACTCAGTACAAATTGGACAACTTTTGTTGTCCAATTTCTCCTGTTACCCTTGTTAAAATAAAAAGTTGGAGACTACAAGATCATGTCTGTGGAAAAAATATGATTTTTTTATTTTCACGTTCGGGTGTTAAAAACTTTAGTGAAACACCTGGGGTTTAAAGTTCTCACCACATATCTAGATAAGTTCCTTATGGGATCTAGTTTCCAAAATGGTGTCATTTGTGGGGGTTTCCACTGTTTAGGCAGATCAGGGACTCTCCAAATGCAATATGGCATCCAGCCAATTCTGCGATGAAAAAGTCAAACGGCGCTCCTTTCATTCCAAGCTCTGCCATGCACCCAAACAGTGGTTTACCCCCACATATGGGGTAACAGCATACTCAGGACTAATTGCACAATAACTTTTGGGTTTAGTTACCCTTGGGAAGATGAAAATTGGGGTGAAAAGATCATTTTTGTGGAAAAAATTAGTTTTTAATTTTACCACAGACTTAGATAAGTTCCTTAGGGGGTCTAGTTTCTAAAATGGGGTCACTTGTAGGGGGTTTCCACTATTTAGGCACATCAGGGGCTCTCCAAATGCTACATGGCGTCCAATCTCAATTCCAGCCAATTTTGGTTTGAAAAAGTGAAATGGCGCTCAGACTCTATCGAGCTCTGCCGTGCGCCAAAACAGTGGTTCCCCCCATATATGGGGTATCCGCGTACTCAGGAGAAAATAGACATCAACTTTTGTGGTCCAATTTCTCCTGTTACCCTTGGAAAATAAAAAATTGATGACTAAAAGATCATTTTTGTTGGAAAAAAATATAATTTTTTAATTGCATGCCCGGGCATTATAAACTTGTGTGAAGCACTTGGGGGTTGAAAGTGCTAACCACAGATCTAGATAAGTTCCTTAGGGGGTCTAGTTTCCAAAATGGGGTCACTTGCGGGGGGTTTCCACTGTTTAGGCACATCAGGGGCTATTCAAACTGAACATGACACCCATCAAAGTCTGCATTCCAAAACGTCATTACTTCCTTTCCTAGCACTGCTGTGCGCCCAAACCGTTTTCTCCCCCCACACATATGGGGTATCAGCGTACTAGGGAAAAATTGGACTACATATTTTGGGGTCCAATTATTTTGGAAAAATCAAAAATTTGGGACTAAAAAATCATTTTGTGGAATTTTTTTTCACATCCAGGAATTATAAACTTTGGTGGTTCAAAGTGCTCACAACAGATATAAATAAGTTCCTTAGGGGGTCTAGTTTCCAAAATGGTGTCACTTGTTGGGGATTTCCACTGTTTAGGCACATCAGGGGCTCTACAAATGCAACATGGCATCCAATCTCAATTCCCGCTAATTTTGGTTTGAAAAGGTCAAATGGCGCTCCTTCCCTTCCGAGCCCTGCCGCATATGGGGTATCGGTGTACTCAGGAGAAATTGCAAAACAATTTTATCTATTTTTTCCTTTTAACATTGTAAAAATAAAAAAGTTTGTAAAAGGTCATTTTTTTGACTAAAAAGTTAAATGTTCATTTTTTCCTTCCACGTTGCTTCAGCTCCTGTGAAGCACCTGAAGTGTTAATAAACTTCTTGAATGTGGTTTTGATCAACTTGAGGGGTGCAGTTTTTAGAATGGTGTCACTTTTGCGTATTTTCAGCCATAAAGACCCCTCAAACTGACTTCAAATGTGAGGTGAACCCTAAAATAAATGGTTTTGTAAATTTTGTTGTAAAAATGAGAAATCGCTTTTAACTCTTATAACTTCCTAACAAAAAAAATGTGTTTGCAAAATTGTGCTGATGTAAAGTAGACATGTGGAAAATGTTATTTATTAATTATTTTGTCACATAATTCTCTGGTTTAACAGAATAAAAATTAAAAATTTGAAAATTGCAAAATTTTCAATTTTTTCACCAAATTTCCGATTTTTTCACAAATAAACGCAAAAATTATTGACCTAAATTTACCAATGACATGAAGTCCAATATGTCACAAAAAAATAATCTCAGAATCGCTAGGATCTGTTGAAGCGTTCTTGAGTTTTTATCTCATAAAGGGACACTGGTCAGAATTGCAAAAAATGGCCAGGTCGTTAAGGTCAAAATAGGCTGGATCATGAAGGGGTTATGCAGATTAGCTGGTCCATTCCTGCCTCATAAATTGTAGGCTTTTTGCCTAAGAGAGGTGACATTACAGGACAGGGACTCAAGTTACGAAGGACTCCTTGACGTGGTAATTGGGCATACATATATTGGCCAATCTATGCGCTAAGAACCTTCCTTTTTTCTTAGCAATTTTTGCAGATGCATATTTCATGTATACTAAATAGCACTTTTTTCAATTTTTTCTCCCATTTTCTATGGCAGCAATGCAATTCCTATGCTCTAGAGTTATCATTCTTGATAAGTTATGGCGCAAACTTTAATCTTTTTGATTTATCTGCTTTCTTTTGTTGGTGTCTATTCACACTAGCTTAGATGTGCTGGTCCTTTTTTGTCTATTTGTATCAAAGCCTTTTGTACATGTGCACTCCCACTACCTTTAGCCACAGGTGATTTTAAGCAGACTAGCTTGTCCATTCCTGCCCAATAAATTGTAGGCTTTTTTGCCCAAGAGAGGTGACATTGCAGGACAGGGACCCAATTTACGAAGGACACCTCGACATGGTAATTGGGCACACATATATTGGCCAATCTATGCGCTAAAAACCTTCCTTTTTTCATAGCAATTTTTGCAGATGCATATTTCATATATACTATATAGCGCTTTTTTCAATTTTTTCTCCCATTTTGCTATGCTCTAGAGCAGTGTTTCTCAACTCCAGTCCTCAGGACCCACCAACAGGTCATGTTTTCAGGATTTCCTTAGTATTGCAAAGGTGATGGAATTAATGCTTGAGCAGGTGATAAAATTATCACCTGTGCAATACTAAGGAAATTCTGAAAACATGACCTGTTGGTGGGTCCTGAGAGCTGGAGTTGAGAAACACTGCTCTAGAGTAATCATTCTTGGTAAGTTATGGTGCAAACCTTAATCCTTTTGACTTACATGCTTTCTTTGGTTGGAGCCTATTCACACTAGCTTAGCTGTGCAGGTCCTTCTTTTTGTCTAGTTTGAAATATTGTTACCTTTTTGCTAGTCAGTGTATAAAGTGGCATCAAAGTGGAAGTATTACTGCATAAAACTGATAAATATAGCAGGACTCTCCAATGTAGTTGTGGAATATTCACTGGACAGCGGTCTGTCTGCATTGAGGAGAAACTTCTTTAGCACATATAGAAGAGGGACAGATGGAAGGGGAGCCAGGTTTCTGTTAGCACATGTGATCTGAGCTCTAATCACTTTGGGAGCATGAATCCTGGTGTATACTGGATTTTTTAATTGTGGCTCAGTAGGCAAGATTATCGGTCCTGCCCTAAATCTATCCTACCAGTCTTTTATCTGTGTGTTACGTGGTTACCTCCACAGAGTGGAGCCAGAAGACTACAGCGTCTGGTGGCTTCTACTTCTCCAGTTTATTAAACATGTTTGTTTCTTTCAGCATAACTGGGGTTAATCAGCCATGTGGAAAATTCCTGCATTCAGCTGTGCTCAGTTATCCACTCCTCTCTCCTATAAAAGCTATGTTTGATTACCAGGTCCTGGTCTGAGTGAGTTAGCATTTGCTGCATAGCTCCGTAGTGGGAGAAGCTGGTGTTTGGAGAGCGACTGTTGCTTGGTTTGTACGCTTGGAAATTCCTCATCCTTTCCCATTTCACTTTCTTCCGCCTCCCTAAACACCCTGGTGAATACCTCTGTTATATGTGAGTGTATATTTTGTGTGTGGAGTTTTATTTTTAACCTTGTCTTTGTCCCCCTGTCTGTCGGGTTGGTGTACTGCAGTACACAGTAGCGCCTCTCTTACCAGGGTGGGGAAGGGGACAGACGTAGAGCTGTTGTATGAGAAAAGGCAAGGGCGGAGGCCCCGGTATCTTCGCCATCTGCAGTATCCCGGGGAACAGGGCACGCTAGGGTGCACCCTAGTGTTAAGGCCAGGAAAGGTGCCCCCTGGTACCAGGTCACTCTTCAGTCGAATCGTGACACTGTGATAATACAGATTAGTGTGAATATATTTGCATATTTTGATAATAATACTCTTTGTAGGACAAGCAAGAAAAAAGAGAATATATGTAGAAAGATATGTTAAAATTTGTATGACTATATTTTGGGGTCTTATTTTATCATACATGATTTTCCTCTATTAAAATATTATCACAATTAAGTGAAGTGGTTTCTTTCCATAACAAGTTCCCTTTGAAAGTACAATTAAGCCCTTTCACATTCAGGAACAAGATAACTATTTCCATGTCACAATATAATATCTTTGCTGATGCATACAGGTGTCATGACAGAATGAAAGGAAAAAAGTTATCCCGTAACTCAGTGTGTATAGAGACCTTAAATGCATTTAATAGGGCTTTGATGTATCCAGCATTTGTGAAAAAGGATTTTTGTAATATTCTAAAAGAATTCAATTCCACTTAAATATATTCACTGTGAATACTTTTCCATCCAATTATGACAAGAGCATTCTTAAGGTGATACCTTTATTGGCTAACCAGAAAATTATATGTTCGCTAGCTTTCAGAGCGCAGAGGCTCCTTCTTCAGGCTAGATTACATTTGGAATAATTCCAAATTATTCCAAATGTAATCTAGCCTGAAGAAGGAGCCTCTGCGCTCTGAAAGCTAGCGAACATATAATTTTCTGGTTAGCCAATAAAGGTATCACCTTAAGAATGCTCTTGTCATAATTGGATGGAAAAGTATTCACATCGATTTTTCTGGCTAACACGGTACCACAATATAATTTATTATTGTACACCAAATATATTCACTCAAATTTACTTGCCATCAGTCAGGATTTATCACAGAAGTTGATATCCAGCAGCATACACAGGCTAATTGCAGAAATCTTGTGAAATAATGGTCAACACTAGAGATGGACGAATTTATTCCAGTAGACATGACAGGTTCTCTTTAACCCCTTTCTGACCTTTGACATACTATCCTGTCCATGCGACCTGGGCCTTAATGACCCTGGACGGGATAATACATCATAAGCGATCAGCTGCGCTTATGGTGGGAGCGTGGCCGATTGTGGCTGGGTGTCAGCTGATTCTCACAGCTGACACCCGGCACTAAGTGCCAGGAGCAGTCACCGACCGCTCCCGGAACTTTAACCCTAAGAACACTGCGATCAAACATGATCGCAGCATTCCGGGAGCAGGCTGAGGGGTGTCAGCTCTGACATCCCCTCTGCCTTTGGATCGTAGACCTCACATCATGACACAGTGTCCCGATCGCTGACATGGAGAACCGATTTCATCATGATGACATCCGGGTCTCCAGAGTTCAGAGACTTCCCTTCATTCGCAGTGATGACCAGGAAGTCTCTGAGGTCAGTGTAAAATCCATGCAGCGCTGACATCTTCTATAGCATGCAGCTTTGCATGTAATAGAAGTGATCAGCCTGCACAAAATGAGTGTCCCATAGTGGGAGAAAGTGTAAAAGTAAGAATTAAATTAAAAAAAGTTTTAAAATAATTGCAAAAATATTTAAAAAAATAAAAAAAAAAAATAGTAAAAAGTCAATAATTGTTCTATCAATAAGTACATATTTTAATGAAAAAAATCTAAACAATAAAAGTACACATATTTAGTATTGCCACGTCTGTAACGATTCGTCCTATAAAACTGTCCCATTAGTTAACCCCTTTAGTGAACACCATAAAAAAGCAAGGCAAAAAAACAATGCTTTATCATCATACTGCCGACAAAAAGTGGAATAACACGCAATCAAAAAAATGGATATAAATAATCATGGTACCGCTGAAAATGTCATCTTGTCCAGCTAAAAAATGAGCCACCATACAGCATCATCAGTGAAAAAATAAAAAAGTTATAGGTGTCAGAATAAAGCAATGCAAAAATAATTATTTCTTATATAAAATAGTTTTATTGCATAAGAGTCAAAACATAAAAAAATGATATAAATGAGGTATCGTTGTAATTGTACTGACCCGAAGAATAAAATTGCCTTATCAATTTTACCACACGTGGAACAGTGTATATACCCCCCAAAAGAAATTCATGAAGTGCTGGTTTTTGCTCATTCTGTCTCCCAAAAATAGGAATAGAAAGTGATCAAAAAATCTCATGTGCCCGAAAGTGGCATCAATAAAAACATCAACTCGTCCCGCAAAAAACAAGACCTCACATGACTCCTTGAACCAAAATATGGTAAAATTACAGCTCTCAAAATGTGGTGATGCAAAAACAATTTTTTGCAATAATAAGCGTCTTTAGTGTGTGACAGCTGCCAAACGTAAAACTCACTATAAACACCTACTATACATAGTAAATCAAACCCCTCTTTATCACCCCCTTAGCTAGGGAAAAATAGTAAAATAAAAAAATGTATTTATTTACATTAGGGTTAGGTTTAGGATTGGGGCTAAAGTTAGGGTTAGGGTTGGGATTATGGTTAGGGTTTGAATTAGGGTTTTAATTAGGGTTAGGGTTGGAATTAGAGTTAGGGTTGGAATTAGGGATAGGGTTGGAATTAGGGTTAGGGTTGGGATTGGGGATAGGGTTTGAATTAAGATTAGGGTTTGAATTAAGGTTAGGGTTAGGTTTAGGGTTAGGGTTTGGATTAGGGTTAGGGGTGTGTTGGGGTTAGGGTTGGAGTTAGAATTGGGAGTTTCCACTGTTTAGGCACATTAAAGGCTCTCCAAATGCGACATGCCGTCTGATCTCCATTCCAGCCAATTTTGCATTGAAAAGTCAAACTGCGCTCCTTCCCTTCTGAGCTCTTCAATGGACCCAAACAGTTGTTCCCCCCAAATATGTAATATCAGCATACTCAGGATAAATTGCAAAGCAACTTGTGGGGTACAATTTGTCCTGTTACCCTTGGTAAAAAAAAAAATTGGATCTTAAGTAATTTCTTTGTGAAAAAAAGTTAAATGTTCATATTTTTAATCATTCCAAAAATTCCTGTGAAGCACCTGAAGGGTTAATAAACTTCTTGAATGTGGTTTTAAGCACTTGAAGGGTGCAGTTTTTAGAAAGGTGTCACTTTTGGTTTTTTTGCTATCATATACAGTACAGACCAAAAGTTTGGACACACCTTCTCATTCAATGATTTTTCTGTATTTTCATGACTATGAAAATTGTAGAATCACACTGAAGGCATCAAAACTATGAATTAACACATGTGGAATTATACATTACACTTTACAAAAAAGTGTGAAACAACTGAAAATATGTCTTATCTTCTAGGTTCTTCAAAGTAGCCACTTTTTGCTTTGATTACTGCTTTGCACACAGAAAAGGTGAATAGATGGACTCTACATGCCTGGTTCCCACAGTGAAGCATGGAGGAGATGGTGTGATGATGTGGGGGTGCTTTGCTGGTGACACTGTTGGGGATTTTCAAAATTGAAGGCATGCTGAACCAGCATGGCTACCACAGAATCTTGCAGCAGCATGCTATTCCATCCGGTTTGCATTTAGTTGGACCATCATTTCTTTTTCAACAGGGCAATGACCCCAAACACACCTCCAGGCTGTGTAAGGGCTATTTGACCAAGAAGGAGAGTGTTGGGGTGCTATGCCAGATGACCTGGCCTCCACAGTCACCAGACCTGAACCCAATCGAGATGGTTTGGGGTGAGCTGGACCGCTCACCCCAAACCATAAATCCCCAACAGTGTCACCAGCAAAGCACCCCTTACACCATCACACCACCTCCTCCATGCTTCACGGTGGGAACCAGGCATGTAGAGTCCATCCGTTCACCTTTTTTGCATGCAAAGCAGTAATCAAAGCAAAAGGTGACTACGTTGAAGAACCTAGAATATAAGACATATTTTCAGTTGTTTCACACTTTTTTGTAAAGTGTAATGTATAATCCACATGTGTTAATTCATAGTTTTGATGCCTTCAGTGTGATTCGACAATTTTCATAGTCATGAAAATACAGAAAAATCTTTGAATGAAAAGGTGTGTCCAAACTTTTGATCTGTACTGTAGATCTCTCAAAGTGACTGAAAATGTGAGGTGGACCCTAAAAAAATGGTTTTGTAAAAATGAGAAATCGCTGGTCAACTTTTAACGCTCATGACTTACTAACAAATAAAATTGTTCAAAACTTGTGCTGATGTAAAGTAGACATGTGGGAAATGTTATTTATTAACTATTTTGTGCGATATAACTGATTTAAGGGCATAAAAATAAAAATTTTGTAAATTGCGCAATTTTCAAAATTTTCGCTAAATTTCCATTTTTTCACAAATAAGCACGTTATCTGGAAGAAATTTTGCCGCTAACGTGAAGTACAATATGTCACGAAAAAACTTGCTCAGAATCGCCAATATCCATTGAAGCATTCCAGAATTATAACCTCATAAAGGGACAGTGGTCAGAATTGTAAAAATTGTCCTGTCATTAATGTGCAAACCACCCTCGGGTGGTAAAAGGGTTAATCATCCCCAACAGATCATGCCTTCAGGATTTCCTTATTACTGTTCAGATGATGTTATTATTGTTGCTGCCTCCTGAGTTGCCACAGATGACTTCTCTATAGGATATCTTCAAATCATGATCTATTAGGAAACTCAAGGACTGGAAAAACACAGATCTAAAGAGTCTAGAGAGATTTACAGGGCAAGAGGGATCTGATCTGATGTGCATTTAGAGGAGCTGGCCTTGTTCCAAAGACTATTGTAGACTTTTTCCAGCATGGAGCACCAGATATGTCAATTTGGTTGTTGTGTTTTATCAGAGATTTGCTTGCTCATCAGTTCAGCCTTAAGCCCGGGTCTCACATAGCGATACACCAGCGATCCCGACAACGATCAGGATCGCTGGTGTGTCGCTACATGATCGCTGCTGAGCTGACAAACAGGCAGCTCAGGCAGCGATCAGCACAGCGACACTGCGGATAACATCGCTTAGTTACCCGCAGTGTACGTTGGATACCAGCGCCCTGATGCAGGGAGCTGGTAACCAAGGTACACATTGGGTTTCCAGGCGATGCGCGGTGCCTAGAAACCCGCTGTGTACCTTGGTTACCAGCTCCCTGCATCATGGCGCTGGTATCCAAGGTACACAGCGGGTTTCTAGGCACAGCCCGTGCCTGGAAACCCGCTGTGTACCTTGGTTACCAGCGGATCGCTGGTCTCCCGCCTGTCACACGCAGCGATGCGTGCCTGTCAGCGGGAGACCAGCGATCAAAAAAATGTCCAGGACATTCAGCGACGATCAGCGATACCCGGCAGGGGGTTGATCGTCGCTGAATTTTCACACACAGCCATATCGCTGGGGAGATCGCTGCTGCGTCACAAAACTAGTGACTCAGCAGCGATCTCGCTAGCGAGATTGCTGTGTGAGACGGGGGCTTTAGGAATCAATGCTTCTACTCATGTTCAGGCTAGATCTTAAGCATACATAAGGCCAGATCCAAGATTAGGTAAAACAATCATTCTATTACTCTTGTTAGTGTTTCAGGGGCGTCAAGCCATTGTTCTCCCAGCCAATAGTCCCATTGTATTTATGGGCATAGTAGCCCGACCTGAGCTGTCATCACAGGGGGTTTCCATACCTCCACTAATGCACAGTTAGCTTTGTGGGGAGGGTGTGAACACTTCTGCCCATTCAGGATGCTGATCCCAAGAGAGAAAGAACAAGAAGCCACATGTTTAGTGAGTGAGTTGGTGCAGTGATGCCTAGGAGCGGGGATGTGTTGCTGAGGTCCTGGTGCCCATGTATGGATGGCCTATGGAGATTGGAGATTGGTTGCTGGCTGGAGCTGGTTACACTTGCTTTGGCCATGGGATCTGTCATCTGGATTTGACAAACTATGTTATGGACTGTTGCTGCTGGCTGGAGCTGGGTTCATGCGCTATGGTCATGTTATTAGTTGTCTGGAGGAGCATGGATTGTGACTACAGATTATACTGGCGGGAGTTACAAAAGCTGTGGGCCAACCAAAAGTTGCAAGACAGTGGGTATTGCCTAATACAAGGACAGTGGAACTACCAGACCCTGGGTAGAATCTTGTGGACTAAGGTCTATGTCATTGTGGCCATCTACCCAGAATTGCTGTAAGACAATGGAAGTAAGAAATAAAAAATAGTTGCATCGATAACCTCTCTAAGTGATTATTACAAACCCCAACCTCAGATCTTAACATGCATTTTAGGAAAATAATTTATAACATTAAGTTTTCTAACCATTTCACAGAACAAGTCTTCAAGGAAACCAAAAGTGTAAGAAAAATAAACATGAGGGCATCATATGTAGTGTGTAATGGAACGCTATGGTATTATACAAATAGTAGAATACAAAATCTTTAGCAGTTCTTTTATAAAAAGTATTGCAATATTCAAATGTTTTCATAACATTTGAATAATTACACTTTACAGAGTATTATTTAATGTATAGTTATTTCTTATTCACTTCTATTTTTACATTTTCCTGTAGAACAAAATCTTATATATTTTTTCATGACTTTTTTCACGTCTTTGGAACCAACAATTTATTACTGAAATCTCATGCTTAATGTGGATAGAAATTTAGGTATTCAATCACTCTACGAGTGCTGAAAAATACAATGTACCAGTTTGCCTAGAGTGTTCCCTTAATTTAATGCCTTTATTAATTGCAAAATGTAAATATTCAGATGGTGGACTAATTCTAATTATATATATATATTGCAAAGTTAATCATCTTCATTGCAATTTAATGTCTGAATCATCTAAGCAAAGAAATCTATACAAATCATGGGAATAAATTGGATTTTTATTATCTGATAAATTATAATCAAAAGTGTTTTTACCTTTAACAATGCAAAGAATGGAATCACTCATTTGTTTTATATGTTTATCAAAAATTGTGCAAGTGAATATAAAACCATAATTTGCTTTTCTAGAGTCCCATAAACCTGTGAAATCAATACAACCTGAGGCAGTTGGCATTTATTTGTCCAGTTATTTGTGTGAAATGGTAAAGGTTTGACAGAAGTGGCTGTGATAAATTAACCTAAGCGACTTTGAACATCTTGAGAAAGCAAGGTTACTTTCCAGAAAGTAACTGCTTCAGTCTTAAAAAATCTGATAATGAGTGTCCATTTTTATTAGCTTTCAAGGTAATAAAACCTGCTGGGCATCAGCAGGAAAAGTGCCAGAGAACAAGTACACTGGTATATGTAACATTTCATTTTTGGTACAATTATAAAGAAAACTGGAAGAAAAGATCAAAAATATATAGTTGTTTGCTTTATACAAAATTATACAAAAGTAATTTATAGATCACAGCATGCAAGTGCATCAAATGAACCAATTTGTCTTTAAGTTCCATGTCAATAAACCAAGGGATTAATGTATTAAAAAAAGGGGCAGCCTAAAACTACAGTATTGTGCAAAAGTTTTAGACAGATATGGAAAAACTGTTGCAAAGTAAGAATGCTTTAAAAATAGGAGCGCAAACAATTTTTTTCTATCAATTGACAAAATTTAACCCCTTAACACCCAAGGGTAGTTTGTACGTTGATGACCACACCAATTTTTACAATTCCGACCACTGTCTATTAATGAGGCTATAACTCTGGAACGCTTCAACGGATTTTCACGATTCTGAGATTGTTTTCTCGTGACATATTTAAATCTCAGTATTTATTTTAGCAATAAGACACACGGTCACAGGCCCAGTCTGGCTAACACCAGAATATCAAAATCAGGAAAAGTGTACTGTCTCAGTAGCGTACAGCTGTATACAGTGTTGGGGGAATTGTAAATCTCCATATATATTTCAGGAGTCACAGACACGGCCACAGGCCCAGTTTGGATAACAGCAGAATATGAAAGGCAGAAAAAGTGTACTCTATCTGTAGCGTACAGCTTTATACAGTGTTGGGGGAATTGTAAATCTCCGTATATATTTCCGGAGTCACAGACAGGGCCACAGGCCCAGTTTGGATAACAGCAGAATATGAAAGGCAGAAAAAGTGTACTCTATCTGTAGCGTACAGCTGTATACAGTGTTGGGGGAATTGTAAATCTCCGTATATATATATCAGAAGTCACAGACACGGCCACAAGCCCAGTTTAGATAACAGCAGAATATGAAAGCAGAAAAAGTGTACTCTATCTGTAGCGTACAGCTGTATACAGTGTTGGGGGAATTGTAAATCTCCGTATATATTTCCGGAGTCACAGACAGGGCCACAGGCCCAGTTTGAATAACAGCAGAATATGAAAGGCAGAAAAAAAATGTGTATTCTATCTGTAGCGTACAGCTTTATACAGTGTTGGGGGAATTGTAAATCTCCGTATATATTTCCGGAGTCACAGACAGGGCCACAGGCCCAGTTTGGATAACAGCAGAATATGAAAGGCAGAAAAAGTGTACTCTATCTGTAGCGTACAGCTGTATACAGTGCTGGGGGAATTGTAAATCTCCGTATATATTTCCGGAGACACACACAGATAGTCAGCCTGTATTTGTCCGTGATACCAGCCGGTACACGGTACTGTGAGGAGCGTACAGCTCTATACGGTGTGGGAAAAAATGAACACTCGGTAACTCAAAGAATTTTCCCCCTTATAACTGGCAGGCAGCCTATTAATCAGCTCTGCTGCTCTACACAAGCAATTTCTACACTGTCACTGGCAGGCAGCCTAGTAATCAGCTCTGCTGCTCCACCAAATAAATTTCTCCCATATCACTGCCAGGCAGCCTACTAATCAGCTCTGCTGCTCCACACAAGCAATTTCTACAATGTCACTGGCAGGCAGCCTAAGAACCAGCGTTGCTGAACACACCAAAATCCTCCCCTCACTGAACAGTCACTGTACAGCTAATCGCTATCAGCACAAGGTAATTTTTTTTTTAGGCTCTGCTTAATGCTCTCCCTGCTGAGAAGCACCGGCAGCAACCTCTCCCTACACTGAGATCGGCAGAAGTAAAATGGTGGTCGGCGCTGAGGGATTTTATATGCACTGTGACGCCACACAAAGCCAGCCAATCACTGCAATGCTCTTCTCTAAGATGGTGCTGGCCGCTGCCTATGTCATCGCGTTGCCCACAGCCTGCGTCCTTGCTCATTGGCTGAGAAAGGGCCCTTAAAGTAGTATGAGAAGACAGACTTTGGCAAAATGGTCGCCAAACACGTGACCGACCTCTCGCCACTGTCTGATTTCGTTTCATGAAACCCGACTTTGGCGAAAGTCGGTGTTTTTTGAAAATGAATGACCTGTTTCGCTCAACCCTACTAAGCATCCATTCCCACATGGATTGTAGGCGAGTTAGTGATTGTTCAGTATTTTGCACATGTGCTACCTCTAACTTTTATCATGGTAACCTGCTGCAACATGCAGTGCATTAGTATTGTGCCCAGGTATTGTCAAGTCTTTGCTGCTTTTTTTCTGCAATGCTTTTTGCCTCTGTAGCATCAGAGAAGTGCAGGGTAGTGATGAGTGAGTATGCCCGCTGTTCAGGTTTTTCCGAGCATGCTCGGGGGTCCTCTGAGTATTTGGACGTGCTCATAGATTTCATTTTTGTCGCTGCAGCTGCCTGTTTGATAGGAAATGAGGTATCGCTGTAATTGTACTGACCCAAAAAATAAAACTGCCTAATAAAATTTACCACACATGGAACGGCATAAAGCCCCCCAAAAAAATTCTGCTTCCCAAAAATCGGAATAGAAAGCGATCAAAAAATGTCTTGCCCGAAAATGGTTCATATAAAAATGTCATCTTGTCCAGCAAAAACAAGCCATCACATGACTCTGTGGGCAAAAATATGGAAAAATTATAGCTCTCAAAATATGGTGATGCAAAAACTATTTTTTGCAATAAAAAGCATCTTTTAGTGTGTGACAGCAACCAAACATAAAAACCTAATATAAATATGGTATCGCTGTAGTCGCACCGACCCAAAGAACAAAATCGCCTAATCACTTATAGCACACGAGGAATGGTGTAAAAAATAAATAAAACCAATTCTTAGCCTGCTGTTGATTTTTTCATTCTGCCCCCCAAAGATATTAATAAGGCTTGGAGCACATTTATCCTGCACTCTGCGCTGAGCGCTTGCACTGGGGTTTCTGTGTATATCTCTGAAACACATGATTCAGATGGAACCTCTGGCAGAAGTCCATCTTTTTAGGATGGCATAAAAGTGCCATCTGCCACAGTTTTGTGTACTTCTGAAAAGAAGGACACCGCTGAACAGAGGCCAGACGGCGTCCAAAGTAACTCTGCTGCCTCATTATAGTGAATGTATCCCTCGAGGGTTTCATCTGAATCACGTCACTCAGAGATTTAGATGGAAACCCCAAAGTAAGTGGTCGGCTTAGAGTGCCGGATAAATGTAATCCCTAATGTTATGTAAAATGTTCCAAATAAAAGCTTCAGCTCAATCCACAAAAAAAGCAATCCCTCACTCAGATCTGGCATCTGTTAACAGAAATATAGGGGCTTCCACGTTACTGGTAGTAGAAAGGCTCTGGAAAAGGGAAATTGCTCCATAACCCTCCAAAAGAAATTCAGCAATTTTGTGCTCCAAAATTCCAATGCCCCCTTCCTTTATAGCCCCACAGTGTACCTAAACCATATATATTGTCCACATGTTTGGCATTTCTGAAGGGATGAGAGCTCACCTAACTTACGGGTACGTGTCTCCAGAAACATGGCCTGGGCATAACATAATGGTGACTGCAACCTACTGGTCACTACAGCATATTGGCCACTACAATGGCAGTTTGCAATTTTACCTCAGCAACATTCATTGCTGCTTGTTTCTGGAAAATACCCATCGAGTCAAAATTGTCACTACACCGGTAGATAAATTCCCAAATGGATATAATTTCCAAAATGGGGTCACTTGAGGGGGAATACTGCTCTTCTAGCAGTTAGGGGCTCTGTATATGGAGTCCTCAAACTGTGCTAGGACAATCTGCGCTCCAAAGGGCAAATAGTGCTTTTTTCCTCCCGTGTCTCTCTGTATGGCTAAGTAGTACTCTACAGCCACATATGGGGTATTGCCACGTTCAGCAGAAATTGTGGGACAAATTATGGTGCTATTCACACTTCTTGTGTGAAAATAAAAAATCTGGGGCTAAGACAAAATTTTGTTGGTAAAAATGTACCGTATATATTCGAGTATAAGCTGACCCGAGTATAAACCGAGGCCCCTAATTTTGACACGGAAACTGGGTAAGCTTATAGACTTGAGTATAAGCCGAGTTTACATTGTCCCCTCATCTCTGTCCTGCTCTGTGTGGCTCTCCCCCCTCGCAGTACGCATGGCTCAGCTCCCAGGCCCATCCTTCTACAGGTCCTTCTCAAAAATTAGCATATAGTGCTAAATTTCATTATTTTCCATAATGTAATGATTACAATTAAACTTTCATATATTTCAGATTCATTACACACCAACTGAAATTTGTCAGGTCTTTTATTGTTTTAATACTGATGATTTGGCATACAACTCCTAATAACCCAAAAAAACCTGTCTCAAAAAATTAGCATATCAAGAAAAGGTTCTCTAAACGACCTATTACCCTAATCTTCTGAATCAACTAATTAACTCTAAACACATGCAAAAGATTCCTGAGGCTTTTAAAAACTCCCTGCCTGGTTCATTACTCAAAATCCCCATCATGGGTAAAGGACTGCCACACTAACAAGACGTCTCGTTAGCTGCATAAAGAGATCCTAGCGATCGTTCAAGAAAGGCCACTTTAGCGATATGTACACCTATCTTACGATTCTACGACTTACACAAGTAGTAAATCCTAGGTAAAGCGATACTTACCAGCAAATGAAATAGGTCTTCCCATCACACAGAACTCTCCAGCTGCCCTGATTCCCAGTAATGTGACTTCGATAGTACATATGGGGCTACCTAAGACTAGTGACCTGACTGATGTCAAGAAGGCCATCATTGACACCCTCAAGCAAGAGGGTAAGACCCAGAAAGAAATTCTCAACAAATAGGCTGTTCCCAGAGTGCTGTATCAAGGCACCTCAATGGGAAGTCTGTTAGAAGGAAACAATGTGGCAGAAAACACTGTACAACGAGAAGAGGTGACCGGACCCTGAGGAAGATTGTGGAGAAGGACCGATTCCAGACCTTGGGGGACCTGAGGAAGCAGTGGACTGAGTCTGGTGAGAAACATCCAGAGCCACCGTGCACAGGCGTGTGCAGGAAATGGGCTACAGGTGCCGCATTCCCCAGGTAAAGCCACTTTTGAACCATAAACAGCGGCAGAAGCGCCTGACCTGGGCTACAGAGAAGCAGCACTGGACTGTTGCTAAGTGGTCCCAAGTACTTTTTTCTGATGAAAGCAAATTTTGCATGTCATTCGGAAATCAAGGTGCCAGAGTCTGGAGGAAGACTGGGGAGAAGGAAATGCCAAAATGCCTGAAGTCCAGTGTCAAGTACCCACAGTCAGTGATGGTGTGGGGTGCCATGTCAGCTGCTGGTGTTGGTCCACTGTGTTTCATCAAGGGCAGGGTCAATGCAGCTAGCTATCAGGAGATTTTGGAGCACTTCATGCTTCCATCGGCTGAAATGCTTTATGGAGATGAAGATTTCATTTTTCAGCACGACCTGGCACCTGCTCACAGTGCCAAAACCACTGGTAAATGGTTTACTGACCATGGTATTACTGTGCTCAATTGGCCTTCCAACTCTCCTGACCTGAACCCCATAGAGAATCTGTGGGATATTGTGAAGAGAAAGTTGAGAGACGCAAGACCCAACACTCTGGATGAGCTTAAGGCCGCTATCGAAGCATCCTGGGCCTCCATAACACCTCAGCAGTGTCACAGGCTGATTGCCTCCATGCCACGCCGCATTGAAGCAGTCATTTCTGCAAAAGGATTCCCGACCAAGTATTGAGTGCATAACTGAACTTTATTATTTGATGTTTTTTTTTGTTTGTTTTTAAAAAACACTTTTATTTATTGGATGGTTGAAATATGTTAATTTTTTGAGACAGGTTTTTTGGGTTATCAGGAGTTGTATGCCAAATTCATCAGTATTAAAACAATAAAAGACCTGACAAATTTCAGTTGGTGTGTAATGAATCTGAAATATATGAAAGTTTAATTGTAATCATTACATTATGGAAAATAATGAAATTTAGCACTATATGCTAATTTTTTGAGAAGGACCTGTATGTATGGCTCAGCTCCCTGTCCTCCCTCATGCTCCTCAGTGCACCTCTGTCCTCCTCAGTGCTCCCCCATCATACTCCATGCTCCTCTGGGCTCCCATTCCTGCTCTGTGCTCCCTGTCCTCCTCAGTGCTCCCCGTCCTGCTCTGTGCTCCTCTGCTCCCCCATCCTGCTCTGTGCTCCCCCGTCCTGCTCCGTCCTCCTCAGTGTTCCCTGTCCTGCTCCGTGCTCCTCTGTGCTCCCCCGTCCTCCTCCATGCTTCTCTCGTCCTCCTCTGTGCTCCACCATCCTGCTCCATGCTTCCCCCATCCTCCTCCGTGCTCCCCGTCCTCCTCTGTGCTCCCCCATCCTGCTCCATCCTCCTCAGTGCTCCCCATCATGCTCAGTGCTCCTCTGTGCTCCCATTGCTGCTCTGTTCTCCCCGTCCTCCTCAGTGCTCCCCATCCTGCTCTGTGCTCCTCTGCTCCCCCATCCTGCTCTTTGCTCCCCCGTCCTGCTTCATCCTCCTCAGTGCTCCCCTGTTCTGCTCCATGCTCCTCTGTGCTCCCTGTCCTCCTCCATGCTTCCCCCGTCCTCCTCTGTGCTCCCCATCCTGCTCCGTGCTTCCCCGTCCTCCTGCGTGCTCCTCCGTCCTCCTCCGTGCTCCCCCATCCTCCTCCTTGCTCCCCCCATCCTCCTCCATCATACTCACCCTCCTGTGCAATCGCTGAAAGTTCCCTGCAATCCTCCTTTGTCCCGGCTTCCTGCAGCTCTCCTGTGCTGAGTGGTCACGTGGTACCACACATTAAGGCCATGAATATGGACGCCACGCCTTTGGGAGTGGAGTTGCGTCCATATTTCATGACCTTAATGAGCGGTACCAAAAAAAAGTGCTGAAAATCTCGGCTTATACACGAGTATATACGGTAGTTATTTTTTCTTCAGTGCCCAATAGCATAAAATTCTGTGACACACCCATGGTGTGAATATGATCACTGCACCCCTAGATGATTTCATTGAGTGGTGTAGTTTGTAAATTATGCTCACTAATGGGGCCTTCTGCTGTTCTAGCACCTCATGGGCTCTCTCAGTGGGTCATGGCACCTGCAAACCATAACAGTAAAATCTGGCACTCCTTGACTTCTGATCTTTTCACTGTGCCTGAAAAGTATTTCCCGATTACATATAGGGTATTGGTGCACTAAGGAAAAAATGGACCTCAGTTTGATGTAAAAAAAAATCCTATTAGAAAAATTGAAAACTTAGGGCTAAAACAACATTTTAGTGGTAAAAATGTAATTTATTCTTTATTCACTGCTAAATGGTATAAAATTCTGTGAGGCGCATCTGGTGTCAATATGATCACTGCACCCCTAGATGAATTCATTGGGGAGTGTAATTTGTAAAATGAGTTCACATATGGGGGTTTCTGTTGTTCTGGCAACTCAGGGGCTCTGCCAATGTGACATGGCACCCTCAAACCATTCCAGCAAAATCTGAACTCCAATATGGCGCCTCTTCCCTTCTGAGCTTTGCATTGTGCTTCAAAGGAGGTTGTCTCCATGTGGGGGGTCGTCTATCTGAGTGTTTGGTAAGACTTATTTATAGTGATTCATTGAAACAATATTTGATACACTTGTGTGACCCACTTAAGCCTCAGAGAGCAACCTGTGGTGGCTCATTTACCTGTTATTTAACCCCTTCATGACCCAGCCTATTTTGACCTAAATGACCTGGCCATTTTTTGCAATTCTGACCAGTGTCCCTTTATGAGGTAATAACTCAGGAACGCTTCAACGGATCATAGCGATTCTGAGATTGTTTTTTCGTGACATATTGGACTTCATGTTAGTGGTAAATTTAGGTCGATAATTTTTGTGTTTATTTGTGAAAAAAATGGAACTTTGGCCAAAATTTTGAAAATTTTGCAATTTTCAAATTTTGAATTTTTATTCTGTTAAACCAGAGAGTTATGTGACACAAATAGTTAATAAATAACATTTCCCACATGTCTACTTTACATCAGCACAATTTTGGGAACAACATTTTTTTTTGTTAGGAAGTTATAAGAGTTAAAAGTTGACCAGCGATTTCTCATTTTTACAGCAAAATTTACAAAACCATTTTTTTTAGGGACCACCTCACATTTGAAGTCACTTTGAGGGGTCTATATGGCAGAAAATACCCAAAAGTGACACCATTATAAAAACTGCACCCCTCAAGCTACTCAAAACTACATTCAAGAAGATTATTAACACTTCAGGTGCTTCACAGGAACTAAAGCAACGTGGAAGGAAAAAATGGACATTTTAATTTTTCCAACAAAATTTTTCTTTTAGCATAAATTTTTTCATTTTTGCATGGGCAGCAGGATAAAGTGGACACTAAAATTTGTTGGGCAATTTCTCCTGAGTACACAGATACCTCATATGTGGTCATAAACCACTGTTTTGGCGCACGGCAGGGCTCAGAAGGGAAGGAGCGCCATTTGACTTTTTGAATGGAAAATATGCTGGAATATTTAGCGGTTGCCATGTCGCATTTGGAGAGTCCCTGTGTGCCTAAACATTGGAGCTCCCCCACAAGTGACCCCATTTTGGAAACTAGACCCCCCAAGGAACTTATCTAGATGCAGAGTGAGCACTTTGAACCCCAAGGTGCTTCACAAATTGATCCGTAAAAAAAAGAAAGTACTTTTTTTTTCACAAAAATTTTCTTTTAGCCTCCGTTTTTTCATTTTCACATGGGCAACAGGATAAAATGGATCCTAAAGTTTGTTGGGCAATTTCTCCTGAGTACACCGATACCTCATATGTGGTCATAAACCACTGTTTGGGCGCACGGCAGTGCTCAGAAGGGAAGGAGCGCCATTTGACTTTTTAAATAGAAAATATGCTGGAATATTTAGCGGTTGCCATGTCGCATTTGGAGAGTCCCTGTGTGCCTAAACATTGGAGCTCCCCCACAAGTGACCCCATTTTGGAAACTAGACCCCCCAAGGAACTTATCTAGATGCAGAGTGAGCACTTTGAACCCCCAGGTGCTTCACAAATTGATCCTTAAAAAAAAGAAAGTACTTTTTTTTTCACAAAATTTTCTTTTAGCCTCAGTTTTTTCATTTTCACATGGGCAACAGTATAAAATGGATCCTAAAATTTGTTGGGTAATTTCTCCTGAGTACACCGATACCTCATATGTGGTCATAAACCACTGTTTGGGCGCACGGCAGGGCTCAGAAGGGAAGGAGCGCCATTTGACTTTTTGAATGGAAAATTAGCTCCAGTCGTTAGCGGACACCATGTCATGTTTGGAGAGCCCCTGTATGCCTAAACTTTGGAGCTCCCCCACAAATGACCCCATTTTGGAAACTAAACCCTCTAAGAAACTTATGCAGATGCACAGTGAGCACTTTGAACCCCCAGGTGCTTCACAAAAGTTTATAACGCAGAGCCGTGAAAATAAAAAAATCATTTTTTTTCTCAAAAAATGATTATTTAGCCCCATATTTTTTATTTTCACAATGGTTACAGGAGAAATTGGACCCCAAAAGTTGTTGTCTAATTTGTCCTAAGTACGCTAGTACCTCACATGTGGGGGAGAACCACCGTTTGGGCACACTCAGGGCTTGGAAGGGATGTAGTGACGCTTTGAAATGCCGACTTGGTGGAATGGTCTGCGGGCGGGCAGAGCCCCTGATGTGCCTAAACAGTAGAAACCCCCCACAATTGACCACATTTTGTAAACTAGACCCTCAAGGAACTAAACTAGATGTGTGGTGAGCACCTTGAACCCCCACGTGCTTCACAGAAGTTTGTAATGCAGAGCCGTGAAAATAAAAAATCATTTTTTTTCCTCAAAAACTGATTTTTTTAACCCGCAATTTTTTATTTTCACAAGGGTAACAGGAGAAATTGGACCACTAAAGTTGTTGTACAGTTTGTCCTGAGTACACTGGTACCCCATATGTGGGGGGGAACCACTGTTTTGGCGCATGGGAGAGCACAGAAGGGAAGGAGCGCCATTTTGGAATGCAGACTTGATGGAATGTTCTGTGGGCGTCATGTTGCGTTTGAAGAGCCCCTGATGTGCCTAAACAGTAGAAACCCCCCACAAGTGACCCCATTTTGGAAACTAGACCCCCCAAGGAGCTTATCTAGATGTGTAGTGAGCACTTTGAACCCCAAGGGCTACACAGATGTTTATAACACCGGGCCATGAAAATAAAAAAATCATATTTTTTCCACAAACATGATCTTTTAGTCCCCAATTTTTTTATTTTCCCAAGGGTAACAGGAGAAATTAGACCTCAAAAGTTGTTGTCCAATTTGTCCTGAGTACGCTGATATCCCATATGTGGGAGAAAACTACTGTATGGGCACTCTTCGGGGCTCGGAAGGGAAGTAGTGACGTTTTGAAATGCCGACTTGATGGAATGGTCTGCGGGCGTCATGTTACGTTTGCAGAGTCCCTGATGTGCCTAAACAGTTATAACTCCCCACAAGTGACCCCATTTTGGAAACTAGACCCCGCAACGAACTTATCTGGATGTGTGGTGAGCACTTTGAACCCCCAAGTTCTTCACAGAAGTTTATAACGCAGAGCCGTGAAAATAAAAAATCATTTTTTTTCCACAAAAATAACTTTTTTAGTCCCCAATTTTTTTTTCCCAACAGTAACAGGAGAAATTAGACCCCAAAGTTGTTGTGCAATTTTTCCCGAGTACGCTGATACCCCATATGTGGGGGTTAACCACTGTTTGGGCACACGTCGGGGCTTGGAATAAAGGGAGCACTGTTTGACTTTTTGAACGCAAAATTTGCAGGAATCAATGGTGGCGCCATGTCGCGTATGGAGACCCCTGATGTACCTAAATAGTGGAAATAATCATACCCAGTCTGATCAAATGACCAAATGCACTAGCAGGATGCAGCAGGCTCCCATGGATAAAGGCTGGAGAAGCAACAGGTGCTTACCACTGATAAAGGCAGCCACCCTATCACAAAAACAGTGATGATGAAGGTGTTAACTGCTTAGTGGGAAAAAAAACACACAGATACAAGTTGCTTAAAACATGAATGTCATGCACAGTGTCTGGATAACAGCCTATTTTAAAACGCCTATGATGGAAGGCGGGCTGGTCAGCACTGAATATGCACAACACAAAAAACCTAACCATCAATAAAAAAAATGCATTTATCATATGCATCATTTTTTGCACTTTTTATCATTTTTTGCAGGGTGCACCCGGGCTCTTTTTGATGGTTAGGTTTTTTGTGTTGTGCACATTCAGTGCTGACCAGCCCGCCTTCCATCATAGGCGTTTAAAATAGGCTGTTATCCAGACACTGTGCATGACATTCATGTTTTAAGCAACTTGTATCTGTGTGTTTTATTTCCCACTAAGAGTTAACACCTTCATCATCACTGTTTTTGTGATAGGGTGGCTGCCTTTATCAGTGGTAAGCACCTGTTGCTCTCCAGCCTTTATCCATGGGAGCCTGCTGCATCCTGCTAGTGCATTTGGTCATTTGATCAGACTGGGTATGATTGTTTTTCATGATTTGCTTTTGCTAAAAATGATTTTTTTTTTTAATTTGTCTAGTTAGTTACTCGCAATAAAATGAGGACCCTTGACGTTGGGTTGCGAGCCTATCTGCTTTGGCCAAAATAGTAACTAATACCTCATCCGATGCATTTATCATATGCATCATTTTTTGCACTTTTTATCATCTTTTGCAGGGTGCACCCGGGCTCTTTTTGATGGTTAGGTTTTTTGTGTTGTGCACATTCAGTGCTGACCAGCCCGCCTTCCATCATAGGCGTTTAAAATAGGCTGTTATCCAGACACTGTGCATGACATTCATGTTTTAAGCAACTTGTATCTGTGTGTTTTTTTTCCCACTAAGCAGTTAACACCTTCATCATCACTGTTTTTGTGATAGGGTGGCTGCCTTTATCAGTGGTAAGCACCTGTTGCTTCTCCAGCCTTTATCCATGGGAGCCTGCTGCATCTTGCTAGTGCATTTGGTCATTTGATCAGACTGGGTATGATTGTTTTTCATGATTTGCTTTTGCTAAAAATGATTTTTTTTTTTTTTAATGTGTCTAGTTAGTTACTCGCAATAAAATGAGGACCCTTGACATTGGGTTGCGAGCTTATCTGCTTTGGCCAAAATAGTAACTAATACCTCATCCGATGCATTTATCATATGCATCATTTTTTGCACTTTTATCATCTTTTGCAGGGTGCACCCGGGCTCTCTTTGATGGTTAGGTTTTTTGTGTTGTGCACATTCAGTGCTGACCAGCCCGCCTTCCATCATAGGCGTTTAAAATAGGCTGTTATCCAGACACTGTGCATGACATTCATGTTTTAAGCAACTTGTATCTGTGTGTTTTTTTCCCACTAAGCAGTTAACACCTTCATCATCACTGTTTTTGTGATAGGGTGGCTGCCTTTATCAGTGGTAAGCACCTGTTGCTTCTCCATCCTTTATCCATGGGAGCCTGCTGCATCCTGCTAGTGCATTTGGTCATTTGATCAGACTGGGTATGATTGTTTTTCATGATTTGCTTTTGCTAAAAATGATTTTTTTTTTTAAATTTGTCTAGTTAGTTACTCGCAATAAAATGAGGACCCTTGACGTTGGGTTGCGAGCTTATCTGCTTTGGCCAAAATAGTAACTAATACCTCATCCGATGCATTTATCATATGCATCATTTTTTGCACTTTTTATCATCTTTTGCAGGGTGCACCCGGGCTCTTTTTGATGGTTAGGTTTTTTGTGTTGTGCACATTCAGTGCTGACCAGCCCGCCTTCCATCATAGGCGTTTAAAATAGGCTGTTATCCAGACACTGTGCATGACATTCATGTTTTAAGCATCTTGTATCTGTGTGTTTTTTTTCCCACTAAGCAGTTAACACCTTCATCATCACTGTTTTTGTGATAGGGTGGCTGCCTTTATCAGTGGTAAGCACCTGTTGCTTCTCCATCCTTTATCCATGGGAGCCTGCTGCATCCTGCTAGTGCATTTGGTCATTTGATCAGACTGGGTATGATTGTTTTTCATGATTGCTTTTGCTATAAATAGTGGAAACCCTCAATTCTAACTCCAACCCTTAACCCCAACACACCCCTAACCCCAACCCTACCCTTACCACCTACCCTAATACAAACCTATCCAAAACCCTAACCTCAACAACCTAACCCTATCCATCTAATATAAACCTAACCACAAGCTAACCTAATCCCACCTAACCCAAAACACCCTAACGCTTATCCTAACTCTAACCTACACAAACTAACCCTAATCCCAACCTAACCCTAATTCAACCCTAACCCTAATCAACCCTTAGCTGTTATC
>JARQOD010000005.1:170401045-170466569 GCA_033576555.1 Oophaga sylvatica
TGCCATTGTCAGCGTATCATACCAGTATTTAAGAGTTAAACAGCAGCTGCTGTTGGAGTTGTATGGGGAGTGGGCTTAGTTTCTGAGCCCACTCAGTTCACTTTCATTCAGCTTAAGAGCTAAGGGGTTGAAGTTGTGCTGGTTAGAAAATAATTTAACTTCCAAAGATATGTAAGAATTAGTGAGGATGTGAGACCACAGCTCCAATAACTATAACATCTAACAATAGCAATATTTAGGGATGAGCGAGTATACTCATTAGGATTCGGTACTCGGCGAGTAATGCGGTACTCGCGGTACTCGAATCCTAGAGAGTAAATTTCACTACTCGCCTCACAATATTCGGATCTCCTGCCCCGTATGTGCTAGCCAATCACAGTAAAGCCATGGCCTTCTTTGTTGTGGCATTACTGTGATTGGCTGGCCGTGCAGCATCATAGTCATAGCCTATGAGTTATAGACTATGACTATGTGTGTGCGGAGAATGTGTGCTGGGGTCTGTGAATGTCATGGTCTGCTGAGTTTCTGGGATTAGGTGGTTTTAGGGTTAACCAGGATGGCCTCACTCTGGGATTCTGGGAGGCTTTTTATAGCCTCATTGTGGGGCCATCCTCTGTCGCTTATACTCTGACCCTTGGCCGAGTGTGTGTGACCCTGTTGTGCTTGTGCCAGTGCTTTGTGCCTGTGCTACGTTCTGTCTGTCTGGTTCTGATTTGGCTGTGTCCCTGTTTCGAGTTTTGCCTGTCCCTTTTGTACTCTGCTGCCCTCTACGTGTATGACCCTTGGCTACGTTCTGACTCCGCTCTGCCTGCTCCTCTTGTACTTCGTCGCCCCCTATGTGTATGACCCCTTGGCTACGTTCTGATTATCCGTTCGGTATATGCCCCTTGGTAACTGTGTCCCGTAGTTACCCTTCTAGGAGATTTCCTTCACCTCATAGCTCTCTGGAGCTTAGGCCATGCCCACTAGCAGTCACGTGCCCGCAGGTCCTTTGGTCTGAAGCATTCTCTATCTGCTGCTACTGCCTCTGAGAGACGTGTGGCCGGCTCCGCCCACTAGCAGTCACATGTGGAAGGTCCTGTTACTGAGAAACACACGTCATCCCTGCTGCGGCTCTGCTACAGGTATCTTTGGGCATCGTTTGTTCACTCAGGACACACGCACTGGCTCAGTGAGCAAGTATAGTGCGGTGTCCCTGACAGTGAAGGTGTGTGTGTGTGGGGGGGGGCTGTGCCTGGCTCTGCTGTGTCCGTCGTGGGACACTCGTTTTTAAAGAGGGACTGTATAAGAAAGGTGAGTATAGTTTGATTTACTATTTTAATATTATTTGCAGGAGACGAGGGCTTCGGGGAATTAGATGTGTGCGGTGAGTATGTACTCTATGTTATGTGTTGTATGTTATGTGTATGTACTGTATTATATTGTATGTTCCATATGTCTTTTTTTTTCTTTTTTTAGCATTCACCACATTAGCCTGATGATGGGAATACTACTTTCCCATAATCTGCTAATGCTGTCACTGTAGCAGGCATAGCTGGATGGGACAAGTAGTCCCATCGGATGATGCCCACACAGCCAGCAGAGCCTGAGCCCGGCAGAGCCCCGCACAGCCCCGGCAGAGTCCGGCACACGCCCGCACAGCACCGGCAGAGCCTCGCACAGCACCGGCAGAGCCCGGCACAGCCTCGGCACAGGCCCGGCAGAGCCCGAGCCAGCAGAACCTGGCACAGCCCCGCGCACACACACAGCCCCACAGACCCCCGCACACACATTCTCTGCCCATTACTCGCATTTCCCATAGACTTACATTGGACTCGCTACTCGTTACGAATACCCGAGTATTAGGATCTACTTGTAATGAGTACAGCGAGTCCGAGTATTTCACTACTCGCTTATCACTAGCAATATTGTGTTGCAAATCCTCATGACCATTTTACAGGAGTTTAGGACCCCAATTACTGTGATCAATTGGCGTTCCAATAGTCAGACACCCATCAATTTTACAGTTATTGCATATTCGGTCAAAAATTGATGTTTTTTATGCAAAAGCCTCATTAAAATTTTTCTATTTAGACAATTTTACTTCCAAATTAATTTAATCCCCATAAATAATAGGCAGGAATATTGTAATTTAATTTGTTAGTGACAGCAGAATTATGCAAGGTTTGTCTGCAGTGCACAATCTTACGGTTTTATGGATGAGGAATTATCAATCTGTTATAAACTCCTTCTGTTTCCAGTAGATCTTCTCCCATAATTATCACTGCATGTGCTTAAATCTCAAGAACCGAGAATGTTTTGTCTTTGCTTAATATAACTAGTGACAAACACAGATCAGCAGGAAAGTTGCACGTCTAAGCAGCTGGTGTAACACATGTGGGCTTGGAAGAAATAACTGCAAATGTCAGCCATAGTCTAGAAAACATAGTCTTTTACTGTTTGTGTCTGTAATGAACTGTGCAAAGTAATACTGGAAACAAGATGTTGCGAAGTCAGAAAAATAGCATATTTGGGTTTTCTTTGGGCACCGACACGCTGTGAATTTATGTTGTTGATGGGATTCAAGCTCCTACATTGACCATCTGTTCGGTGGGAAAGCATTGTGTTCAGAATGAATCTTTTGTAAGAATGATTCACTGACACATAAGTCCTCGTGAAAATAGCAGACAGAGTGCAGTTGACTTTTGGCTGGTCACAAAATGATACCAGCTGTCCATGTATTTATATCGGTGTTGTGTTTATTTCATTATTATTTGTTCAATTATGTCTATAAATTCCATATCAGCTGACTTTGGTTTGGCTGTAAGCTGTAATTTTTATCAGTGTTTGGGAATGGAATCGCTTTTGTTTCAAGGTATTTTGCTGAGACAGGGTAATTATTAATACTTTTATCAATTCTGTTTTAAATCAAAAGCAATTGAATACAAAAAACACAATATTTTCACTCTAATAGGATATTTCCACTCAAAAATATTATGCTACCTTTTCAACTTTTTTTTATTTTCTATTTCAATGTATCTAACAAATAGTGAAGTAACCTGGGAAAAAAAGGCCTACTATTTCATGTCTCCTACTACTATGTATATCTAGGTGTCTCCATGGTAACAGACCACAACCACTGTGTAGTCTGACCCTGCTGTTGTACTCTCATTTGTCCAATATCAACATACATTTGAAAGATTAACAAAAAGTTCCAGATAAAACATGCAAAGATGCTTAGTTGCACAATACTTTCTATTGCTATTGCCTTTTCTACAAAAATATACATTTTAGACATTTTTGTATTAAATTTGCAATATTACTCTATAGTAGGGAATTCCTGGTGAAGATTGCTTTCTGCATTTATGAAAGAAAATGTTATATTTACGAATCTACATTAAGCTATTCATTTACCAACTTTGCATAAAATCAAATGCAGTGGGCTTTACTACAATATGAGTGAACATGGAGCAACTTAACACAACAGGAGAACAATACCTTTTTAGTCAATAGTAAATACACAAAATGTACATTATGTTTAATATAGGTTAACAAATTTTAATTATCAATTCAATGGAAATTGAATATGATACACATTTTATTAAATTTCCAGATCATGACGAATTTCAACAATTTGACATTCAATTTGGGTGAATTGCCCCACCCCAAAAAAATGCCTACTGCCTTTCTATACGTAGCAGAAGACTGCATTAGTCACAGAAGACTCAGATGACCTCAGCTGTGAACGTATGGGCTTCTCTTTAATGCCTTAAAGATATCAAATCACATAGCATAATGTAACCAATCATGATGGACCATGATCTCTTGTATAAAAGCCAAAAAAGGAACAGCAGCCATTTTAGGGTGTTTTACTATAGAGAAAATGCATTAGGATCAGGGAAAGAAAGCCTTAAAACATTGAACAAATACTACAGACTGTAATATGCTGAATGGTGAATATCAGCAGCAGTGAAAAAGATAAGAGTAAGGTTACTTTCACACATCAGGTTTCTACAATCAGGCACAATCCGTCAAAGTTTAAAAAAGACGGATCCAGCTCACATTGTGAAAAACTGAATTGACGGATCAGGTTTTTAGACGGATCCGTCATGAACTTTTGAACCTTGAGAAATGCACTGTGAGCATGCATGGAATGAGGAAAGAGAATTTCAGGCATGCTCAGAGTGAAAAAACGGAAAGCGGTGACTGGATCAGTCTTTTGCCTGATTCGGCACACATAGAGTTGCATTGTAGCAAAGAGGAGGTGGCGCTGACCGTTTTTTTGCCACATACAAAAATCGTTGCTAGAGACGTTTTTTCCAGACGCTGGAATTAAAATTTTTTCCAGATCCGTAAAAAAATGGAAGAAACGCGAGGCCATGCGGCGCGATCCAGCACTAATATAAGTCAATGAAGAAAAAAACAATCCGGCGGTAGAAAAAAACGGATTCGGTTTTTCAAAAAAAGCTGGATCACGCCTGATGGAAAAAACCTGATGTGTGAAAGTAGCCTAATAGTCAACGAATAATAAAGAGATTCAATTGAAAAATGAATATCTCACATTTGAAAAAGCTATGCAGCTGGGAATGAAGATTCCTCTTGAAGAGGAAGAGTGAGGTTGATGTTTGGATGACCATGCTGCTGTATATAAACAGTGGTTCCAAAGGTGTGAAAGAGGGAGATATAGAGATAGCAGAGGTGCCAGCAACAGTGATGGACTCAATTTAATTAATCAGTGCTGTGGTGTATCTGTCTTGTTGTATTTTATTTACATTTATCACTAATTGATCTAAACTGTCCTTTTTCACGGCAGTTTTGATGAGGAGGCATGCTGGAGACAGAGGCTCCTGATTTATTAGAGGCACACACTATTTAATGAATCAAGCTTAGCTAAAAAGTAGGGTTGCTCATCTGTTTGTGCCTTCCCGCTAATCGCACTCCACATGAGGGCTGAAGTAAGATTTGTGGCATAAGTAACACATTTGCTCATCATGAATTTGACACATAGGGGTTGGCACGCCCAGTGCTGCCCCAACTCCATCCACTTTGTTGAAGCCGGGCAAAAGTGGCATGACAACGCCAAAAGTCACAAAAACTTTAGTGCAGCCCCACATTGCTCTTGAAATTTTTGAAAGATTTTTGCACCAGAATTCTGCCATTAAAAAGATTTGATACATCGGGCCCATAATTATTCTTCATTTGAACACTAAAAAGCAGAAGAAAGGCAGTACAATCAGAAACAGTATGCTTGCTTGTCATAAACGACTATACACATTTTTTGTATTACTTGTGTAATCATTTTTTTGAAGAGGGAATAATTGTTGAAGATACAAAAGAAAATTACCCAAAATCTAGATCTATAACTTAGACTGTCTACCTCATATACTGTCTGTGTGTCACAAACCATTTTTTTGCACATATCTTTTACTAGTGACATTTTACATCTGTACACATCACACCTGCTGCAAGTGCTTACTTTTTGTTGTAAGCCAAACTAGCAATTCATATTTCTCCTTTTTGGTAGAGAGTTGAATTTAGTTGAAAAAAATGGAAACAAAATGTAGTGTGACAGGGTCACTGGCACAATGTATGGGGAGAGATATGTGTCACTAACCATAATGGCATCAGTGATGTGAAACCAGGAAATTTTCCTCCAGCACACAACTTGTTGAGAAGGTTAAATTATAGTTGCAGACATCGGCTGGTTTTATGTGGATATCCATAGAGTGAGTGGGAGGGTGCCCACCATATCTCCAACACCGGCAGGTGTAATGAAAGGACCTGGGATGATGTCACGGTCTTGTGATCATCACATGGTCTGGCTTAAATAGCTTGACTTGAGAGTCAGCGTACTTTGTCATATGAATAACTCAACAAAAGATAGTATAAATTGCAAATGTAAAAAATGATTTTATTACAACATTATATTAAAATGCAAACGTCATAGTAATTTACAAAAAATGATCAGGAGATACTGCTAATCCAAACAGGGAGCAAAAAACACGTGGCCCATATATATTACTATGCATTGAGTGAGCATTCACTTAGTATGGGAACAAATTATCCCCTATTAATTCATTATATACTCGGTGCCGCTGTAACTCACTTTAAGCAGTTAATAGACCACTAGGGACAACAGCCAACAATATAGCAATGCTAATACATTAAAGTATAGGAAAATTCCTCCGGGCACTTACATGATATGTGCTGCACACCTGCTACCCCGTCACCCCAATGCACGTTTCGCTTCTTCGTCAGGAGGCGTGCCTTGGGGAGGGGTGAGTACATTTTTATAGGGAAATTACCCAATCAGAAATTACAAAGGCTCAGCGTCAGCTATTAGCTAGATCAGCAGCTGTGCCGATCCCAGACTACTTCCTGCTTCAACGGCGCATGTCTCGGTGACGTCTGTCCCTGTTAAAAAGGAAGTAGGTTTGCGGACGTGAGACGCAAGCAACAGACCACCGTCATGGAGACGGCGCCTGCGCTCTTGTCATCAAGTGTCCGCTCACCTAACTATCCGGGATGAGTGTAACCAGATATTCGCGCCTGCAGAGAAGAGACTTTGGATTACATCTCAGTATATAGTTTTTATCCACAATACATTCACTGGGCAGAGATATATAATATAATATAAATGATATAAATGACATAATTATACATAAATAATAATACAGTAATTATAACGTGCATATACAAGTCCTCAAGCATTCAACGAGGGACTTAATAGTACAACATATAAAGACACAAAATACGAAATAAATATAAATATAAATGTAAATATAGATAGATATAGATATAATCATATATATTAGTGCAATTAAGTGCGTATATCTGTACAACATACTATAGTGCTCAATATTGCATACAGTTACTAAATACATACATATTATTTTAATATTACATATTTATTACAGTGCATACTGTGAGGGCACACTAAAGAAAAAAATAAATCACTGCCAGATACATGACTTGATTGAAGACTTAATTTCATAAACTTATTGAATTCCTGGAATGTGGATTAAATGATATACCAAAACATCGAAAGAGCCCATGTTATGACAAGCCTAAATTGAACTAAACAAGCTGAGCCTTTGTAATTTCTGATTGAGTAGTTTCCCTATAAAAATGTACTCACCCCTCCCCAAGGCACGCCTTCTGATGAAGAAGCGAAACGTGCGTTGGGGCGACTGGGTAGCAGGTGTGCAGCACATATCATGTAAGTGCCCGGAGGAATTTTCCTATACTTTAATGTATTAGCATTGCTATATTGTTGGCTGTTGTCCCTAGTGGTCTATTGACTGCTTAAAGTGAGTTACAGCGGCACGAGTATATATGGAATCTATAGGGGGATAATTTGTTCCCATACTAAGTGAATGCTCACTCAATGCATAGTAATATATATGGGCCACGTGTTTTTTGCTCCCTGTTTGGATTAGCAGTATCTCCTGATCATTTTTTGTAAATTACTATGACGTTTGTATTTTAATATAATGTTGTAATAAAATCATTTTTTAGATTTGCAATTTATACTATCTTTTGTTGAGTTATTCATATTGCCTTAGTTTTTGCTTTATTGTAATTTGGGCCTTTTGTTGTTATTACGTTATTGTTTCTGTTCTTTAACAGATTTATTTGCCCGTTGTTGGTCACTATGGACCTAAAAGCCAGGGAAGCAACTTGGCTTCAGAAAGCATCTAGTATTTTCACACAGGGATCTGCATCCAATTTTAAAGAAACCCATTCTGATTTTAAAGAACTGACCCATATACATAGAAATTTAGTTCATAAAAAACCGCGACTATGGTGGACAAAAATTTCTCTGGAGAATTATTCCAAATTGAAAATAATCCCAAGAGGTCTACGTGTACAATTGTACCCTTCCTTTAATCTGGATGATGAATTACTACTTAAAAAATGGGAAGAAACAGCCACATGTTGTTCATTGTCAATTATGTAAATTATTAATGAAAAAAACATCAAACTATTGGCTGAGATTGATGTGCAGATTGAGCAATCACAAAATTTGATGAGTCAAAAATTTCAGTCCGGTGATTTGGACGTTTTCTACAAGGACCTTGAGCGTGATTTAGGAAAATGGGAACAGGATATAAGTGCTCTTAAAACAAAAAAATATCAAAGAGATGTAAGCGATTATGAAGCTAAGAAAGTATATCGCTGGCAATTTAAGGCTAAGAAAAATGATAATCCATTGAAAAGGAGTTCTTCTAACATATCGCTATCATCCCATGCAAGCAATATATCTTCTAATTCTGAGTCTGAAGTTGTTAATTATCACAGTGTTAAAACTAGATTTGGCGGTAAACGTCCGTATCGTGACCAAAAAGGGAATCAAGATGGCCATCGTAGAAATGATCATCCCAAGGTCAAGGTAGTGAATTTGTCTGAACATCAACTGACTGACATTCAAATTGATGTACTTGAAAAAGGTTTTTTTTCTCCTGGTGTTTCTCTAGACCCATTCACGGTAATTAAGGACACACACCAATTCGCTAGGAAACTTATCTTGAAAAGATTTCATGAAAGATCAAATTCTGGGGTACAACTTGACACAAGAGAGGAGAGGGAGGCACTTGCAATATTAGAATCTTTGGCAGACGAGGAAAATCCTGATGGGGTAAGTAATTTTCCACACCATCTTTTTTCAAAATCAAAAAAATTTCCCAGTTTCAGTGGATGTCCTGCAGTAGATATCTTTGTCAAATTAGTCACTTCTGATATAGAGAACCTTAAAACTATACCAGGTGGGTATGGACTAGAGTTGAGCGATACTTTCCGATATCCAAAAGTATCGGAATCGGAATGGTATCGCCGATACCATTAAAATATCGGCGATACCCGATACCGATACCGGAAGTCCCATGTAAGTCTATGGGAACAAAATATCGCAACTAAAAAAACCTCTTTCTTTCCTTGTAAACACTAAATATACACACATAGAATACTATATATACATGTCATTGTGACATATATATATACATATATGTATAGTTTATACACTTCTACATAGTAAAATATCCTTTGATTCAAATGCCGGGTAAAGCCGGCTTCTGTGAAAAGACAGAAGCACCCGACATGAAATGACACTTGGTGTACATAGGGTTAACCATGTCTTTTCATGTCCTTTGCTATCTGATTTGCACAAACAATTACATCAGTCTATGTGTGCAAAATTTCACACCTGTAGGGGTTAATTAAAGGTGTAAATTCGTTGTAAAAAAAACGGACTTTTTTGCTACGAATTTACACCTTTAATTAACCCCTACAGGTGTGAAATTTTGCACACTTACACTCATGTAATTGTTTGTGCAAATCAGATATCAAACTACATGAAAAGACATGGTTAACCCTATGTACACCAAGTGTCATTTCATGTCGGGTTCTGCATTTTCACAAAAGCCGGCAATTGAATTAGCGGCTATTATACTATGTAGAAGTGTATGAACTATAAATATAAATATATATATATATGTGTCACAAATTCAATGACATGTATATATATATATATGAGGTGTAAAACTGCTGAAAAAAAATGCGTGGGCTCCCGCCCTATTTTCGCAACCAGACAGACAAAGCCAGTGAGTGGGGGCAGATAATAATAGCCCAGAGAGGGACCATTATTTTTGGCCCCCCCGACTACTTAACATCTGCCCCCAGACACCCCAGAAAGGGCAAATCTCTAATTAGATTCGCCCTTTCTGGCACTTTGCCCGTCTATTCCCATTGCCCTGTAGCGGTGGCGAATGGGTTAATAAGGGGTTAAAATGACCTTGCAATTGAAAGGTCACTTTAAGCCAGGTTAATAATTGAGAGCTGTCAATTAGACAACTATCAATTATTAATCCTATTGTATGAAATAAAAATCAAACACACACACTTTAATAAAAAAGAAGTTTAATGAAATAATCACACAGTTTTTGACCATATTTTATTTACCTGCTAAAACCATTTCCTGTAATAAAAATAAAATAATAAAGCAAAATTATTCTTACCAATCCGATGCACAGTCAGGTCCCACGGTGTAATCCTTCAGAAAGGGTTAATGTTTACTGCAGGGACCGCAGCTAATGCTGCAGCCTCACAGTAAACCCCCAAATGAATGAGCTCCTCTCCTGGCTGACAGGAGAGGAAGTGGAAAGCTTAATTGATTGCTTTCCACTTTCACTTCAGGTCAGCCAGGGACACCATCAGTGACGTCAGAGGGAACTGATTAACAAAAATAGGGGTTCCCTTCGAAAAAAAAATGGCGTGGGGTCCCCCCTATTTTTGTTAACCAGCCAGATGAAGCAGACCGCTGAGGCCTGGATTTTCAGGCTGTTAAGGAGCCAAGATCCATGGACCTTGCCAGCCTGATAATACCAGGCCACAGCAGTCTGTATATCTTGGCTGATTAACAAAAATAGGGGATCCCCTCGAAAAAAATTGGCGTGGGGTCCCCCTTATTTTTGTTAACCAGCCAGATGAAGCAGACCGCTGAGGCCTGGATTTTCAGGCTGTTAAGGAGCCAAGATCCATGGACCTTGCCAGCCTGATAATACCAGGCCACAGCAGTCTGCATATCTTGGCTGATTAACAAAAATAGGGGATCCCCTCAAAAAAAATTGGCGTGGGGTCCCCCCTATTTTTGTTAACCAGCCAGATGAAGCAGACCGCTGAGGCCTGGATTTTCAGGCTGTTAAGGAACCAAGAACCATGGACCTTGCCAGCCTGATAATACCAGGCCACAGCAGTCTGCATATCTTGGCTGATTAACAAAAATAGGGGATCCCCTCGAAAAAAATTGGCGTGGGGTCCCCTCTATTTTTGTTAACCAGCCAGATGAAGCAGACTGCTGAGGCCTGGTTTTTCAGGCTGGTAAGGATCCAATATCCATGGACCTTGCAAGCCTGATAATACCAGGCCACAGCAGTCTGCTTAGCTTGGCTGGTAAACAAAAATAGGGGATCCCCTCGAAAAAAAAACGGCGTAGGGGTCCCCCTATTTTTGTTAACCAGTCAAGTAAAATGCAGACTGCCGCGGCCTGGTATTAAAAGACTGTCAAGGCCCATGGATTTTGGCCCTCAACAGCCTGATAATACCAGGCTACAGCAGCCCCACATTTGGCGCATCAAAAGATGTGCCAATTGTGGCACTTTACCCGGCTCTTCCCACTTGCCCTGTAGCGGTGGCAAGCGGGGTAATAAGGGGTTAATGTCACCGTTGATTGCACGGTGACAATAAGCCGGTTAATAATGGAGAGGTGTCAATAAGACACCGATCCATTATTAATCCCAAAGTTTTTAAATGTGTAAAAAAAGACACAGCAAGAAAAAAGTCTTTTAATGAAATAAAAGAGACAACACAGTTTTCATTTCTTTTATTATACTCTCATTCCTGCGACGCCATCGATCTCCTGTAAAAAAATAAAAAAAACAAACCAACAGTATACCACCTGTCCGACGCAGTCCATAACGACAGTCCCACGACGATCCAGCTCTGCTACATCGGAATGACAGGCAGAGCCTGACATCCCGGCGCAGCACAGCTGCTTACCAGCTTCCCCGGCGGTGACGTCATCGGACTGCTTTACGGCCGCGATTACCCAGCAGTCACTGCAGTTATCGCGAGAAACTGCATGTGACCGCCGGGGAGAAGAGGATGGCGGCCATTAAGTAGTCCGGGATGTGACCGCCGGAGATCTTCTGTCGGGTAAGTGCCGCTGACTCCTGACAGACCCGACCGACGGACACTGACAGTGACAGTGACAATCCCGATTCCGGTATCCGATATGACGAAAATATCGGTACTCGGAATCGGAATTCCGATGCAGCCAATATCGGCCGATACCCGATATTTGCAGTATCGGAATGCTCAACCCTAGTATGGACATAAAAAGGCAACTATGGCAGCCATTAAAGAATTGCAGTCATGGTCTGATGTTTCAATAAAACCGGCCGATAAAGGCGGGAACTTGGTAATTTGGCCAAATTCATTATACGAGAAACAGGCCATGAAACTGCTTTCTGACAAGGCATGCTATAAAAAACTTCCCTTCAACCCCCTGGTCTCCTATCATAAGGAGTTATGTGACATTGTCACAGTAGCCTTTGAAAATAATGTGATCCCTAAAAAGATGGTTGATAAAAATTTTTCCCTAAAACCTCGTCTTGCCACCTTTTACCTCATCCCCAAACTTCACAAAAATCCAATTGATCCCCCGGGAAGACCAATAGTGTCGGGGAACGATAGCGTCTGTGAAATTGTTTGCCAATTCACTGACCATTACTTGAAGCCTATTGTATCTACCCTACCTTCCTTTAGTTAAGGATACTACATCAGCTCTTGGCCATTTTGATGGTCTGGAATTGCAGGATGATATGATTATGGTGAGCGCAGATGTGGAGAGCCTATACACATCCATCAGACATAGTGATGGTTTGAGAGCTGTGTCTTGGTTTTTACACAGCAGTAATCTTGAGAAACCTATGATTGAGGTCATCCTCATTCTGTTGGAATTCGTCTTGAAGCATAATTGCTTCACCTTTGATGGTCAGGTCTATCTCCAGCTCCAAGGAACAGCGATGGGGGCATGTTGCGCCCCATCGTATGCCAACCTGTTCCTTGGAGCTTGGGAGCGATCTATATTTCAGAGCAGCCCCATAAGCCAGATTGATAAGGTCCATAAATGGATCAGATATATTGATGATATCTGGTTCATTTGGGGTGGCTCTGTTAGTCAATTGGATTCTCTAATGTGTGAACTTAATGATAATGACCTTAATATTAAATTGACATATCAACATGGACGGAAGGTCAATTTTTTGACATTGATGTTCAAGTTTCTGGGGATGGTTGTCTGTTTACAGATGTATACCGTAAGCCCACAGCAACTAATACATTGCTTCATGCGGGCTCTTCACATCTGCGGTCTACCATTAATAGTATCCCAATTGGACAACATCTGCGTATTAAGAGAATTTGCTCTAGTCAGGAAGCATTTGACCATCAGGCTAAAGATCTATACAATAGATTTAGAGAACGAGGGTATAGCCATAGAGTCATTTGGCGTGGCTATAAACGAGCATGTGCAATCTCAAGGAATGATTTATTGTACAAATCCTCGAATCAAGATAAGAGTACTAGTCAGCTCATTAGACTCATCACCCCATATAATAATCAATGGGAACTGATGGAGATTTTTAGAAGGCATTGGGGTGTCCTGAAAATGGACCCTATTTTGAAAACCATCATTCCACAACCCCTTTGGTTAACGCCAAGAGATCAAAAAATCTTCGAGATCTCCTGGTTAGGAGCCATTATAAGGGATCTAAACCTGTTAGTGAGAATCAAAACATTCTGGGATTCTTTCCATGTGGATTGTGCAAAGCCTGCAAGAATCTAGTGAAGTGTAAGGATTTTTCAAACTTTGATGGATCTCGGAGATATAAAATTCTGCATCGTCTTACCTGTTCCTCCACAGGAGTAATTTATCACGCTCATTGTCCTTGTGTATTGGTCTACATTGGAATGACTACTAGGGAATTAAAATTGCGCGTAAGAGAGCATGTGCACGATATTGAAAAGGCTAAAACCATGAATGATGAGGAATCATTAAAGACCCTCCCAAAGCACTTTAAGGAGCACCATAGATCGTATTCAAGTAAGCTTACGGTGTGTGCCATTGATAAAGTGTCCTTGGGTCCTAGGGGAGGTGACCTTTTCAAAAATCTTGCACAAATTGAGAGCCGATGGATTTATCGGCTTCATACAATTGCACCTTATGGGCTTAATGAAAGTTTTGGGTTCAGTTCATTTTTATAATCTTACATTTTTATTTTTATTTTCATCTGTGGGTTCCCTTGGGTAGGGGTGGGTATGGGTTATATTGTAATTTTTTAGTATTTGTATTGCTTTATTTTTATGCTCTGTTTCTTATTTAGTTCAATTTAGGCTTGTCATAACATGGGCTCTTTCGATGTTTTGGTATATCATTTAATCCACATTCCAGGAATTCAATGAGTTTTGGAATTAAGTCTTCAATCAAGTCATCTATCTGGCAGTGATTTATTTTTTTCTTTAGTGTGTCCTCACAGTATGCACTGTAATAAATATGTAATATTAAAATAATATGTATGTATTTAGTAACTGTATGCAATATTGAGCACTATAGTATGTTGTACAGATATACACACTTAATTGCACTAATATATATGATTATATCTATATCTATCTATATTTACATTTATATTTATTTCGTATTTTGTGTCTTTATATGTTGTACTATTAAGTCCCTCGTTGAATGCTTGAGGACTTGTATATGCACGTTATAATTACTGTATTATTATTTATGTATAATTATGTCATTTATATAATTTATATTATATTATATATCTCTGCCCGGTGAATGTATTGTGGATAAAAACTATATACTGAGATGTAATCCAAAGTCTCTTCTCTGCAGGCGCGCATGTCTGGTTACACTCATCCCGGATAGTTAGGTGAGCGGACACTTGATGACAAGAGCGCAGGCGCCGTCTCCATGACGGTGGTCTCTTGCTTGCGCCTCACGTCCGCAAACCTACTTCCTTTTTAACAGGGACTGACGTCACCGAGACATGCGCCGTTGAAGCAGGAAGTAGTCTGGGATCGGCACAGCTGCTGATCTAGCTAATAGCTGACTCTGAGCCTTTATAATTTCTGATTGGGTAATTTCCCTATAAAAATGTACTCACCCCTCCCCAAGGCACGCCTCCTGACGAAGAAGCGAAACGTGCGTTGGGGCGACGGGGGTAGCAGGTGTGCAGCACATATCATGTAAGTGCCCGGAGGAATTTTCCTATACTTTAATGTATTAGCATTGCTATATTGCTTGCTGTTGTCCTAGTGGACTATTGACTGCTTAAAATGAGTTACAGCGGCACCGAGTATATATGGAATCAATAGGGGGATAATTTGTTCCCATACTAAGTGAATGCTTACTCAATGCATAGTAATATATATGGGCCACGTGTTTTTTGCTCCCTGTTTGGATTAGCAATATCTCCTGATCATTTTTTGTAAATTACTATGACGTTTGTATTTTAATATAATGTTGTAATAAAATCATTTTTTACATTTGCAATTTATACTATCTTTTGTTGAGTTATTCATATTGCCTTAGTATTTGCTTTATTATAATTTGGGCCTTTTGTTGTTAGTACTTTGTCATGTTATTTTTTTTGTTTTCCCTTTGTGCCAAAAAGGCTCTGCTTATTTTGTTGAACCCTGCTATGGTCTATGCTGTCTGTAATAAACCAGCAGGTGATTTACTACAAGAAATGTTCTTGTGTCTACCTTGAGAAGCAGCAAACTGTGTCAACCCCTCACAGGAGACGTAACTGTGCATGTCTGTTTTTACATTTGTTTTACTAGTCTAATTAGACAACTGTTTATACCACACCTATGCTGCAGCCTACTCCTACATTTTTCTTTCTGTACATTTGCTCACCTATCAAGCATTTCTTATTACCTTCTTTTTGTTAACAGTTGAAAAATTGGAGTTGAAAAATGGGTCAAAAGCTAACTGCAGTTTTGTACAAAATATATAGTAAAAGAAAAAGTGGTTATGACAATGGATAGGGTGAGGTGAAAAAAAACCTTCCATGGCAAGCGGAGGGCATTAGAAATATGTGACACATCGCTTGTCTAAATGAAAAAATAGGAACAGCATCCAATCCGGGTAGAAATATAACAAAGTCTTTATTCTGCCATTATAAAATACAACGTTTCGGCCATAATGTGGCCTTTCTCAAGTAATTTGAGAAAGGCCACATTATGGCCGAAGCGTTGTATTTTATAATGGCAGAATAAAGACTTTGTTATATTTCTACCCGATTGGATGCTGTTCCTATTTTTTCATATGGACTTTCTTGTTCAACTGGATCCTTGAACCTTGAACGTGCATCCTATATACTCCCGTGTGCTGTCAGCTGCTTTTTGTATGGTACATCACTTGTCTAAGTCACAATAGGATGATGTTACCTTTAACTTTGACACCTCAGTTTGAGTCAGTGTTCTGCACAAAATGGTAGGCCTGATCACAAAAAAATAAGAGGGATAATTTTCTATATTTTTTTTATTTTAAAAAATATGAGAAGTCTGTCAATGCACTTCTATGGTGAGGTCAATTTAACATTACTAGAACTGTGATTGTAGTTAAAGGAGTTATTCAGGACTTTGTTTTTTTTCCTATGGGGCTAAAAACTTACTGGCAGGTAGTTGCTAACTACCTGCCTGTTCTGCCCTATGGTAATTCTCCTGCTTTCTTTGACCTCACATTAACAGAGCAGTTTTCTCTTCGGTCTGCTCTGTCAACAGGGCATCACTGCCAACATCATGCTGATTTACACGGCTGTCAGCTAGCATGACATCCACAGTGATGCTCAATTGACCCAGTTGAGTGGAAGAAAAGAAGCTGCTCTTTTGGTGTGATGTCACAGGAAGCAAGAGAATTGCCATCGGAAGTAATTTGTGACTGCTCTGAGCCAGAAAACATTACCCCAAAGCAGAACAGGCAAATCAGTTAGCAACTACAAGTCGGTAAGTTCCTAGTGCCAATAGGGAAAAAAGACAAGAGTTTTGGATACTCCATTAATAGACAGAGAGGAGTTCAATACATCACATTGTTATAAACATCTTGTCAGGGAAATTGGAGTATCTGTGATTTGGGTCAAATTTATTTGCCATAAATCAAATTTTTTGAAAGATTTGCCAAACCTGGCAAAATTGAAATTCAAAATATTCAATTATCTCTAATGCTAACTTTTCATTGAGGCAGTTTTAATTAATAACTCCTTATGTTCCTTTTTTAAACTGTATTCTTTCATCCACTGTTAATTTTTAAGGTATTTTATGTCAAAACATAACAAAATTTATATAAAAATAATAGCATTTCTGTGCAAATTCAATTGACATAGTAAAGCTAATGGTAACTAAATAGTTTTTCTTTTAAATCAAATTTTGACTTGGTACTTCCTATTTTGAGCATACATACATTTCTGCATTGGTAAGTTAGAGCTTTAGGATCTATGTATATTTTTGTCCTGTAAATTAAGTTGCAAAAAATGGCTTTGATTCAGTATAATTGCTTACATTGTCTTACATCTTTTTACTCTGCTCTGATTTCACTAAGTGTTTCGTGTTCCATATAGAATGCTTTTACATGGCTGCCAGGGTGCTCGCTTAGGAAGAACAGACAGGAATTAATGGAACACTTTAAATGATTGAGTAATGGAATATTTACCAAATGAAATCACTTAAGGTTCAGTACTGTATTTTTCAGTACATTGAGTTTTTTTCATACCAAAACTATTTATTTTGTTCTTTATTAAAAAAAAAATGTAAATTCAAATATTATAAATTGTTTTGCTAATAATTTGAGCATTTAAGGATTTACAATTTGATTCTTCTTAACTTTTAATATGGATGAAAAAAGAAAAAAAATGCTTTTAGTTTGGTTACATCTATATTATTATCGTGTACAGTGAATAATCCTTTACACGAACATACAAAGCCTTGCAACATAATCTAGAAAATGGTCTTTATGAACAATATGTACACTGCTTTACATTGTATTTTGGAGGTTTGCACCTCTGGAAGCAATGTTATTGGATTCCTACATAACCCTGTAAAAAGTACCTCTTTTATGACATGAATAATAATACCGTTATATACCTTTTACTATTGCTTGCCTACAATACATCCTAAGTTTTCGTTATTGCTGTTATTTTGTTTCAAGAAAATATTTAGTCTATTTTGAAAAGAAAGAAAATGCATACGGTACCTTTGCAACCTCTGTTTCCCAATATACACAAGGGATGACAGGATACTAAAAGGTAGATGGATACAAAGTTACGAGTTATAGGCAGCTGAGCTTTCTTGGTATTTTTTCAGGGATAGGTTCATAGATAGTATTTTCAATGTTATCCTTACTTGCACTTGTTCAGAAAAACTGGAATAGATCCCAGAGAGAGGAGAGAGATGAAGGAAAGCATTATTCTATAAGATATACTAGTATGGCAAGGTTTAGAATCGGGAATAAAGCTTTTGTTTTTACTTTTTATTTTTTGCTTTTAATGAAGGCTTTATAAATGTGATTTAGAAATATACATAAGACATTAAAATGTTAAATCACTAGTTTTACCATGCCTTACTATGATAATTGCAAAAAAGTTATTTCAATATCCATAATCCCATCCAGGCCTGAGATGTAGCCTAGTAGCATGATCTTGAGCTGAGCGTGCTTCTGATATTGCAGCAGGTGTGAATAGCATTAGTCAATACCGAAGTTCAATAAGTTAAATTATTGATACACTGTATAGATTGAGGAATTAAGCTGGAGAGTGTTAAAGCTTGCTTGGAAACACTGGTTATCCTTACTCCTTCACCCAAGTTTCTGGTAGCAAACCAGGGTATTCAGCTTTCTATGGTTATTCCATCTCATGCACTCCAAAACTGCCACTGCAATAGCTCTGCTATTCAATAATGCATTGCACCAATATGTATTTACTATATTCAGAAGATTCCAAATAAGATTTTGCTCTCTTGCTCCAGGAAATGTACATTGCATACTTGCCCAAATTAAGTTTTGTCTTCATGTTCTCATCCAAGGCATATCTACTTATTGAACTGTATGTCTTAACAATGCCACGTGTCAGATTAAGGCTACAAACATTACTTTTTAACAGCCTCCACCCTTGCGTACATGACTATTGATTTATCTTCTTATGAGAAAAAAAGAATAAAAGATGAGGTCTTGCTCTGATGCTGCAGTTGGTAATTATCCTTCTTGAGTGCTAAATAGTTTTATAAGATCTTTTAAAACTAAAAGGATAAGTATATTAAATCTGTGATGGTTATTTTATAATGTTCCTCTGACATGGAATAATTAAGACATTCTTCAATGGTTTTCTCATTGGGTCTTAAAAACTGATAGAGTTAATTATGTTGGTGAGACATCTAGCATTAGTGTACATATGCTTTCTGTATTACCTGTTCAAATCCATTATACCTCCACTTTCATTATTTTGGCTTAGGCCACTATATATATTTTCCTCCCCTCCTGTATGTAACGAATGGAAGCGGAGGCAGAGGTGGTGAAGTTCACATTCGTTTTTATTTTTTAATGTGGAACCTCGAGACCGCGGTCCGGGGGGCTCCTAAGGGGGCGTAACTAGTGAGCCCCGGGTACCCGTAGTAAGGCCCCTCGAACAGGACCAGAATGGAATACCCGGAGAACACAGGTGCTACCTCCAGTTAGACCCCGGACACGTTGCAGCTGTCCCAGAGGGACCAAAAGGGTAACAGGTATTTACAGAGTCCGTGGAAAGTTCTTCACAGAGAAGGGTAAGGTCCTGGTCCAGAACAGATGGTAGAAGGCTGGCTTCAGTGACCTTGTCACGGTCCACGGGTACGGATGGCTGATGGCTTAACGGGTTTACACTTGGGCCAGTAATAGCCGAGATAGTCCAAGATAGCCAGATACAGGTTAGCAATGATCTGAGGAGACAAACAGTATCAGCGAAGCACAGAGACTGCAGACGCAGAGCATACAGATCAGGAACAGAACCGGATGTAGCAATGATAGAACACGTTGCTCCGGCACTCCCCTAATGGTGGAGTGACCAGATATAGTACTGAGTGTGCAGCCATTGGTTAATTAGCTATTTCAAAAAATGCACGCTGCCCCTTTAAGAGAGACGGTGGGCACGGCATCGCGTCCTAAGCAGACTATCTGGAGGCCTGCCAGCAGCGTGCCAGGAAGTGGGAGAGGACACAGGACGCCGAGGAACAGATGGGACAGGTGAGTGAGCAGAGCGGAGTGCAGGGCCAGCGCTGGGACCGGGTGTAACAGTATCCCCCTCTTTACTCCCCCTCTTTTTCAAGCCTGCGTGAAATCTTTTAAGAAGAAGAGGGGCCTGGATGTTCTCTTTAGGCTCCCAAGACCTCTCCTCAGGACCAAAACCCTTCCAGTCCACCAGGTAATAGATCCTACCTCTTACTCTCTTAGAGGCCAAGATATGTTTTACCTCAAAAACATCATCCTCAGAGACCGGATCAGGAGTGGTACCCAGGTCCTTAAAGAAGGAGCTCAAGAATACTGGTTTGAGGAGGGAGACATGAAAGGAGTTAGGTACTCTTAGAGAATTAGGCAATTTCAGTTTATAAGAGACCGGGTTGATTTGTCTCAAGACTTCAAAGGGACCAATGAAACGGGGACCCAATTTGTACGATGGTAACTTCAGACGGATGTACTTGGAGGAGAGCCATACCTTGTCTCCTGGACGAAAGATGGGAGCCTCCAAACGTCTTTTGTCCGCATGCGTTTTCATACGTTGAGAAGCTTTCTCCAAAGCCGACCTGGTCTCTCTCCAAATGTCCGAGAAATTCTTAGACAAGGTATCGACTGCCGGAACATCAGACAATCCTGAGACAGGAAGAGGAATTCCGGGTTGCAGTCCAAACACAATCTGAAAGGGAGACTTTCCAGAAGATTCACTTACTTGGTTGTTGTAGGAGAATTCCGCCCAAGGCAGTAATTCTACCCAGTCATTATGATGAGCGTTGACGAAGTGACGCAGGTTTCCAGCCAGGATTTAATTGATCCTCTCCACTTGCCCATTAGACTGGGGATCATATGCAGAAGAAAAATCTAGTTCAATTTTTACCATATTACAGAGTCCTCTCCAGAACTTAGAGGTGAACTGGACGCCCCTGTCGGACACGATGTGGAGAGGAAATCCATGTAGACGGAAGATGTGCTGAATGAAGTGAGCGGCCAGTTCTGGAGCAGACGGGAGGCCAGATAGCGGAACGAAGTGGGCCATTTTAGAGAAGCGATCCACCACAACCCATACCACTGAGCAGCCAGAAGAAATGGGAAGATCCGTGATGAAATCCATTGCGATGTGCTGCCAGGGAGCGGACGGAATCGGAAGAGGCAGAAGCCTGCCGGCTGGAAGATGTTTAACAGTTTTGTTACGGGCACATGAAGGACAGGCTGCGACGAACTCCTGGATATCCTTGCCCATGGTAGACCACCAGTAATAATGAGAGATGAGTTGCTGCGTCTTTTTCTGACCAGCATGGCCAGCCAACTTAGAAGAATGACCCCAGCGCAGAACACGAGTACGATCAGAAGCGGACACGAAAGTCTTCCCAGGAGGAAGCCGGGCCAGATCAGTGGAGGCAACGTAGACCAACTTAGAAGGTTCAATAATGTGCTGAGGTTCCTCCTCCAGTTCAGGAGGCAAGAAGGCTCTAGAGAGTGCATCTGCCTTGATGTTCTTGTCAGCTGGGCGGAAATGAAGTACAAAATTGAAACGGGCAAAAAATTATGCCCAACGGGCCTGACGGGGATTCAGTCTTAAAGCAGATTGGAGATAGGCAATGTTTTTATGGTCGGTGAATATGATTACCTGGTGATGAGCTCCTTAAAGAAGATGTCTCCATTCTTGCAGAGCCAATTTGATGGCCAACAGTTCGCGATCACCGACAGAGTAGTTCTTTTCTGCAGGAGAAAAAACCTTGGAAAAAAAAACACACAAAATCATCCGCCCGGTAGACGACTTCTGGGTCAGAACTGCTCCTGCACCTATGGAAGAAGCGTCAACCTCAAGAAAAAATTGCTCACATGAATTAGGACGATGGAGAACAGGTGCGGAAGCGAAGGCTTTTTTGAGAGAAACAAAGGCCTCTTCTGCCTCGGAGGACCACTCCTTAGAGTTTACGCCTTTCCGGGTTAAGGCTGTGATTGGAGCCACTCGAGTGGAAAAGTGTGGAATAAATTGCCGGTAGTAATTGGCGAACCCGAGGAACCTTTGTATGGCTTTTAGCCCAGACGGACGAGGCCAGTTGAGAACTGCAGACAACTTCTCCGGATCCATCTTTAATCCTGTGGAAGATACAATGTACCCAAGGAAAGGCAAAGAAGACTGCTCAAAGAGGCATTTCTCATATTTGGCATATAGCCTGTTCTCTCTCAGTCTTTGTAAGACCAAGCGTACTTGCCTCCGGTGTGACGTCAAGTCAGCAGAAAAAATCAAAATATCGTCCAGGTAAACCACGACACAAGTATAGAGCAAGTCCCTGAAAATGTCATTAACAAATTCCTGAAAGACCGCAGGTGCATTGCTCAGGCCGAATTGCATTACCAGGTATTCATAGTGGCCGTCACGGGTGTTGAAGGCTGTTTTCCATTCGTCCCCCTCTCTGACTCGGATCAGGTTGTAGGCCCCTCTGAGGTCCAATTTGGTGAAGATCTTGGCCCCTCGGAGACGATCAAACAGCTCTGAAATAAGAGGTAATGGATACCTGTTTTTTACCGTGATTTGATTTAAACCCCGATAGTCAATGCAGGGCCGCAAGGATCCATCCTTTTTCTTCACAAAGAAGAATCCAGCTCCTGCCGGTGACGATGACTTTCGGATAAATCCTCTAGCCAGATTCTCTTGGATGTAGTCCGACATGGCCTGAGTCTCTGCCTGTGAAAGGGGATAAACTCTCCCGCGAGGAGGAGATGCTCCAGGAAGAAGCTCTATCTGACAGTCATACGACCTGTGTGGAGGTAGTCTCTCAGCCTCCTTTTTCCCAAAGACGTCAGAGAAGGACCAATAGGTGGCAGGCAACCCTGGCAGGGTATCAGGCTGGACTGGAGGCGAAACAGGTTGAATCCGGGTTAAGCAACGATTAATGCAGGTATCTCCCCAACGCAGAACTTCTCCAGTTTTCCAACTTTTTAGGACAGAAATGGAACAAATGTTCAGAACTACCGCAGTAGTAACAACTTCCCTCCTTGCGACGTGCCTCCCGGCGGCGGGTGGCCAAACTTACATGGTCCACCTCCATGGCCTCGGAGGCGGAGGGCGAAGTACCTGTTTTGTACAAACTAGAGTCCAGGTGATAGGACCTTTTGTCCCTCTTGATCTCCATGGTGCGCTCCTGAAAACGCAAGTCAATTTGGGTTGCCAAGGATATTAGCTCTTCCAAGAGGGTAGGTCTGTCCCGTCCCGCCAGCTCATCCTTGATTCTTCCGGATAGGCCTTCCCAGAAATTAGTAACCAGGGCCTCATTGTTCCACGATAATTCAGACGAGAGGGTGCGGAATTTAACAGCATACTGAGCTACCATGAGAGTACCTTGGCGCAGGCGGAGCAGAGCTGAGGCAGTCGAAGTGGTGCGACCAGGTTCATCGAAAGTCCTGCGAAAAGCCTCTAGGAAAGATTGAAGATCGTTAACCAGCGGATCCCCTCTCTCCATAGCGGGTTTAGCCAGGCGAGGGCCTCTCCTCCCAGGTGTGACATGATGAAGCCCACCTTGGCTCGGTCAGAAGCAAACATATGCCCCAAGAAATTTGAAGTGTAGAGTGCACTGATTGAGGAAACCCCGACACAGAGTAGGGTCACCCTGGAAACGGGTAGGAGCCGCCAGACGGGGACCTTGACTTGCCATGGGAACTAGTACCTGATTATTGATAGAAGAGTCAGGTGCAGACGAGGGCCCTAAGGAATCCATGCGGGTAGACAAGCTGCGTAGATAAGTCGTGATCTTGTCCTGTTGAACTCCCAAACGGGTCACCTCCTGGCACAGATCCGTGGTCGGAGATCTCTGGGATCCAGCGGGTTCCATGGCCGGAGCAATCTGTAACGAATGGAAGCGGAGGCAGAGGTGGTGAAGTTCACATTCGTTTTTATTTTTTAATGTGGAACCTCGAGACCGCGGTCCGGGGGGCTCCGAAGGGGGCGTAACTAGTGAGCCCCGGGTACCCGTAGTAAGGCCCCTCGAACAGGACCAGAATGGAATACCCGGAGGACACAGGTGCTACCTCCAGTTAGACCCCGGACACGTGGCAGCTGTCCCAGAGGGACCAAAAGGGTAACAGGTATTTACAGAGTCCGTGGAAAGTTCTTCACAGAGAAGGGTAAGGTTCTGGTTCAGAACGGATGGTAGAAGGCTGGCTTCAGTGACCTTGTCACGGTCCACGGGTACGGATGGCTGATGGCGGAACGGGTTGACACTTGCGCCAGTAATAGCCGAGATAGTCCAAGATAGCCAGATACAGGTTAGCAATGATCTGAGGAGACAAACAGTATCAGCGAAGCACAGAGACTGCAGACGCAGCGCATACAGATCAGGAACAGAACCGGATGTAGCAATGATAGAACGAGTTGCTCCGGCACTCCCCTAATGGTGGAGTGACCAGATATAGTACTGAGTGCGCAGCCATTGGTTAATTAGCTATTTCAAAAAATGCACGCTGCCCCTTTAAGAGAGACGGTGGGCACGGCCTCGCGTCCTAAGCAGACTATCTGGAGGCCTGCCAGCAGCGTGCCAGGAAGTGGGAGAGGACACAGGACGCCGAGGAACAATGGGACAGGTGAGTGAGCAGAGCGGAGTGCAGGGCCAGCGCTGGGACCGGGTGTAACACTGTACAGTAATAGCCCTCACCTCAGTCCCTAGTTTAAACACTCCTCCATCCTCCTGAGCATTTTTCCTGCTAGCACAGCTGCCCTCTCCCCACTAAGGTGCAATCAATCACTACCATTGAACCAGTAGCCAACAAAGAAGTCGGCCAAGTTTTTCAAGAATCTAAAATCCTATTTTCTGGGCCACCTTCTTGGGTCACTTACCTACTTAATCTTCCAGTGTCTCTCTGGTGTGGCACATGATGCAGGATATGTTTTCAAAGAATGCTGCCTTTGAGGTCCTAACCTTAACCTTTTAGTCTAAAACCCTGCAATCAGCTTAAGGTCCATCTACCTGTCACTCAGTTTGTCATTAATGCCAATAAGCACCATGGTGGCTGGGTCCAGGGCCGGATTAACGTAGGGGCTGATGGAGCTGCAGCTCCAGGCCCCTTGTTAGAAATAGGCCCATCTGCGGCCCAGCCGGCCGCGCCGATGTCTCGGCTGCCGGGCCGTGCTAGTCAGGGCCGCCATCAGGGCATTACAGCCCTGACTGGCGTATGGGGCCCGATCAGCAGAGGGGGCCCGCACCGGGCCCCGTCACGGCGTCACCTACCGATCGGGCCCCACAGCCCCGCCCCCAGCGGCAGGATTCTGCCGCTCAAGTAACTGAACCTGCGTCCAGGACGCAGGTTCAGTTCTCTATTACCGTGCGGGCCCGCACAGTAATAGTTAACGCTGCCAGCCAATCGGAGGCTGGCAGCTCACGTCAGCACGCACGTCGCCGGCACCTGACGTCATTGTCAGTTGCCGGCGAGTGCGCGCTTTCTCTTCAGTGTGGATCCCTCGCCGCTGGAACACGGCAAGGTAAGGAGAAAGGTTTTTTTTTTTTTTTTAATGTTGCAAGCGGCAAAGCTGGAGCCCCGGCAGAATGAAGACGGGGCAGGACTGGGGGCAGAATGAAGACGGGGCAGGACTGGGGGCAGAATGAACACGGGGCAGGACTGGGGGTAGAATGAAGACGGGGCAGGACTGGGGGCAGAATGAAGACGGGGCAGGACTGGGGGCAGAATGAACACGGGGCAGGACTGGGGGCAGAATGAACACGGGGCAGGACTGGGGGCAGAATGAACACGGGGCAGGACTGGGGGCAGAATGAGGACGGGGCAGGACTGGGGGCAGAATGGACACGGGGCAGGACTGGGGGCAGAATGAAGACGAGGCAGGACTGGGGCAGAATGAAGACGGGCAGGACTAAAGGCAGAATGAAGACGGGGCAGGACTGGGGGCAGAATGAAGACGGGGCAGGACTGGGGGCAGAATGAAGACGGGGCAGGACTGGGGCAGAATGAAGCACGGGCAGGACTGGGGGCAGAATGAAGACGGGGCAGGACTGGGGGCAGAATGAAGACGGGCAGGACTGGGGGCAGCAGAATGGAGAGACGGGGCAGAATGAAGACCGGGCAGGACTGGGGGCAGAATGGAGATGGGCAGACTGGGGCAGAATGAGACGGGCAGGACTGGGGGCGAATGAGATGGGGCAGGACTGGGGCAGAATGGAGAGGGCAGATGAAGACGAGGCAGGACTGGGGGCAGAATGGAGATGGGGCAGGACTGGGGGCAGAATGGAGACTGGATGGGGAAGGATGGAGACTGGGCATGAATCAGAATGGAGACTGGGCAGGAATCAGCATAGAGATGGGGCAGGATAGAGACGGGGCAGGACTGGGGCAGAATGGAGATGGGGCAGGACTGGGGGCAGAATGGAGACTGGATGGGGAAGGATGGAGACTGGGCATGAATCAGAATGGAGACTGGGCAGGAATCAGCATGGAGACGGGGCAGGAATCAGGATGGAGACAGGGCAGAATGGAGACTGGGCAGGAATCAGGATGGAGATGGGGCAGAATGGAGACTGGGCAGGAATCAGAATGGACATGGGGCAGAATGGAGACTGGGCAGGAATCAGCACAGAGACGGGGCAGGATGGAGATGGGGCAGGATTGGAGACACTGGGGGCAGGATGGAGACGGGGCAGGATTGGAGACACTGGGGGCAGGATTGGACATACAGACAGGGGGCTGAATGAAAGACATGAGGCCAGAATGGAGACACTGAGGGCAGAATGAAAGTCATGGAGGCATTATTGGAGACACTGGGGGCAGGATGGAGAAGGAGCAGGATTGGAGACACTGGGGGCAGGATGGAAAAGGGGCAGGATTGGAGACACTGGGGGCATGATTGGAGACACTGGGGGGCATGATTGGAGACACTGGGGGCATGATTGGAGACACTGGGGGGCATGATTGGAGACACTGGGGGCATGATTGGAAACACTGGGGGCATGATTGGAGACACTGGTGGCAGAATTGGAGACGCTGGGGGCAGGATAAAAGACATGGAGGCAGGGTTGGAGACAGATGGGGCAGGATGGGGAGATCATATGGGGCAGAATGGATACTCATGAGGGCGGGATGGGAGAACATATGGCTGAAGCCAGGAATGAGACACACAGGGCCAGGATGGGGGATATTATTACAATACGGGCTAATTAAGGGATATTATTACTGCAGTGATGTATTTGATTTTTTTTGAGTATACTGTTTTAAATGGGGGAAGGTCCTGTTACTGTGCAGAGTGACACTATGTCACCTTTTTTTTCATCTGGTGTAGTTTAGAAGTTGGGAAAAAAATAAGTAATGTGTTCTGCAATCGGAGCTCTAGATAACTGTGTTATTTCCTGCAGAGACGAGCCCTGGCAGGAAGAAGTGATGGCGGTCTATGCTGGATGAAAGATGAAAAGCAAAGATGAAGGACTTCACCTAGAGACGTCACTGGTGAGTCAGTGTTACTTGTACACTGACACTATACACTGTATACAGAGCTCCTGTGTACAAGGTCACCGGTGATTACTGTATTACCTGTACACAGACACTGCATACTAAGTACAGATCTCCTGTGTAGAATGGCACTTATGGTGATAGTATTGTGGTTTTTTTTTTATTACTGATCAGTATTGTAGTATTCAGTCACTATGTGATGGTAATATATGGTCTGGTCATGGTGTGGCGGTATTTGTTCCTTGTATGTGCTATTATTCGGTCACTGTGTGGTGGCAATATGTGGTCTGGTCATGGTGTTGCGGTATTTGTTCCTTGTATGTGATATTATTCGATCACTGTATCACATGTATCATATATTTACTTTGTTTATATCTTTTACGTTACATTTTTGGCCTTTGTGAATTGCCGTGTTTGGCCCCACCCCTTGCCCCGCCCCTTGCCCGCCCCTTCAGCTCCAAGCCCATCATGTTCTTAATCCGGCCCTGGCTGGGTCCCCACTAGTAACTCCTAGTTACAGTATCTATCAACCTGATCTATGATTTGTAGAACTCGAGCACCAAGAAAACAACACAATATTTGATGATCCCGTTTTTAAGACACATTACCATACCTTTTCTCCCTCTTAACTGAATCCTCACTATTTACATCTGTCTGGACTGCTGCGCTACATACCTACATTATTGGAGCAGACACTCCTATGGCTTTTTAGAGAATGTACTCATTTGCCAATTTAGCAAACTTGTTAGAGTGCACGAGACCTGGCTTAGTCTCCCTGACACTCTTCCCTCTACCCTGTTTTCTGTCACCCAGCTAGCTACTTTATTGTCCTGCAGTTATATGTTATCCAAATTAACATAGTGATCAAATGGCGGTAATGATAAAGACACAACTCTGGCATAGCATAGTAATAAATAAAGTTCTAGCTGCGGAAGCCCCTGTGTTTGGTAAATCAAACGTAATAATATTATAAAAGAGATAGTGGACATTCTGCATTGCTTCTGTGCAACCAATAAAGGAGTGGGAATCAAGCCAAGATATTGACAATGCAGTTCAATTTCAACACATTTCAAAGTATTACAACTTCATCAGGAGAACCAGAAAGATCTTTGTGATTTTCCTCAAGGAGAAGTTGTAATATTTCAAAATGTGTAGAGATAAACCGCACTGTCAATATCTACACTTTATTCCGACTCATTTATTGGTTGCACACCAGCAGCCCAAAATACCCTCTATCTCCTTTCATACATTATCCTCACCAACATATATCTCAGCAAGCACCTGCTCTGTGAGCAGAAAAATCCAAACCATTTTTTCAATATATCTTAGTGTTGCAAAGTGCTCATATAGAACCAGTAACTGAGCTTCAAAATGTATATCATGTATATGTCCAGCACAGCATTATGCACCCTCAAACGGCTGACTGCATATATTTAAAAGATGTACATTGGATGACATTGTCATTGATGGAGGTCATTTTACTAATGGGGATTGGGCAAAACAGGAATATAAGCATGTAAATACAAATAGTGAATTAATACAATTCACTCACTTCTAATGTATCTGAATCCAAAGTCACTGAATCTCAAGTCGCACACTTAAAGAATAACCATGTTGTTTTATTAATTTTTTTCAAGAATCAATGGTACACTTGAAAATAAGAAACTATAATATATCTTATCAGAGAAACTTGTTTCTTTCTCCGTCGAGAACTGACTTTTCATTATTAATATTCTCAATTCACAGGTAAATCTGTCTTTAGTGAATGCAGACTTTCCCGTTACTCCCATTACAGACAGGAGATGGCAGCTAGAGCTCAAAAAGTTCTAAAGAGAGGGATAGAGGGATGAGGAAATAGGAGGTAGAGGCATATACAGATATTCTGCAGAAAGATCTACTGAAACAACAGTTACCCTTTAAGCTTTACCACGCTTACAACTCGTTCACTTGCTTTTGTAGATACTTTTATAGATACTTTTTCTTTAGCAGAAACACAGACTGTGATTCACTGCAAAGTTTGGAGGGATTGTGTTTTCCCCACATTTTTGCTAAATTTAAACTATCAAGAATGTGTTACAGTAACTTCTATCTGCTAGTAGATTGTATCTGCTTGTAGTTGAGTATTGTAGTAAAAATAAGGGCCAGAAGAAAAAGTAATTTAAGAATTAGTTTTGAGGCAATAGTAGAAGTATTGAGCCCATTTTTGTCAATCCTTTTATTTAGAAGATTTCTTTGAGAAGAAAATGAGGGTATACCATCAGTATGTCTCTCTGAAGTGCAACCACATTGGATAATGCCTTGTGCATTACTAGTTTACAATTAATACACCATTCACTATCATACAGTGCAAATTTTGAATCAAGGTGCCATATGTTGGATGCTTATTTAGCACTCTCATTAAGTTGCCTGATTAAGAATGCTAAAACCAGTGCAATTAACACAATTTACTAAAAAAATATAATGCTCTAAAGTATAGTAATAAAGTGAAACCATCATACAATAACATTAAAAACAGGCCTAATCCTACAGTAATCTGATGACAGCACAATACTATGGCTAAATCTTATTACTAAGGGCTCTTTCACACATCAGATTTTTTTTTGTTCATGTGCTGTACAACATTATTACAGCTAGATCATTCTCATTACAAACAATGGCAGAAAAACTGTAGGAGAACAAAAGTGCACAAGACCATTGGGCGATACCCTTTTGGGTGCAAAGGAAAGTAAAAGGAAGGTGCTCACCTGACCAGGCTGTGTGCAAGTGCAACTCCTATGAACACCTGAAAATATCAGCTGCTGCTGCTTTGTGACTGGGGGATGATCTTCTCCGGGATAGTTGACCGATTTGGATGATAACACGATGTCAGGCTGCACTGCTGTAGAGAAGAATCTTTAGGACCAAGATGAGTTGAACGGTTTTTATTTCCACAACACGCTTCAATGCTAGACTAGCATCTTTTTCAAATGAAAAAAAAAACTATTGCATCAAAAGTCGCTAAATCCAGCGTCAAGACACCTTTGTGTAAATAAAAACTGTTCGACTCACCTTTGTCCTAGAGAGTCTTCATTAGAGCAGTGCAGCCTGACATCGTGTTATCATCAAAATTGTTCCTTACAAACTATGTGTCTTTTCACATGTCCTTCTTTAGTAGACCAATTGTCCGCAAATAAAAAAAACCTGATTGGCAGATCAGGGAATTTTTATCCCCATCAGGGAAATTTTATTTCCGTTGCAAAATGGAGCAAGATGTCAGGGACATCAAATCCCCGCTCCATTCGTTCTTTATGAGACTAACAAAGAAAGTCAAGGGCAGAGCTTGGCAGTGCCATAGTGAATGAATGGAGCAGCGGTTAAGTATGCCCACCCCACCTCCATTCTAATAAGAATAAAAGTTACCAATTTTACCATTCTTATTGGTTGACCCTCCCTGATCAACAAATTATCACCTATCGTATGGTTAGGTAATAAGTAGCATTATTCGGACAACCCCTTTAAGTGTAACTATCAAATTGTCAACATTCTGTTTTAATGATTTATTTTTATTGAAAATAGCAGAAAAAAGAGGATTACCTTTGTCCTTCTCTGTTACTAAAGAATTGTATTGGGCACAATGAGAGTGAACTCTGGTCGTGTCATCATTTTTTGACACTGGCACTGAGCCACATCCCTATAATTCTTTGTGTTTTATTTTACAAACCTTTTTTTACAAAAAAAAGCAAAACACCCCCCAAAACACCTGCATTAATCTTCCTTCTCGTTCCTTTTGATCTTACCTATACCACACTGTAATAAACTGCTATCCTTAGTGATCAGAGAAGCAATATAGAAGAGACAAGAAGTTTATACTCATTCATTTTTCTAGAAAATCCCAGAAGTTAAAAAGATGGATTACAACTGTCAGCGCTGTTATCCATGTCATCGACTTTATTATGTGTCCAAAAGGTATCAGTCATTCTCTTGGCAGGCTCTGCAAGTGCAACTCTATCTTGTACAGCGTTGCGGGATTAGATTACCATTTGGTGTTACAATGAGCAGATCCATCACATCAATTTAATTGAAAACAAAACCCATAACCTGATAGAACTGTATTGACCCTATGCTGCATATAAATAACACTGCTGCAAAGTTACTGGAGCTGCTTGTATATCACAGATTTTTTTCTATTGGACAGTAAAGTAGTAATAGAATAACACAGTCCCATATATTACTAAGTTTAATTAAAAATTGTTTATGCTTGTTTCAATCAATTGACATAAAAGTGCTGTATGTTTTTGCTATGCCAGAAGATGGCAATGGTGGTCTGCTGCTGGGTCTCTGTGCATACGTTCCTGTACTGTGTACACACGCATATTCAGTGTCTTGTCTAATAATCATTAGGCAAACAAACATTGATAACTGAACCTACTGATTATTATTAATACATAACAGCATTGCAGCCTCTGCATGTCCTATGTTTTAAATGCATTTTATTACTCTACATGTAGAAATATTAAGAAAAATGGAAAAAGCTGTATTATGGGAATAACATGGTGATTATTATATTTACATAAATATATTATATGACATAATTTCCTTGTGAAAGCGAGAAATTATTCATCAGGTACAATTTATGATAATCCCATCCTACATTACATAGGTAGAGTGTAAACTAATAAAATATCTTTATAATATTATATTTACTGTGTACGTTGCTATGATTTATAATCAAAATTAAAAGTTAGATTTGCCTTGAAGGAATAATGATTGTATACAGAATTTGCATTTAATATTATTAGTTCATACCTCTGTATGAGCTCAGGAAAGATGGGTTATAAAAAAAGTCAGCCGAAAAGAAATTTAATTACTCATTGTAACCAAACCCAACTGAAAAGCTAAGACTCAATTTACATTAATCAACCGACAGTATTGAACGACCGCCGATCTGTAAACCTTTACTGATCGGCAGTTGTTTAATAGCCTGCTTACACAGGCAGATAGAAGTAAACAATACACATTGAGCGACCAGTAATAGGTTGCTGAGTGTGCACACACTGCCATTGACCTTTGTAGTGTGAGTCCTGAATAAATGATAATGTCACAAGTGTTAGGATTGACAACCTCTTTACACTGAAAGATTATTTTGAATTGAGCGTTATTAAAGGGAACCTGTCACCAGGGTTGGCCACAATAAGTTACAGTCATCACCTTTCAGGGCTGATATACAGCATTCTATAATGCTGTATATCGGCCCCCAACCTGACCTGGAAGAGAAGAAAAATAACTTTTATTATACTCACCTCTGGGGCCGTCCGGTCTGAGGGGTGTCGCTCTTCTTGGTCCGGTGTCTCCCATCTTCATGCAATGCCGTTCTCCTTTTTGGTTTGTGTGGATGACGCATCCCTGGGTTATCCACAGAAGTCTCTTGGCATACCGCTCCTGCGCAGGCTTACTTCTCAGAGCAAAGTACAGAAGTGCGCAGGCACCAGGAGTCTCTGACTTTTTTTGGTGCCAGAGCACTCCAGTACTATGCTCTACCGTCAACTGGGCAGAGAAGTATGCCTGCGCGGGATCGCGGAGCTGAGTCCACACGAAGCATGCAGGAGGGCGGCATCGCATGAACATGGGAGGCACCGGACCATCAACACCCATTGGACTGGGCTGCCCGACAGGTGAGTATAAAGTTATTTTTCTTTTTTTACAGGTCGAGTTGGGGGCCGATATACAGCATTATATAATGCTGCATATCAGCCCTGAAAGGTGATGGCCATAACTTATATTGACCAAACCTGTTGACAGTTTTGCTTTAAGAACACTCATTCACTATTATCTTTCAATACAAATGCAACTTTAGGCTAGGCTAGGTTCACACTTGTGATTGGTATGGGTGGGTGAACATGAACGTTAAAGTTAAAGGTCCGTACCGCACATCTAGTTGCCGTGCATGGACCCCGAACACAAAGTTTCCAGGAAGTTCAAGTTAATGTTCAGATTCGGCAGCCCGAACAAAGCTTATTGAAAGGCTGCAGTACAGCCAAGAAACAAGCTTCATAGTATGGGCACTTCCGGCTCAATTAAAGCCATATTAAGTATTGGCATGACTATAATTGGCAGATTCACACTAGGTAAAGAAAAAAAAAAAAATGCATGCAGTTCCTTCCATTGTTAATAACCAGAGCAGGCAAAACTGAAAGCTGCGAGCTGCACCCTCCAGCTGTGAGCTTTATCTTGGCTGGTTATCAAAAAAGAGGAATCCCAATGCTGTATTTTAAACTTATTTAAATAAATAATGTAAAAAAGGCATGGAGTCCCCTCAATTTTTGACAACCAGCTAAGCTAAAGCAGAGAGCAGGGATGGTATTCTGAGACTAGGAAGTGGCCCACAGCTGTGCCCGCAGCTTTACCTGCACTGGTTTTCAAGAATAGAGGGGACCCACAGCATTTTTTAATTTTATTTTTTTTCACAGGTGCCGGCTGGTGAATACTCTCATTATTATATGCCTGCTCTCGCTGCTATCAGTGAAACCAGGCATACAATGATGAGAGTAGTATGATCATCAGCTGATGCCTATGACCAGAGATAAACTTTTTTACGCCGGTCACAGCTGCTAGCTTACAGGCTGTTATCTGTGTGTCAGGGTGGGAACCGCAGTGCTTTGACCAAAGGTTCAAAATTACTGCTGATCAGAGCCGGTGTTTCTCACGCTATCAAACAGATGACAGCATGGAAAGTGCCAGATGTTCAGACCCCCATTCATTTGAATGGGCTCCAGGTTTGGGTTCGAGCTTGGGTACCACTCTGGAATGCAGCAGACGTCCACCTTTTCCCAGGGATAAATTGGAGAGGGAGTGTGGCCCTCAAACTGTAGTCTAGTAATCCAGTCATTTGAAGACCATTCATTTTTACAGGACAAACTTGAGGCTCATCGCTGAATGGACAGTCCACACTATAGGCCAGATATGGTTAGAATGAACACTGGGGTTCCATACTACAATTTATTTGCTCAGTGATCAGGGGAAAATGTATCGCTATTTGACCTGTGCTGTGACATCTCCAGCAAATAATATCTTCCAATGAGACCCACCTCTTTTTCAACCTCCGCTCCCCACTATGGAGTGGGTTGCTCCCCAAGAAGCCTTCGACCACTTGATACTTTTTGACCAATCCGAGCCAGTCATTGATGTTCCGGGTATCTCCTGTTGCTACCCAAGTCCGCATCAGGCTTGGAAGAGAGGGCATGAACCAGTCCATTACAACATGCTCCGCCATCTTGCTGGGGTAGATGACACTGGCTTCAAACACTTTTGGATGAGTTGCAGCAGATCAAACATTCGGCAGCAAAGGGGTTTATCATTGTGATATGCCAAACGGTGAACCCTTTCTGACCTGACAGACATTGTCACCCCAAGCGTGCCACAATTTCTGTTTTCAATTTCACATATTATTTGGTATCCTGTAAGGCTAAATCATAGTGGGCCTTTTGTTGCTTCCCCATTAAGTAAGGTGACAGGACTTCCGTCCACTGCTCTGGTGTTCCTTTCTATCGTTGACCCTTTCAAAAATGGTTAAAAAGGCCTCTGTGTTGTCCCCTGGGATCATTTTCTACAAGGCTCTCCTTACTGCTTTCTGGATAGGAAAATCATCCTCTGATCTTGGAGTCATGACCCGCCTCTGTGAGTAAATCAGTCTGCTGCTACTCTTTTTGATGTTGTTGCTGGAGCTGTTGCATACGCAGCTTATTTGTTTCCTGTTGTGACAGCTTTTGCTGCTGTAACTGTTGCTGGTGCTGCTGCTGGGCTTGCATCAGGTGTTTAATCAGGTCCTGCATGTTGTCTGATGTGGCTCCCTGGCCTATAGCCACCTTCACCCACGACATGCAGTACTGCTGTAGCAGTCACACTTGTTCCCTGGAAAGGTTGCCCGCTCTTCTAACACCAAATGTGCTAGATCGACTTATTCAGATTCTTAAAGAGGTAGACACAGGAACTGATTCTATCTAAAGTCCGACTAGTTTATTGTAATCCTCATAAACCACATCCCAGGAAACTCAAAAGCAACCCTTGTCCAGCTCAAAGTACTGTACAACATAAAGCAACATACAATGTAAACCATAAAATCCATACAATAGTGCTGGTTAGTCAGCTTGGCTTAGAATCCAGCTTCTTAGCCCTTTAGCAAAGGTATTCAATCTAGGAGATCTCCACACCTCCACACACACAGCCATGTGTGAGACAGACAGCTCTCAATTGATCAAGCGAACCACACACAGGGATGGAGATATGGTGATCAGCCGTCTCTCAAAACTTATCAGCTGCTCACAATCAATCTGTCATGGCCGATTAACCACTTTTAGTGTACTAAAGTATTACTTCAAGTTTACTGTATCTACTAACCACTAGAAGTCCGACAGCCACCTTACAGCGGTTTTCCCTTTTTAGGTTAAGTTCCACAATTATTTTTTTAGTGAGTTATTGACTAAAGATTTTGTGCACCATAACAATATACCATCTTTTACTGTTCCAGCACAGTGAACGGGATTTATAGAAATCCCATACCCACTGTTTTTTTTACACTTCGTAAACTGACCTGCGGTGCGTGTTTCAAATCTGCAAGATGTCAATTACTCTTGTGGGTACACTGAGTTTTATACATGGATTATCCTCATAGAATTCCCTTAGATGTGGAAAATCCGCAGGTGAAAAATGCATATATGTTTATAGTGCATTTCCACAGCAAAAAAAGCACTAAAAACACAAATTAAACCCACACATCACTGCATAAATAAAGTTTTGGAAAAGTCAAATACCAGGAAGTATCGAAAGCAAAGCAGCTCTTTTTTAAAATATGACATACCAAACAGAGACAAAAGCCGCAGCATCAAACAGAAAAAATGCAAGTAACATAATAGGTGCAATAGAAATGCTACAGAAAATCTGTAACATCAAAAACTCACCAAATATTCATTGTATGAACGTAGAATTAGGATTTGATGTAGATTTAATGCATCAGTTTTTAATGTGTTTTTAGTACGGAAAAATTGGAATTCAGCATTCTAACCCCTCTCTGACATTAGACGTACTATCCCGTCCATAAAACCCGTGACAATCTGACCATGGACGGGATAGTACGTCATAGGCGATCAGCTGCGCTCCCGGAGGGATCGCAGCTAATCGCCGCCGGGTGTCAGCTGATTATCACAGCTGACACCCGTGACTGTGTGTCAGGAGCGGTCACGGACCGCTCCAGGCACATTAACCCCTTGCACACCGCGATCAAACATGATCGCGGTGTACTGGGGGCACAGGGAAGCATCGCGCAGGGAGGGGGCTCCCTGCACGCCCCCCTGAGACCCTCAAACCAGCGCGATGTGATCGCACTGTTCTGAGGGCTTCCTGCCTCCCAGGACCCGGATCCAAGATGGCGCCAGGGTCCTGGAGGGAGGCGTCTTCCTCAGTGCCTACTGAGAGCAGGCACTGAGAAGCCTGCTGCACTGCCTGAGCGATCGCTGGTGTGACAGAGTGCTGTGCACACTGTCACACCAGCGATCTGATAAAATACAGTGATGTCCCACCCTGGGACAAAGTAAAAAAGTTAGAAAAATAAAAATACACGTTTTAAAAAAAAATCCAAAATAAATAAAAAAAAAAAAAATATTCCCCAATAAATTAATTTCTTCTTGTAAATAAAAAACACACAAAACAATAAAAGTACACATATTTGGTATCGCCGCGTCCGTAATGACCCCCCTATAAAACTGTCCCACTAGTTAACCCCTTTAGTGAACCCCTTAAAAAAAAAAAAAAAAAAGCAAAAAATCAATGCTTTCTCATCATACCGCCGAACAAAAAGTGGAATAACACGTGATCAAAAAGACAGATATAAAAAAAACATGGTACCCCTGAAAACGTCATCTTGTCCCGCAAAAAACGAGCTGCCATACAGCATCATCAGCGAAAAAATAAAAAAGTTATAGCTTGCAGAATAAAGCAATGCAAAAATAATTATTTTTTATATAAAATTGTTTTTATTCTATAAAAGCGCCAAAACCATAAAAAAATGATATAAATGAGGTATCGCCATAATCGTACTGACCCGAAGAATAAAACTGCTTTATCAATTTTACCACACGTGGAACAATAAAAACGCCTCCCCCAAAAGAAATTCATGAATTGCTGATTTTTGTTCATTCTAACCTCCCAAAAATCGAAATAAAAAGCGATCAAAAAATGTCATGTGCTCAAAAATGGTACCGATAAAAACGTCAACTCGTACCGCAAAAAATAAGACCTCACATGACTCTGTGGGCCAAAATATGCAAAAATTATAGCTCTCAAAATGTGGCGATGCAAAAAACTATTTTTACAATAAAAAGCGTCTTTTAGCGTGACAGCTGCCAATCATGAAAACCCGCTATAAATAGTAAATCAAACCCCCTTTATCACCCCCTTAGTTAGGGAAAAATAATAAAATTAAAAAAAGTATTTATTTCCATTTTCCCATTAGGGTTAGGGTTGCGGCTAAAGTTAGGGTTAGGGTTGGCGCTAAAGTTAGGATTAGGGTTAGGATTGGGATTAGGGTGTGTTAGGGTTAGGTTTGTGGTTAGGGTTGGGACTAGGGTTAGGGGTGTGTTGGGGTTAGGGTTGGAGTTAGAATTGGGGGTTTCCGCTGTTTAGGCACATCAAGGGCTCTCCAAATGTGACATGGCGTCTGATCTCAATTCCAGCCAATTCTGCGTTGAAAAAGTCAAACGGTGCTCCTTCACTTCTGAGCTCTGCCATGCGTCCAAACAGTAGTTTATCCCCACATATGGGGTATCTGCGTACTCTGGACCCCAAGATTTATTGTGCAATTTGTCCTATTTCTTCTGTTACCCTTGGGAAAATAAAAAACTGGGGGCGAAAATATCATTTTTGTACATAAAAAATTATTTTTTTGTTTTTACGGCTGTACATTATAAACTTCTGTGAAGCACTTGGGGCTTCATAGCGCTCACCACACATCTAGATAAGTTCCTTGTGGGGTCTATTTTCCAAAATGGGGTCACTTGTTGGGGATTTCCACTGTTTAGGCGCATCAGGGACTCTCCAAATGCGACATGACGCCCCCAGACCATTCCATCAAAGTCTGCAATCCAAAACGTCACTACTTCCAGTCCGAGCCCCAACGTGTACCCATACAGTAGTTTTCTCCCACATATTTGGTATCAGCGTACTCAGGACAAATTGGACAACAACTTTGGGGTTCAATTTCTCCTGTTCCCTTGTAAAGATAAAATATTGGGGCAAAAAAATCATTTTTGCAAAAAAAAAAGGATTTTTTATTTTTACGGCTGTGCGTTATAAACTTCTGTGAAGCACTTCGGGGTTCAAAGTGCTCACCACACATCTAGATAAGTTCCTTGTGGGGTCTATTTTCCAAAATGGTGTCACTTGTGGGGGGTTTCCACTGTTTAGGCGCATCAGGGGCTCTCCAAATGCGACATGACGCCCCCAGACCATTCCATCAAAGTCTGCAATACAAAACGTCACTACTTCCTTCCGAGCCCTGACGTGCGCCCATACAGTAGTTTTCTCCCACATATTGGGTATCAGCGTACTCAGGACAAATTGGACAACAACTTTTGGGTTCCAATTTCTTCTGTTAACCTTGTGAAAATAAAATATTGGGGGCGAAAAAAATCATTTTTGTAAAAAAAAAAAAAGATTTTTTATTTTACGGCTGTACGTTATAAACTTTAGTGAAACACCTGGGGGTTCAAAGTTCTCAACACACATCTAGATAAGTAGACAAGCAACACACTCTTTCAAATCTGCCCTCACCTCTGCTAAACAGGCCTACTTCACAACCCTCGTATCTTCCCTATCCTACAACCCCAAACAGTTATTCAAAACTTTTAACTCCCTCCTCCGCCCACCACTGCCCCCTCCTACCTCCCTCATCTCTGCTGAGGACTTTGCCACACACTTCAAAAATAAGATCGACCAAACAAGGCAAGTCTTCATTGTTCAACCACCTCAACCACTTTGTATACCAGACCAATGCCCTAACCCCATAACCTCCCTCTCCAATATAACTGAAGGGGAGCTTAATTGTCTTCTCTCCAAATCGCACCTCACAACCTGTGCACTTGACCCCATCCCAACCCACCTCCTCCCCAACCTCACCACCACTATTATTCCATCCCTAACCCACCTCTTCAACCTATCACTAACTTCCGGTACCTTCCCTTCTGCTTTCAAGCATGCCACAATCACGCCTACCCTTAAAAAGCCAACCCTCGACCCAACCGCTATGTCCAGCTATCGCCCAATATCGCTGCTCCCATTCGCTTCCAAACTCCTGGAGCTGCATGTCCACGCTGAGCTTTCCTACCACTTCTCTTCTAACTTGCTCTTTGACACTCTACAATCTGGTTTCCGCCCCCATCACTCCACTGAGACAGCCCTGACCAAAATTACTAATGACCTACTTACAGCCAAAGCAAACGGACAATACTCTATACTCCTGCTTCTTGACCTGTCCTCTGCTTTTGACACAGTTGACCACTGCCTTCTACTACAGATTCTTTCCTCCTTTGGCGTCAAAGACCTTGCCCTATCTTGGATCTCCTCATACCTTTCCAACCGCACATTCAGCGTCTCCCACTCCCACACTACCTCCTCGTCCCACCCTCTCTCTGTTGGAGTTCCCCAACACTCTGTTCTAGGACCCCTACTCTTCTCAATCTATACACTTGGCCTGGGGCAACTCATAAAGTCCCACGGATTCCAGTACCACCTTTACGCTGATGACACTCAGATCTACCTCTCTGGCCCAGACATCACTTCTCTGCTATCCAGAATCCCGGAGTGTCTATCAGCCATATCCTCCTTCTTCTCCTCCCGCTTCCTCAAACTCAATGTGGACAAATCTGAACTCATAATCTTTCCCCCATCCCACAGATCTTCCTTACCTGACCTATCTACCACAATTAACGACATCACGCTTTCCCCCGTACCAGAATTCCGCTGCCTCGGAGTAACCCTTGACTCTGCCCTGTCCTTCAAACCGCACATCCAAGCTCTTTCTACCTCCTGTCGCCTTCAGCTCAAAAATATTTCAAGAATCCGTCCTTTCCTCAACCCTCAATCTACTAAAATGATTGTGCACGCCCTCATCATCTCCCGCCTCGACTACTGCAACACCCTTTTCTCTGGCCTCCCTGCTAACACCCTCGCACCTCTCCAGTCCATCCTTAACTCTGCTGCACGACTAATTCACCTCTCTCCTCGCTACTCCTCCGCTTCTCCCCTCTGCAAATCTCTTCACTGGCTCCCATTCCCTCAGCGTATCCAGTTCAAATTACTAATACTGACCTACATGGCCATCTATAATCTGTCTCCTCTATATATCTCTGAACTAATCTCCCGATATCTTCCCTCACGTAATCTCCGATCCTCCCAAGACATCCTTCTCTCCTCCACACTTATTCGCTCCTCACCCAACCGCCTCCAAGACTTCTCCCGAATATCCCCCATCCTCTGGAATTCTTTGCCCCAACACATCCGACTATCAAACTCATTCGGATCCTTCAGACGGAACCTGAAAACCCATCTCTTCAGGAAAGCCTACAGCCTGCAATGACCCTGCTGCCTCCTCACCACTACCGGAGATATTGCCTCAACCAACACCGGAACTGCTGCAACCCCCCGACCTACTGTCTCCTGCCTCACAATCCTGTAGAATGTAAGCCCGAAAGGGCAGGGTCCTCTCCCCTCTGTATCAGTCTGTCATTGTTAGTTTGTTTACTGTAAGTGATACCTGTAATTTGTATGTAACCCCTTCTCATGTACAGCACCATGGAATCAATGGTGCTATAGAAATAAATATTAATAATAATAATAATAAGTTCCTTCAGGGGTCTAGTTTCCAAAATGGTGTCATTTATGGGGTTTCCACTGTTTAGGCAGATCAGGAGCTCTCCAAACAAGACATGGCGTCCAGCCAATTCTGCGTTGATAAAGTCAGACGGCGCTCCTTCCCTTCCAAACTCTGCCATGTACCCAAACAGTGGTTTACCCCCACATATGGGGTATCAGCACACTCAGGACAAATTGCACAATACCTTTTGGAGTCTTGTTACCCTTGAAAAAATAAAAATTGTGGAAAAAATATGATTTTTAAATTTTACGGCTCTACGTTATAAACTTGTGTGAAGCACTTGGGGGTTCAAATTGCTCACCAAAGATCTAGATAAGTTCCTTAGGGGGTCTAGTTTCCAAAATGGGGTCACTTTTGGGGAGTTTCCACTGTTTAGGCACATCAGGGGCTCTTCAAATGCAACATGGCATCTAATCTCAATTCCAGCCAATTTTGGTTGGAAAAAGTCAAATGGTGCTCCTTCCATTCCGAGCTCTGCCGTGCGCCCAAACAGTGGTTCCCCCCACATATGGGGTATCAGCGTACTCAGGACAAATTGTACAACAACTTATGTGGTCCAATTTCTCCTGTTACCCTTGGGAAAATAAAAAATTAGTGACTAAAAGATAATTTTTGTGGGAAAAAATAGGATTTTTTATTTTCATGCCCGGGCATTATAAACTTGTGTGAAGCACTTGGGGGTTCAAAGTGCTCACCAAAGATCTAGATAAGTTCCTTAGGGGGTCTAGTTTCCAAAATGGGGTCACTTGTGGGGGGTTTCCACTGTTTAGGCTCATCTGGGGCACTGCAAACGGAACATGACCCCCATCAACGTCTGCATTCCAAAACGTTACTACTTCCTTTCCAAGCCCTGCCATGCGCCCAAACAGTTTCCCCCCCCCACATATGGGGTGTCAGCGTACTCAGGACAAATTGGACAACAACTTTTGGTGTCCAATTTCCTTGGGAAAATTCAAAAATTTGGGACAAAAAAATCATTTTTGTGGAAAATTGTTTTTTGTTTTTTTTTTCACACCCAGGCATTATAAACTTTTGTGAAACACTTGGGGTTCATAGTGCTCACAACAGATCTAGATAAGTACCTTAGGGGGTCTAGTTTCCAAAATGGTGTCACTTGTGGGGGTTTCCACTGTTTAAGCACATCAGAGGTTCTCCAAACGCGACATGGCATCCAATCTAAATTCCAGCCAATTTTAGTTTGAAAAAGTAAAACGGCGCTCCTTCCCTTACGAGCTCTGCCGTGTGCCCAAACAGTGGTTTTCCCCCACATATTGGGTATTGTCGTACTCAGGAGAAATTACATAACAACCTTATCTGTCCATTTTCTCCTTTTACCCTTGTGAAAATAAAAAAAAAGTTTGTAAAAGATCATTTTTGTGGCTAAAAAGTTAAATATTCATTTTTTCCTTCCACGTTGCTTTAGTTCCTGTGAAGCACCTGAAGGGTTAAATAAACTTCTTGAATATGGTTTTGAGTACCTTGAGGGGTGCAGTTTTTAGAATGGTGTCACTTTTGGTGTTTTCTGCCATATAGACCCCTCAAAGTGACTTCAAATGTGAGGTGGTCCCTAAAAAAAATGGCTTTGTAAATTTTGTTGTAAAAATGAGAAATCACTGGTCAACTTTTAACCCTTATAACTTCCTAACAAAAAAAAATTTGGGTTCCAAAATTGTGCTGATGTAAAGTAGACATGTGGGAAATGTTATTTCTTAACTATTTTGTGTGATATATTTCTCTGTTTTAAGGGAATAAAAATTCAAAGTTTGAAAATTGCAAAATTTTAAAAATTTTCGCCATATTTGCGTTTTTTTCAAAAATAAACGCAAGTTATATCGAAGAAATTTTACTTCTAACGTGAAGTACAATATGTCACGAGAAAACTTTCTCAGAATCGCGAATATCCGTTGAAGCGTTCCAGAGTTATAACCTCATAAAGAGACAGTGGTCAGAATTGTAAAAATTGGCCCGGTCATTAACGTGCAAACCACCCTTGGGGGTGAAGGGGTTAAGACACAGCTGAGCATTTTAGATGTATTTTTTCAGGCTCTCTATAGAGGCTCATAAAGAACAAATATACCAAAAAAAATGCATGGTATAGCAGCATCTTTATCCTCATCCCAAAATATAACGTATATATACGTCATAATGGTAATGGTGGAGGTGTTCATGCAATATAATGTGCAGATATATCATGGACATTACATCCATGCACAGGTGATAGCTGACCTCCAGCAGCAATAGACAGTTGTCATAGCAGCCGAAAATCATACTATGACCACCCGGATTATCTAGATATCTTAGCCTTTTACGAGGCCTGACATATGCTTCTTATAGTAGAGGCTTTCAGTCTAAGGCCGGGGTCACACTTGCGAGAAACTCGCACGAGTCTCGCACCTCAATACCTGGCACTGCCGCCAGCACTTGGGACCGGAGTGTGCGGCTGCATGTGCTTCTGTATAGCTGAACTCTCCGGTCCGAGTGCCGGCGGCAGTACCGGGTGTTGAGGTGCGAGACTCTTGCGATTTTCTCGCAAGTCTGTCCCTGGTCTACGGCTGAGTTCAGACAAGAGTACACAAAAGTTAAATTTTCCATCCATATAAAACCTGACAAATTTTCATCTGTATTGCCATCCGTATACCATCTGTTATTATACAACAGCAGTGAACAAAATTTAGAAGATTAAGCATAGTTTCCTATGTTAATAATGATAATATATTTGTGAAAATCAGATGCTACACAGTTGTCCTATATGGGATCTGTTTATTTTGCACACCCTTAAATTTGAATAGGCAAGTCTCATATGAAATATGGAACAAAATAGGGAATGCTGCAATTTTTTTTCATATAGACATTCAGTCCATATGAAAAAAACAATAATCTGAACCACTCAATTAAAAAACATTGATCCTAGTGCTGTTCTTGTGATCTCGTATTGTTCCATAAATGACAGTTGGATCAAAATCATGTGAACCTGGCCTAAGGGCGCATGCAGACATCTGTGCAAATTCGTCTGATATTGGCCCACTAATGCTTGGACTGTCTCCAGTTCTCCTGGCCCGAGTGTGAAAGCTTCATATGTTTCTATGAGACTGATATGCTCGGTAGGGAGAGCAGCAGCCATTCAGTGCATTAACAGTCCTTACTTGGATCAATTTGCACGGACATCTGCATGAGCTCTAAAACGGACTGTTCTAATGCAGCTCAACACAAGAATTTTGCAGTGCATTAGATCAGTGTTCAGATTAATGACTGTAGAAGTTTTATAAGGATACTAATCTAAAAAAAATGTAAAAAGAAAAAAAAACAAGAAAAACAATGAAATAATGTTTCACCATTAAAAAATGCATTTTTATGTAAAAACAAAAATGAAAACAATATACACATTTTATATTGCATGTGAAATGACCTGAACTATGAAAGACATATTTAACTCATGTAGTAAACAACTTAAAAAATAAATAAATAAAAAAGATGTTAATAAGTGCTGAATTTTCATCATACTACAGCACAAAAAGTGCAGTAAACTGTGATTGAAATGTCATAGCTAATGAATAATTGTATAATTGAAAACGTCAATCAGATTTGTTAGCAGAAAAATATGAAGAAGCAATAAAGTGCGGGAGTCGCTTTGTCAGACCGCAGTATATAAATTTGCTCTGGATCAGAGATTCATAGCATATATTACAAAGGTAAAACTTAACTTTTACTTAAAATGTTCTAAAAATGGCCGGAATAAGAAAATAACTAAATACACATAATTGGCTTAATACAAAACATTAAAGCACTCAGAAATGCCCACATCCCTGTTTGGGAACGTCACAAATAGTTAAACCAGTGATTGTATACCTTAGTCAATAATATGTGCATAAAACAGCATACAAAATAATTACTAGAATATATTCAGTGTTTCAGTATCATGCAGGAAAGATGTTATCTTGTACCGTGTTAGCCAGTAGATAGAAAAATATTTAGACTTGAGATTTCTCAGTGGTTGATACCTTTTAATGGCTAACTGAAAAGATGGTAACAAATTGCAAGCTTTCGAGACTACTCAGGTCTCTTCATCAGGCTTAACTATGTGATTCTTCAGATTTTGTATTAGTCTAGCCTGATGAAAGAGACCTGAGTAGTCTTGAAAGCTTGCAATTTGTTACCATCTTTCCAGTTAGACATTAAAAGGTATCAACCACTGAGGACTCTCAATTCTAAATATTTTTCAGTATCACGCAGTGATTGGTATGTATATAGAAAAACTAAGGGAAAAATCTCACCCGATTCCTGTAGATAATCACCAAGAAAGGGTGTTGTGCAGATAATTTATTCAGCTACAATATAAAGGGGTTCTGGTACAATACCCTGTCAATGCCTGATAAGACAGACTGAACCTAGTACTCCAGACTACTGCCCTTACATGGACAGTCCACAGCTGAGCCTTAATACTATACAGCTGTGGACTGTCCATGACATGTTTCTTCAAATGATTTATCAAGAGATATGGCACAATGTCATCAGGAAAGGTAGGGCAGAACATCCCTCAATAGAGATGTATAGCTGGTAGTGGCACCTAAGCAAAGGGCCTTTACTAGAGATGGGCGAACCCAAACAGTAAAGTTCGGCGTTCGTACCAAACATCTACTTTTCGGGCACGGATACCAAACACTGACTTCACCAGGAAGATCGTGTTGCTGTTTGGGTTGTCGCCCTGAACACAACATTTTATCATGCTGTCATGTGCATGACAATGGGGCAAACACTGCTTCTGATTGGTGGTAAATTCATTACCGCCAGTCAGACAGCCGGGGTTCCCAAGCTGTCAAATGATAGCATGAGCCCGCAGCTGTGATCGGAGGTAAAAAGTTTACCTCCGGTCTCTGCATCGGCTGATGGGACTATTTGCCAGTAATTATCGAAGATATTTCACACTTCTTTCTCTTCATTATTAACGGTAGTAATGAATCTTATCATGTCCTCATTTTTTATCTTATTGCCCGGGGACAGAAGTTCAGTCTTTTCTCTTGATTTGTTGGCGTCAAAGGCCTCTCTCAGTACCTTTTAGGGTAACCCCTAACTAGCAATCTTGCCTTCAAACCATTCACCTGTTCTCTGAAGATTCCGCCATTGGAGCAATTCCTAATTATACACAGGTATTGTCTCTCTTCAAAGGGACTGGATGGCTGCTCTCACATCTTATCAGAGAGTTGGTTGCTGTGTGCTTTCTTTATGTGCATGTTTCTAGGAGACCATCATCCATTTTCTTGATAAGGACATCCTGAAAGGGCAGATTTGTGGGACCACATTCCTTGGATAATTTCAGGCCTTTGATATTGTTATTGAGACCCTTCACGAATGCATGAAATACTTCTGTTATACCTTTCCAGAAGACAAATATGTCATCTATGGATCTGGCACACATTTCAGTGTAATGTACTCTCTTCACCAAAAAACATTGTTTCCACCCACCAGCCCAGTGCTCCTGAGCTGGTGGTAGTAGTTATGGTCAAGAAAGGTGAAGTCGTTCCTTATTAGTCAAAATTTGAGGGCCTTCAGAACTAAGTCATTGTGTGCCTGGCAGTGTACCTCCCTAATCGATAGATAGTATTTAGCTGCTTCCAGACCCATTTGATTGAAGAGTACTGGGCTTCGACATCAATACTAGCCAGAAGAGCTCCTGTGTCGACCATTATACCCTCTAATTTTATAAGTAGGTTGGTTGTACCTCTGGTATAAATTGTAACAAAAATACAAAAGGCTAGAGAGCTTGGTCGAGATTGAAGCTGAGATTTTGGCACAAGCTGTCTATCGCTGAGACAACTGGCCTACCCCTCAAAGGGCTCGAGCCTTTGTGCATCTTTGGGAGGCTGTAAAATGTTGCCAATATGAGACTTTTGGTAGCAAAAATTCAATTTCCCTTTTATCAAGTACTTTGCTCGCCATTCCATCCTCAACAATTACCGAAAGTTCTTTAAGAAATCTCTGTGTGGGATCATTTTGTCATTTTGTAGTACTGTATATCATTCACTATCAAGTAAGAGAGCCATACACATCTGTCCGTTTTGGTCAAAATACAGTACCATCATATTTATTGCCACTAGTGATGAGCGAGTATGCTCATTGCTCGGGTTTCCCTGAGCAAGCTCAGGTGGTCTCCGAGAATTTGGAAGTGCTCGGAGATTTACTTTCTGTTGCCGCAGCTGCATAATTTGAGGCTACTTGACAGCCTGAATACATGTGGGTACTGCTTGTTTGATATGGTATTCCTACATGTATTCAGGCTGTCAAATACCAGCAAATCATGCAGCTATGGCAACAGAAACTAAGTCTCCGAGCACTTCCAAATACTTGGAGATCACCCGAGTTTGCTCAGGGAAACCCAAGCAACGAGTATCCTCGCTCATCACCAATTGCCACCCTTATCTCAGGGTTTTATGACAATGTGATGGTGCTGTTAAAGACCTATGGCTGCCGTCATCTTTTACTTGGTACAGTTGTACTTCGAGTGAAAGCCTCTTTTTTTCCAGAGCTACCATCTCCCTAGACACCATTTTAACAAACATATGTATTGAGAAAATGTCTCCCTGAATTTGTGGCATTTTGGTACTATTGTTTTTAAGATTAGCGAAAGGACCTAGACAGGTGAAATTGGGTCAAAGAGTCTCAAGACTGTTTAATAGACGGACATCCGGGAGGATGTCCAAGCGGATACCCAACTTCTCACAGGATCGTTGTCCTGTTTCATAGAGAATTTCTGACATTTCAGTTTCCTAGCAAAGAAATTCAGACCTTTGTTCTTAGGAAGGGCCTATCCTTTGTCCAAACGTCTGATATAAACCTTTTTGAATGCACCACACATTTCTGTTTGACAGAGTTCTCTAGAGGATTTATTAATAACCTGAGAATCTAGTTTGGATATTGACTTCTCATTGGGTTGAAATGATTCCTGAGGGGTACACTGAATCTAAAAAATGAGGACCTTGGCCTGTGTATTGCCTATCCCTTCCTCTCCCATAGTCCCAGGCACTCTCCCTGTCTCTCTTCCTGCATCATTTAGCCTTAGTTCTGCTGTCAGTGTCGGATATGACAGTGTCTGTGGATGAGAGGTTGGTTCCCTGTTCAACAAAGAGGGTGTTTTTTTCAAAAAGAGATATGCTTTGTTGTCCTTGAACTCTTGAACGTCTCTTAAATATTGCTTATGCTTTCTCTCTTTGAGATGATATTGGAAATGCTCAAGAGTTCCCTGCAGTTAGGTCTCCCTCATCTTAAAGTCTGATTCTTGCATACATTTTTTTGTTGTTCCTATTTGCTCTTTTAATTTATCATTCTGGACAGACAGTGTTTGTTTGTTTTTCTTCTTCTAGCAATAGTGTCATAAAAATGTGTGGAGCTGTTGGTGGCTTCCTTCTCCCACTTAGAGATAAATCCCATATTCTTACATCTATTCCAAGGATTTAAAGTGATTCTCAGTCCCATAGGTACAATACTTTAATATACTTATCCAAACTTTAGACTTCCCACCATGAGATTTTTTCTTTATATATTTTGGTGAGTTTTTTAATTACTGCATTGTAAGTTCATGTGTAATTTTTTAGTAAATAGTTTTGTTCAGAAAACACTTCTTTTGCCTCCACAAGCCCCTGTATTGAGGACAGTGGATTGGAACACTGTCATACCTGAGTATAATATGAATAAGCAATTAAGTGCTGGAGTTGCTTTGCCAGACCGAAGGTAAAACTTTACTTTTCTGCCCTACCTATCCTGATGACATTGTGTCATATCTCCTGATGAATCATTTGAAGAAACAAGTCAAGGGGCGCGCAGGGACAGTCCACAGCTGTCTAGTATCAATGGACAGCTGTGGACTGACCTTGTAAGTGCAGGAGTCTGTGGTACTAAGGTCAGTCTGTCTGATAAGGGACTGACTGGATATTGTACCAGGACTTCTTCACATTTTGGCTGAATGAACCATCTGCATGACAACCTTTCTTGATGATTATGTACAGAAATCAGGTGAGATTGTTGCCTTCAGGCTCGGACTGGCCCATAGGGTAACAGGGGAATCCCCAGATAGGGCCCTGTGCAGATCTGAGCTCCTATCCTCACTTTATGGCCAGTACTTGGCATAATTCACTTTATTCACTCTTTAAAGAAAAAAGCAGAATCTCATCATCCATTAACCAAACTACCCAGTTTATTATTATATTCAGATATAGGTAAATTTGTGAATGAGGGAAATGTAAAATTTTATGCAGGTGAAAAGTGCCCCCCCCAAAGTCAATGTTACTGGTGAGCCATTGGTACTCCAGTCCAACACTGGTTGCCCTTATCTTTCTATATACATACCAAGCACGGCATGATACTGAAACACTGAATAAATATTCTAGTAATTATTTATATGTGTTTTGAGTATATTATTGAATAATGTATACAAGCCCTGGTTTAAACATTGCTGAGACATTCCCTAACAGGGATATGGGCATTTCTGAGCACTTAAATCCCTTCAGGACGGAGCCCTTTTTCGTTTTTCTGTTTGTTTTTTGCTCCCCTTTTTTACCAGAGCCATAGCTTTTTTATTTTTCCACCAATATGGCAATGTGAGGGCTTATTTTTTGCCAGACGAGTTGTACTTTTGAACAACACCTTTGGTTTTACCATATTGTTTACTCGAAAACAGGAAAAAAATTCCAAGTGCGGTGAAATTGCAAAAAAAAGTGCAATTCCACAAATCTTTTTTGGATGTTTTTTACCATGTGCATCAAATGCTAAAACTGACCTGTCGTTATGATTCTCCAGGTCATTACAAGTTCATAGACACCAAACATGTCTAGGTTCTTTTTATTTAAGTGGTAAAAAAAAATTCAAAGTTTGTTAAAAAAAAAAAAATGATTGCATCATTTTCCGAGACTCGTAGCATCTCCATTTTTCAGGATCTGTGGCTGGGTGAGGGCTTATTTTTTGCATGCCGAGCTGATGTTTTTAATGATACCATTTTGGTCTGCTGGAGACCTCTGGATGTCATGCCAACCCATCCACCGACCCGCCGATCATGTGATGGGGCCACCAATGTTTGGGATTTCCGGCACATGTCAGCTGATCAAAACAGCTGACATGTGCCGGGAAAGATGTGGGCTCAGCGAAGGAGCCCACATCAAAGGGGAAGACAAGACATGTGCAGTACTAGTACGGCGCATGTCTGGACAGGGTTAATGTTTTCTATTATAATCATTATGTGTGTTTAGTTGTTTTTTTTATTTCGGACATTTTTAGAACATTTTAAGTAAAAGTTAAGTGTTACCTTTGCATTATATGCTATAAACCCCTTAGCAGAAAAATAAAAAAGTATACAGCTTTCAAAATACAGTTACGCAAAAGCAATTTTTTTTGTAAAAAAGTGTTTTTAGTGCGCAAAAGTAACACAGCATAAATAAATTATATAAAAAAGTATTTGCAGTAATGATTTTATACTAAAGAATGACATTGCCTTATCACTTTTATCACACAGTGAATGGCGTAAAAAAAATAAGATAAGAACAATTTGTGAATTGATGTTCATTCTGTCTCCAAAAACTGGGAATAGTTCTTCAAAAAATTTTATGTACTACTTAATTATAGCAATAAGAATGTGGAATCATTCCCCAAAAAAATTCCCACTTTTTTGCCAGAAAAATAGATAAGTAGTGATGAGCGAGCATACTCGGTAATGCTCAGTACTTGCTCGAGTATCGCTGTACTCGCAGTGCTCGGCGTGTGCCGAGCATTTCGGGATTGTTCAGCGGGAGTTCTGGTCCATGCCCTGCATGTTTGGTGCTCTTTAGAGCACCAATCGACATGCAGGGATTGTCTGCCACGCACTATAATGCTGCAGCCATGTTGGTTGTAACATTAAAGTGATTGGCTGGCAGCACAGCGTCATCAGGTCTATATCAGACCTGGCGCCGCCCTGCTCGTCACATTCAGCTCCGGAATCAGAGAGTGTAAGGAGAGCTGCTGCTGAGATAGGGTCTGATTTGGGTGTTTCAAAGATATTGTGGGTATACCATAATTGAATACACAAAGCCAGCTAAATCAACAGTCCTTCTAAGGACTAATTACGGGGTATATAGATTGTAGTGATAGGTAGGCAGGGAGTGTATGTGGGTATATACATATCAGTGCAAGGCATGCAAGCACTGTATGTGGGTATATAGATATCACTGCTAGTCAGGCAGGCATTGTATAAGCCATACTTAATAGCATACATCAAGAGGGTCCATTCCATTACTGTCTGCTGCTGACTAGTACATATATTGACCGTGTATACATAGCTCCAGGTATTATTGGCCAGGAATAATTTTTTTTGCATCTTAACCCTAGCATGCGTGACGTCAAAAATCTACACTTTTACGTAACAGGGGCCTTTTAGGCCCCCGTGCAAATCATATGGAGAAACTCACATAAATAACTTTTACAAGTTTATTTAAAAATTGCAAAATAAGATATGATTTATTTACCATGTATACTCATGTATAAGCCGACCCGTGTATAAGCCGACCCCCCTAATTTTGCCACAAAAAACTGGGAAAACTTATTGTCTCGTGTATAAGCCTAGGGTGAAAAATGATTATGCCCCCATATGCTCCATAGATTAGGCCCCCATATGATGCTCCATAGATTAGGCCCTCATAAACTGCACAGATTATGCCCCGTATGATCCACAGATTATGCCCCCATATGCTGCACAGATTATGCCCCCATATGCTCCAGATTATGCCCCCATATGCTCCAGATTATGCCCCCATATGCTCCACAGATTATGCCCCATATGTTCCACAGATTATGCCCCCATATGCTCCAGATTATGCCCAATATGCTCCAGAGATTATGCCCCCATATGCTCCACATATTATGCCCCCATATGCTCCAGATTATGCCCTATATGCTCCAGATTATGCCCCCATATGTTCCACAGATTATGCCCCTCGTATGATCCACAGATTATGCCCCATATGCTGCATAGATTATGCCCCATATACGTCCCCTATGCTGCCACGCTGCTGCTGCAAAAAAAAAATGACATACTTACCTCTCATCGCTGGGGACCAGGTGCCGGTGTCCTGAGCATGCGGTGACACTGGCGCGCTATGGGGGACAGGTGCCGGTGTCACGGCTCGCTCAGGACCCCGGCACCTGAGATATTTACCTGTCCTCTTTCCACCACTGTGCACTGCTCCCTCTTCCGGGTCCTCGGAAGTGAATGATCAGGCAGGGGGCGCGACGCGCACTAACGATGTCATCGCACCCTCTGCCTGAACATTCACAGCCAGATGAGTCGGACGAGGGAGCAGCGTGTAGCGGTGGAGCAGTCCGGGGATAGGTAAATATTGCTATAGTCACCCCTCCGCCTGCGCATCTCTGCAGCTTCTCCTCTTCTCCCGGCGGTCTCCGCAGCTCTTCAGTCCTACAGCGGTCACGTGGTACGCTCATTAAAGTCATGAATATGTGCATATTCATGACTTTAATGAGCGGTACCATGTGACCACTTCAGGAAGGAGCCGGAGATCGTGGGAGAAGCAGGGGGGCTGCAGAGACTCGCCAGCGGAGGGGTGAGTATGATTCAACACCCTCTCTCCCCCTCCCCGCCGACCCCCGTATATGACTCGCGTATAAGCCGAGAGGGGGACTTTCAGCCCTAAAAAAATGGGCTGAAAATCTCGGCTTATACACGAGTATACAGTTAGGTCCATAAATATTTGGACAGAGACAACATTTATCTAATTTTGGTTCTAGACATTACCACAATGAATTTGAAACAAAACAAATCAAATGCAGTTGAAGTTCAGACTTTCAGCTTTCATTTGAGGGTATGCACATTAAAATTGGATGAAGGGTTTAGGAGTTTCAGCTCCTTAACATGTGCCACCCTGTTTTTAAAGGGACCAAAAGTAATTGGACAAATGACTCCAAGGCTATTTCATGGACAGGTGTGGGCAATCCCTTTGTTATGTCATTCTCAGTTAAGCAGATGAAAGGGCCGGAGTTGATTTGAGGTGTGGTGTTTGCATTTGGAAGGTTTTGCTGTGAAGGAAACATGTGGTCACAGGAGCTCTCCATGCAGGTGAAACAAGCCATCCTTAAGCTGCAAGAACAGAAAAAACCCATCCAAGAAATTGCTACAACATTAGAAGTGGCAAAATCTACAATTTGGTACATCCTGAGAAAGAAAGAAAGCACTGGTGAACTCATCAATCCAAAAAGACCTGGGAGTCCACGGAAGACAACAGTGGTGGATGATCGGCGCATACTTTCTTTGGTGAAGAAGAACCCGTTCACAACATCAACTGAAGTCCAGAACACTCTCAGTGAAGTAGGTGTATCTGTCTCTAAGTCAACAGTAAAGAGAAGACTCCATGAAAGTAAATACAAAGGGTTCACATCTAGATGCAAACCATTCATCAATTCCAAAAATAGACAGGCCAGAGTTAAATTTGCTGAAAAACACCTCCAGAAGCCAGCTCAGTTCTGGAAAAGTATTCTATGGACAGATGAGACAAAGATCAACCTGTACCAGAATGATGGGAAGCCAAAAGTTTGGAGAAGAAAGGGAACGGCACATGATCCAAGACACCCCACATCCTCTGTAAAACATGGTGGAGGCAACGTGATGGCATGGCCATGCATGGCTTTCAATGGCACTGGGTCACTTGTGTTTATTGATGACATAACAGCAGACAAGAGAGCCGGATGAATTCTGAAGTGTACCGGGATATACTTTCAGCCCAGATTCAGCCAAATGCTGCAAACTTGATTGGACGGCGCTTCATAGTACAGATGGATAATGACCCCAAGCATACAGTCAAAGCTACACAGGAGTTCATGAGTGCAAAAAAGTGGAACATTCTTCAATGGCCAAGTCAATCACCAGATCTTAACCCAATTGAGCATGCATTTCACTTGCTCAAACCCAGACTTAAGAGGGAAAGACCCACAAACAAGCAAGACCTGAAGGCTGCGGCTGTAAAGGCCTGGCAAAGCATTAAGAAGGAGGAGACCCAGCGTTTGGTGATGTCCATGGGTTCCAGACTTAAGGCAGTGATTGCCTCCAAAGGATTCGCCACAAAATTTTGAAAATAAAAATATTTTGTTTGGGTTATGTTTATTTGTCCAATTACTTTTGACCTCCTAAAATGTGGAGTGTTTGTAAAGAAATGTGTACAATTCCTACATTTTCTAACACATATTTTTGTTCAACCCTTCAAATTAAACATTACAATCTGCACTTGAATTCTGTTGTAGAGGTTTCATTTCAAATCCAATGTGGTGGCATGCAGAGCCCAACTCGCGAAAATTGTGTCACTGTCCAAATATTTCTGGCCCTGACTGTATATGGTAATCATAAGTTTTTGCAGAAAACACCAAAACATTTTTTTTTCTCACATTTTAAACAAAGATATGAAAAACACACAAAGGTATATAAATCTAGAGTAAACTAGCTGCAGCTACATTTCTTTTCTTTTTCTTTTAAATTTTATTGGTCTTCCAAACAATTTTCACATGTTATCTTTTCTGAAGAATGTTCTTTACAGACAATGAACACAATCAAGGTTGTCCACTATTTGTTTGTGTGTGACACACTGTAAGGGTATGTGCACACGTTGCAGATTAGCCTGCAGAATTTTCTGCAGGGAATCTGCATCTGTCAGCAGAAAACGCTGGGCAAAATGCTTGTGGATTTCATGCAGAATTGATGCGGATTTGTTGCGGATTGTAATGGGTTTTTGCTGTGCGGATTTGTTAGGTGGTGTTGTGAATGAATCCGGTGTGTGAACTTTCTTCCTTGTGCTCCTTCAAGAGAGAGAGACTGACTAAAAACGCTGCTGCGGATCTGCAAAAAAGAATTGACATGCTGCGGAAAAAAAAAACACTGCAAATCTGTGCGCATTTTTCTGCAGCATGTCCACAGCAATTCTTCATTTTATATTTAATTACACTGGCTGTGCACTACACTGCGGATTTGATGCAATTCCACACGTCAAAAAACGCTTCGGAAACACATCTAAGGCCTCATACTCACTGGTGCCGAAAACGGATGAAAATCAGACGATAAAAAATCGGATGCAAATCTGACCAATGTTAGTCAATGGTTGAGTTCTCATTAGCGATTTTTTTCTCATCAGATATTGGTGTGAGAAAAAAATCGCAGCTTGCTGCGATTTGATGCGATTTTGAGATGAAAATCGCCAATGCAAGTCAATGGGTGCGATTAAAAAACGAACAGCACTCGCACCATGCAAGTGCTGTCCGATTTATATGCACCAGTCTCCTTTGAAAAGCCGGTAATTCATCCCCGGCTACTGTAAAATCACACTGACAGCTCACAAAACACTAGATACATAAACATAGAATATATATATATATATATATATATATATAATTAAATATATATTACATTCATGTAACACATACATATATATATATATTTATAGTTCTTACACTTCTACATACTGTAATAGCCGCTAATTCAATTGCAGGCTTTTGTGAAATCACAGAAGCCGACATGAAATGATACATTGTTTCCACACAGTTAACCATGTCATTTCCTGTATTTTGATATATGGTTTGAACTTACAATTACATGAGTGTATTTGTACAAAATTTCAGACATGTAGGGGTTAATTAAAGGTGTAAATTCGTTGAAAAAAAATGCGTGGGCTCCCGCTGTATTTTCTCCACCAGACAGACAAAGCAAGCGAGTGGGGGCAGATAATAATAGCCTAGGGAGGGTACATTTTTTTTGTGCCCCCCCTGGCTACTAACATCTGCCCCCAGACACCCCAGAAAGGGCAAATCTATAATTAGATTCACCCTTTCTGGCACTTTGCCCGTCTATTCCCATTGCCCTGTAGCGGTGGCGAATGGGTTAATAAGGCGTTAATGTCACCTTAGTATTGAAAGGTGACCTTAAGGCAGGTTAATAATTGAGAGCTGTCAATTAGACAACTATCAATTATTAATCCTATTGAAGTAAATAAAAAAACACCAAACACACTTTAAGAATAAATAATTTTAATGAAATCAAAACACATATTTTTGACCATCTTTTATTTCACTGTTAATCCGTTCGAAGCCCTTGTTCTTCTAAAATAAATATAAAATAATAAAACAACATTATTCTTACCTATCTGGCGATCTGTCACGTCCCACGATGTAATCCTTCACAAAGGGTTAACTAGCAATCAGATAAGCAGCGCAAGTAATCCTGCGTGCTCATCTGATAGCTCCTGAATGAATGAGCTTATCTCCTGCCGACAGGAGAGGATGTGATTAATGAATGAAGCTTAATTGATTGTATCCACTTTCACCTTAGGTCAGGTCACTGAAGTGAAAGTGGCAATAAATCAATTAAGCTCCATTCATGAATCTATTCCTCTCCTTTCACTGGGAGAGTAACTGATTCATTCATGGCGTTACAACTTGGAGACAGCATTAGCTCTCTGCAAACTGTAACCTGTTAACCCTTTCTGATGGATTACACCGTGGGACCTGACTGTACATCGGATTGGTAAGAATAATTTTGCTTTTTTTTTTTATTTTTATTACAGGAAATGGTTTTAGCAGGAAATAAAATATGGTCAAAAACTGTGTGATTATTTCATTAAACTTATTTTTTATTAAACTGTGTGTGTTTGATTTTTGTATCATACAATAGGATTAATAATTGATAGTTGTCTAATTGACAGCTCTCAATTATTAACCTGCCTTAAGGTCACCTTTCAATACTAAGGTGACATTAACGCCTTATTAACCCATTCGCCACCGCTACAGGGCAATGGGAATAGACGGGCAAAGTGCCAGAAAGGGCAAATCTAATTATAGATTTGCCCTTTCTGGGGTGTCTGGGGGCAGATGTTAGTAGCCAGGGGGGGCACAAAAAAAATGTACCCTCCCTAGGCTATTATTATCTGCCCCCACTCGCTTGCTTTGTCTGTCTGGTGGAGAAAATACAGCGGGAGCCCACACATTTTTTTTCAACGAATTTACACCTTTAATTAACCCCTACATGTCTGATATTTTGCACAAATACACTCATGTAATTGTAAGTTCAAACCATATATCAAAATACAGGAAATTACATGGTTAACTGTGTGGAAACAATGTATCATTTCATGTCGGCTTCTGTGATTTCACAAAAGCCGGCAATTGAATTAGCGGCTATTACAGTATGTAGAAGTCTAGGAACTATAAATATATGTATATATATATATATATATATATGTCACAATGACATGTATATATATATATATGTATTCTATGTGTGTATATGTATTGTTTCTATTCTTTATTAAAGCTGTCAGTGTGATTTTACAGTAATGCCAGGAATGAATTAGCGGCTATTATACTATGTAGAAGTGTATGACCTATATATATATTATATATATATTAGATGTATATATATATATTATATATATAATTATTTGCTTTTTGTGAAAATTTTTTGTTACAATGTGATTTTTACATGACTTTTTACATAGAGATAACTGCTCTATGTAAAACTTCATGTTAAAATCGCATTGCATACAGATGGAAAACTGATGGAAAACTGACAGAAAACGCATGGTGCGATTTTAAATCGCATCAAAATCGCATGCCTTTTTACAACAAATGTACCGTTTTTTTCCTGCAGAAAACGAACCGATTTTTTTCCAGCCAGTGAGTATGAGGCCTAAATCTGCAACGTGTGCACATACCCTAAGGGTAACATGCCCACTTCCTCCTCTCATCCTCAGCAGTTCTTACCTTTTATACTTTCGTTTAGGTGTTGTACAATTCTCTGGATTTTTGTGGCTCACAAGCTCTACCCTTTGCAAGCTTCTTATAGAAACAAAGAGACTGAAAATGTGTCAGACTTCCTCCCATCATCACAGGTCCTTCAGCAATTAGCTCATAGTGTATACTGTCCCCAGTACTCTCTACACAGCTCATTCCTGTGTTCAGAAAAACCTGAGATGATGTCATGACCTTATCACTCCCTCCCAAAATCATATGACATCCTCACATGGCAAGATCCACCCCCTCAGCCCCTCCACCAGTAACCCTGACAACAAATAAAGTAACTTGAGACACAAACACTGCTAGTACATGATAAAAATAGCAGGGGCCTAAAATGCACCACAGATGTGGTATTCCCCAAAAAAGCATTGTTACACCAAAATGCCTATCAATAAAATTACGTGAACAACTGGATATTACCAACAATGACACACTTGAGGAATACCTAGAGTTTCAGAATTCTAACTAATGTTATTTTGCAGATAATAGCAAAAAAGTAAGCACCGGGGCCTAAAATACACATTGCAGGGTTATTCCTGATTATTTAATTCAAAAGCAATCCAGAGCACATGTTTTTTTTCTCCATTTGCTTGTTGGAACTGCAGAATACAGCCAGATCCTTTTCATAGTACAGTGTGAAAATCCAGCTATTTTAAAAAGGTTTTCCATCCCAGCGATCACATCTGAGTGCATAGAAAATTCTGCCATTTTTGTGGTACTGTAAAAAAATTTTTTAGGAGTTTCTTATACAATTTCTTGACAACATTTTGCTGCCAAAAAAATATTTAGCTGCCAAAAAATATTTTGCTACAGGGCAGATATTTTACACTGGGTTTTGTCCGCCACACAGATCACATATCATTGCGGTCAAAATTGTGCCATTTCAGGCCTCCATATAATTGTTTTTGCTGTGTCTTAGCTTAAGTATTGACACAATTTTACTGGACAAAAAAAAAATACAGGCCAGATATTTGAAAGTGTGGTTTCTCCGTCACATAATAATAATCTTTATTTTTGTATAGCACTAACATATTCCGCAGCGCTTTACAATTTGCACACATTATCGTCACTGTCACAATCTAGATTCCCTATCAGTATGTTTTTTTGGAGTGTGGGAGGAAGCCAGAGTACCAGGAGGAAACCCACGCAAACACGGGGAGAACATACAAACTTCTTGCAGATGTTGTGCTTGGTGGGATTTGAACCCAGGACACCAGCGCTGCAAGGCTGCAGTGCTATCCACTGAGCCACCGCGCTGCCCGTATGACTTATCTATCTGTGGGTTACAAATTGTGGCATTTGAGACCTCCATTCAACTGTTTTTGCTGTGTGTTACCCTAGTTTTTGACACTATTTTCCTGTAAAAAATAAAAATACAAGCCATATATTTTACAGTGTGGTATCTCCGTCACATGCCTCATCTATCTGTGGGCTAAAAATTGTGGTGCGGCATTGTAGGGCTAGATTGAACTGTTTTTGCTGTGTGCTACCTTAGATAGTGACTCTATTTTGCTGTAAAAAAAAATATACAGGCCACATATTTTACAGTGTGGTATCTCCGTCACACACCTCACCCATCTGTGTGATAAATATTGTTGCAATTCAGCCCTACATTGAGCTGCATTTTCTGTATGCTACCCTAGTTCTTGACGCTATTTTGCTTTAAAAAAAAAAATACAGGCCATATATTTTACAGTGTAGTATCTCTGTCACATGCCTCATCTATCTGTGGGCTACAAATTGTGGCATTTGGGCCTCCATTCAACTGTTTTTCCTTTGTCTTAGCCTAGTTATTGACACCAATTTGCTGAAAAAAAATTGTTACCTACGGGCCAGATTTTTAAATTGTGGTTTTCCCACACATGGATCACATATAAGTTCGCTCCAAATTCAGCCATTTGTAGTGAACGTGGAAAATATTGTAGTCCATTTAAAATGGACAAGGCGCTTGACAAGGGATTTGGATGTGATGGTGATGTTGCATGCAGAGGCCGAGGCCGTGGGCAAGCTGAAATTGGACCACAACAAACATCCACATATTCTTGCTTGTCCTTCCTGTCCCAATTACTAGGGGACCGCAGCAGCACACCACTATTGAACCCAGAGCAGTGTCAAAAGTTAATTGGTTGGATAGCATCTGTACCGCATATTCCTCACACTCATCTTACTTCCTCCCACCATGCTGAGTACATGGAGACAACTGATCCCACACTTGGACACTCCGAAGAGCTGTTCACTTTTCCATTTATACATTTGGGCCTCTCGCCCAGTCCAACTTGAAGCGGAGCATGATGAGATTGTGTAAATATTTGAACAGCCACGTTCACAAGAAGGTGACTGTGGGAACGTGTCACAAGAGGTGGATGATAATGAGACACAATTGCCAGAAAGTTAGGAGGAAGACCAGGGTGCAGAAGTTTAAGAGGAGGTGGTGGATGATATAGCAACTGACCCAACCTGGCAGGAGGACATGCAGAGTGAGGACAGCAGCACACAGGGGGAGGGAGGTGTAGCACCCCAATAGGCAGGAAGAAGCAGTGTGGTGGCCCCAGACAGAAGGCGAGCAACCGTTCCTCGTAACATCAACGCAATGGAAATTGGCAATAGAACTGTTAGGTCTTCCAAAGTCTGGTTGTTTTTTAAAGACTATGCCGATAACCCCAAACAGGCCATTTGCACCACCTGCCATGTCTGCATCAGCAGGGGCAGAAAAACTACCAGCTGACCATCACCAGCATGATCAGGCACATGGCAGCTAAGCAACCGACTTTGTGGTCCGAACCCCTGTTTCTTCCACTGTTGTGCGCGCAAGCCAATCCCTTTTCCATTCCGCATGCGAGAATGCCTCCTGCACTACACCTGTCGCTGCACACACTCAACTACCACCATCATCAAGCACATCCACGTCCTTGTCCCAGTGCAGCCTTCAGTTGTCCATTCCCAAGTCATTGGAATGCAAGCAGAAATACCCAGCCAAAGGCCAATGTTCATACTACTAAATTTACATATTTCTTGTCTGCTTGCGCTAGAAATGATGCCTTTTAGGCTCGTGGAGACAGAAGCTTTCCGCAACCTGATGGCAACTGCCATCACAAGGTACTATGTCCCTAGCCGCCACTATTTCTCCCAGTGTGCCATCCCGGCATAACACAAGCAAACGTCCCACAACATTACCAGTACCCTCAATTATGCAGTTACTGGGGAATTCCACCTAACCACGGACACGTGGACAAGTGCTTCTGGCAGAGACGGTACATTTCGCTGATGGCACACTGGGTTAACATAGTGGAAGCCGGAACCCAGTCGGACCTTGGGATGGAACACTTCCTCCCGACGCCGAGTATTGCGGGCCCTAGGTCAGTCAGGGTTGCCCCTACAGTCTACAGCTCCTGCACCTCCTCCAGCCTCCATCTGCGAAATGATCACATCAGTCACAAGCTGGAAGCACTGCAGCCCAACCCTAACCAAAACGACAACCCCAACAAAACCCTAACCATAACCACAACCCTAACCTCAACACCTCCCTAACACCGACACTACAACCATGACATCACAACCGTAATCCCAACACCACAACCATATCCCCCAACCGTAACCATAACCCCAATACAACCCTAACTCCAACACAAGCCTAAACCTAGCCCCAAACCTAACCCTAGCTCTAAACCCAACCCTAACCCCAACCCTAACCCTAACTGCAAAGAATAGAAAAAATATTTTTTTATTTTATTATTTTTGCCTAGCTAATGGAGTAACGAAGGGGGGTTTTATTTATATATTTTTTTACCTTGATCACTGTGGTAGGGTCTATCACAATGATCAAAATGAAACAATAGGAAAAATCTATTGTTGCTAGGTACTATCCAGCAGATCTCGGCGGGCGCACTATGCATGCGCCCGCCATTTTCTTCCAGGGAGATGACATTGAGGGCCGGGGGACACAGCCAGAGAGTCCAGGGATCGTAAAACGGAAAATCATTTTTTAAAATTTTTTTGCAATTGCCTTTATTCGGTGAATAACGATGATCACGCGACTGGGGATGGTAAAAATCAACCAGTAACCATGTTCTCCAGAGTCTCAGCTACCCCCCATTAAAAAGCGAAGCTGAGGAATAAGTACTCACAGCTGCCGCTGTTAAAAGGCGCATCGGCGGTCGTTAAGGGGTTAATGTTATCAAAACAAGTTAAAGCTAAAAATGTGTTTCTAGGATAAAAGTTTTTTTTTGTGTGTTTGAAAGTAGCAAAACATAAACATAGAATCATAGAATCATAGAATGGTAGAGTTGGAAGGGACCTCCTGGGCCATCTGGTCCAACCCCCTGCTCAAAGCAGGATTCTCTAAATCATCCCAGACAGATGTCTGTCCAGCCTCTGTTTGAAGACTTCCATTGAAGGAGAACTTACCACCTCTCGTGGCAGCCTGTTCCACTCCTTGATCACCCTAACTGTCAAAAAGTTTTTTCTAATATCTAATCTGTGTCTCCTCCCATTCGTTTCATCTCATTGCTTCTAGTCTTCTTGTGCAAATGAGAATAAAGATGATCCTTCTAAATGTGACAGCCCTTGAGCTATTAAGTCTCCTCCAGTCTTCTTTTTTTGCAAGCTAAACATTCCCAAATCCTGCAACCGTTCCCTATAGACATGGTTTGCAGACCGTAACCATTCTGGTGGCTCTTTTTGAAACTTGCTCCAGTTTGTTGATGCCCTTTTTTAAAATGTGGTGCCCAAAACTGGACACAGTATTCCAGATGAGGTTCTGCCAAAGAGGAGTATAGGGCAATAATGACCTCACGTGATCTAGACTGTATGCTTGTTAATACATCCTAGCATTGTATTTCCCCTTTTTTGCTGCTGCTCACACTATTGACTTATGTTCAGTCTGTAATCAATTAGTATACCCAAGTCTTTTTCACTTGCTGTTACTTAGCCCTATTCCTCCCATTTTGAATATGCTTTTTTCATTTTTTTGCCCAGATGTAGTACTTTGCATTTTTTCCCTGCTAAAAACCATTCTGTTAGTTGCTGCCCACTGCTCCAGTTTATTTATATTTTTTTGAATCCTCTCTCTCTTCTCTAGTTTTAGCTACCCCTCCTTGTGTCATCAGCAAATTGATCAGTTTTACCCTCAATTCCTTCATCTAAATCATTGATAAAGATGTTGAACAATACAGGGCCCAAAACAGAGTCTTGTGGTACCCCACTTGAGACATTCTTCCAACTGGATGTGCAGCCATTTACGACCACTCTTTGAGTCCGATCACTAAGCCAGATATAAAATCCACCTAACATTTCCTTGTCCATTCCATACTTAGTAATTTTTTAAAATAAGGATTGTGCGAGATACTTTGTCAAATGCTTTGCTGAAGTCAAGATATACTTATCTACAGCCATTTCCCTGATCCACCCAGTCAGTGATTCTGTCATAGAAGGAAATTAAATTAGTCTGACATGACTTATTATTACAAACCCATGCTGACTCTGTTTAATCACTTCATTCTTATGCAGTACTTACATATATGTTCTTTAATAATTTGTTCAAAGATCTTTCCTGGTATAGAAGTCAACTCACCGGCCTGTAGTTCCCTGGGTCCACCTTCTCCCCTTTTTGAAGATAGGAACAAACATTTGCTCTTCCTCCAGTCTTCTGGGACTTCTCCTGTTCTCCAAGAATTTTCAAAGATTATGGACAGTGGTCAAGAATTTCTTCTGCTATCTCTTCAGTATTCTGGGGTGTAATTCATCTGGACCTGGAGACTTGAATTCATTTAGGTTTGCTAAGTGCTTCCTCACTGTCTTTCTGTTTATAGATATCCTGGATTCTTCTATTCCTTTAATAGGACAGTGAAGATCAGTTGATGTTACATTTCCTTTCTGAAGAAAACAGATGCAAAATAGGAATTTAAAAGTTCATCCTTCTCAACATCCTTTCTTACCATTTCATCATTTTCATCCTGTAAAAAACCTATAGCATCTTTGACTTTTTTTTACTTTTGACGTATCCACAAATCTTTTTTTGTTGCTTTTGACATCTCTTGCAAGCCTTAAATTCATTGTTAGCTTTAGATAATCTGATTTGTGCCCTGCACGTTCTGCAGATGGCATTATATTCTTCTTTAGATAAGCCTCCCCTTTCCATTTGATAAACAATTCTTTCTTCCTTTTTAGCATGTGTTTAAGTTCTGTGTTCATCCATCCCGGTTTCCTTAAATTCTTCCCATTCTTCCCTCTTTTTTGGAATTGTTAACGATTGTGCTTTGAGAATCTCATTTTTCAAGATGTCCCATCCTTCCTGGACATTTTTGTCCTCAAGGATATCCTGCCATTGGATCCCTCCCAATTCTCTTTCTGAGTCCCCTTTAAAAACTGCCTTTCTGAAATCTAACCTTGACGTCTGAGTCTTCACAGGTCTTCCCCCTCTTGTTATCCCAAATTCTAAAATAGCATGGCACTACCCTCCTAGGGTCCCAGCCACTCTTACCTCCTCAACCATTTCCTCCCTGTTTATAAGGATTAGATCCAAGGTAGCAGATCCCCTTGTTTTCTCCCCTACCTTTTGAAAGATAAAGTTGTCAGCAAGAGAGGATAAGAATTTCCCTTTACCTGTTAGTTTTGCCTGAGAGAGATTCCCAACAAATGTCTGGATAGTTGAAATCTCCCATGACCACTATGTCATATTTTTTTGGAGAACTTGGCCATTTGATGCATAAAGAGTTCATCCATATCTTCAGCTTGCATAGGTGGCCTGTAGTAAATGCCTACAATGGTGTCCTTCCATTGTTCTTCCTTGTTTCTTACCAAACAGTTTCCACAGAACTACCAGTCTCTGAAGCATCAATCTCTGTGCAGATATACACTTTTCTAACATACAATGCGACACCTCCTCCTCGTTTATCAAGTCTGTTTTTATGCAAATAAGTTGTATCCTTCTAGACTTGTATTCCAATCATGTGTATCGTCCACCAAGTTTCAGTGATTCCAATGACATCATACTTATTCTCCTGCATTAGTAGTTCCAATTCTCCTTGTTTTTGCCCATGCTTTGTGGGATTTGTAATAAAAAACATTTTAGTTTGTGATTGGGTTTCTCTTCCTCCAATATTTTTATTATTATACAAACTATAAATCTAGTATAGTTGTTAATTATATTACCCAAAAGAATAACATTTTATTTTCACTTACATCATATTGGAATTTGCATGAAACAATCTTAAACGGTGGTTTGTTTGCTCATACTGTCTTCCCAAAATCATGAAAAAATGCTAGTTTTGCATTTATCTTGTGCTCTAAGCTGAGAACTTTTATAGGACTTTACTACTAAAACTCCCAAAACAAGATTCAGATGAAATCCCTAAACAGAATCATTTACTATGAGGTAGATGTTGTCACTTTGGACTTTATGTGGCCTTTGTTCCAGTGGTGTCCTTTGTTGTCAGGCTTGCAGAAAAGCATATTTGAAATAATGACTATCTTAAGAATGTGCGACAGAGGCAGATAAATTCCAGAGTAGTGAATTGTTCAACCAGGAGTCATAATATTTTTGTAGATTTAGACAAAAATATCAAAGA
>JARQOD010000005.1:170466669-170504400 GCA_033576555.1 Oophaga sylvatica
ATCCTTATCTGGGAACTGTTCCAATATTTAGTTCCCCCCCTTTTTATAATGACAGTTTGCTAAATTTTAAATTATTTGTCTTCCTATTCTTTTCCCTTTCCTTTGTGTATAAAATAGGTTTTCATTTTTTTTTAGTTTTTGGTTATGAAAACTTATAGCCTCAAAAGGCAATTTTACCATTTTTAATTTTCCTTTAAAAAAGGTAAAAACCCAACTGCGCCCCAAAACCCTAAATATTTTTTTTCTCCTTTTCAAAAAGAAATAACATTTTTCCTTTTCCTTAAAAAAAAAAAAAAAGGACCCGAAATAAAACGCTATATAAAACCCCAACAAAAATAACAACACCCCAACCCAAAAAACTTGTTACGTGGCCATTGCAAATGTATGTACTTCAAACAAGAATAAATTAAGTTTTACTAGGACAATAAAATGATGAATTTCAATTCCAAGAATAGAAAAATATTTATACTTGAGAGTCCTCTGTGGTTGATACCGTTTAATGGCTAACTGAAAATATGGTAACAAATTTCAAGCTTTCGAGACTACTCAGGTCTCTTCATCAGGCTAAGACTAAAACAAAAAATGAAGAATCACATATTTCTACACACAACAGGACACAGGAATAGGTAAGACAAGTGAGGGAGGGACAAGTGAGGGGAGACCGCCAAAAAATGAGAACAAGGATGAATTATCAGCGCCACACAATAAGAGAAAAAATAATGGATTTACCTGTGGCAAAACACTTTTGTATGCCCGGTCATAGCATGATGGATATGGAATTACTGGTATTAAAATATAACTTCAAATATGAGAAAGATACAAAGGTTTCAGAATATAAGCTCATCATGACCTTTGACACTGTTAGTGATGGAATGAATAGATCACACGGATTTATGTCATTCTATATCAATTAAGGAATCTGCGTCTCTGCCCTTCCAGGGGCATGAAAACACAAAACCAGACCCCAATCAGAGGGCAATAAAACTTTCTATCCTTATCTAGGAACTGTTCCAATATTTATGTTCATCCCTCTGTGATAATGACAGTTCTGCTACACGTCACTTACTTGTCTTACCTATTGCACTATTCCTGTGTCCTGTTGTGTATAGAAATATGTGATGTCTCATTTTTTGTTTTAGTCTTTGCCTGATGAAGAGACGTGAGTAGCCTCAAAAGCTTGCAATTTGTTACCATCTTTTCAGTTATCCATTAAAAGGTATCAACCACTGCGAACTCTCAAGTCTAAATATTTTTCTATCTACTGGCTAACACGGTACGAAGATACACATGTTTCCTAACTTCAAGAATAAAAATAAAGACACTGCAAATATAAACGCATATATGCACATGCCAACAAGAAATGGAACAACACACCACCCAAAAAATTGGTTACAAAATATAGTGTTGTAAATTTAAGAATAAACGTCCATTTTTGTATTTATGAATAATCCTTAAGGAACGCTATGTTAAACCATAACATAGTGAAGACAATGGATTTTGTAATAGTCACTCATCATCATCATCATTGCAATTTAGATGTGACAGTCACAGACATTTCAATTATTTAAGTTAATAAAATCGTTACTTTGTACAGCATGTATGACATGTCCAGCATGGACTCATCAATGTGATGACACAATAATGTACGATAAAAAATAACCATTTAAAAAAACATTATGCATTGTCACAATTTAAGTGTGTGCCTGCAAGTGTAGGTGAAACAAAGGCTACGGATAGCAAAGATATATTCTATGTCTGTATCAGACAGTGGACAGCCTCTGATGGGTAATGGCGATGTTATACTGTACGTCAATAAAGTCTGCGGCTGCAATCATGCATTTTTTGCTTGTACAGTGTTGAAGAGGGTAAAATCATGTCTGGTTGCGCAAGGCTTTATCCGTCAACACTACCTTCCTACTGTCACGCGTAGGGTAGGGTAGCGTGTGTCAATTAGATGACTCTATAAAATGTGACGTTACGCAGCGTTATTGCGCCCTAGGGACGCCAAAAATAGACAGCAGTAATCATTTACTGTCTAATACTCCACCTATGACCAACAAAAAAAGACCGTTCCCTCTTTAACAATCTACAAGACTAACAAGCATAATGGTTGACGCTGACTTTATTGAGGTACAGTATTACATCGACATTGTCCATGAGTAACTATGCACTGTGATACCTATATACCATTATTAATTTATATCTGTTGTGGTTGTTTCAACAGCACTTGCAGGTATAACTACCTATTATCAGTATGCATGATGCACTTTCTAGATGTAATAATTTATTATTGCACATTATTACCAGGTTTAGATGCTGGCCATTTCATATATGGTGTGTGAAGTTACAGTTGGCATCAGTATGTGTATTTTATAATGTCTGTCATAAATAAAACTCGTGATGATGATGATGAGGATTTTATGATTCGTACATCCATTGACTGCATTATCTTACAGGTACAGATAAAGTTCCTTAAAAAGCATTAATTGATAAGTATGAAATGTACTTTTATGCATTAATTTCAAAAAGTGAAGACTATGTTTTAGTTTTTGTTACCATTTGTAATAGACATGTGCAGATATGCGCTGTGATGACAAATTATTATTTGTCCATATTTGTCATAAAAATTTATCATTCTAGGCCTGGAAAACTTCACAATTTCCTGTTTTAAGCATAACAATCAGGGTGACGGCTCTTCCCTATTTGGAGCATGTTCGACATGGGTTTTTCTGTGCATGTGTAGGGAACAGGAGACTTCTTGCCGGACACACAGCAGGGGAACAGCTGGCGTTACTGAACCCCACTAACACTATAGCTTGTGTATTGGTCTGTGGACATGACACTTCTGAGCAGCAACTGGCAGTGTTGTAGCCCAGGGAGTAGAATTCAGGTGGTAGAAAGATGAACATAACAGGAGACATGGATAACGTTGCGAACCAGTTATTTAATCTGAAAACGGACAGACAAATTCTGGCGAGATCCATGCCTTGTTCATTTTCAGAAAAGTAAGCCAGTCTACATTATCGGAGGATAGTCGCATGTGACGTCTGTTAGTACACCACCTGCAGCACTTAAGACGCGCTACGATAATACACTGGCAGCAGGGCAAGCCAGCACCTCCAATGCATACTGGCTAAGCTCTGGCCATGTATCCAGCTTAGAGACCCAAAACTTGAATGGGGAAGAGCCATCTGGGAGTACACTGAGAGGGAAAGACATGTAGTCTGTCACCATCTTACGGAAACGTTGCCTCCTGCTGACTGGAGCCGTCTCGGATGGTGTAGACATTTGTGGCGCTGCCACAAAACTTCACCACATTTGGAACATACTGGTCTTGCCCTGTGCAGAGGCGCTGCTTGTGCTCCCTCTTGTTGCAGAGCTGTCTCCACTGCCTCGACGCACAGAGCTGCTTTGTAAAGCAGTAGCAGCAGCAGTGCTCTGGGCTGGAATGGAGAACATTATGGATTGCACCAGTGTGTCTTGGTACTCCCGCATTTTACGCTCCCGGTTCAACGGTGTGATGAGGCTTTGTAAGTTGTCCTGGTAGCGAGGGTCTAGGAGGGTGTACACCCAATAATCAGACGTGGTGAGAATGTGGGCGATGCGGCGGTCGTTTCTCAGGCACTGCAGCATGAAATCAACCATGTGCTGCAGACTCCCAACTGGCCAAGAAACGCTGTCCCCTGCAAGAGGCGTCATCTCTGCCTGCTCTGCATCACCCCACCCTCGCTCTACATACTGACTAGAGCGTTGTGTACCTCCCTCTGGAGCGATGTCTTCCTCCTCCATTGACTCCTCCTCATCCTCCTCACAAAGTGAGCCCTGCCCAGCCCTTTGTGAGGAACCACGTTGCGCTGACTGTCCTAAAGGTAATTGAATTTGTGACTCCTCATCCTCCACCTCTTCCAAAACCTCTTCCTTTAGTGCTTTCAGTGATTTCTGAAGCAGGCAGATAAGGGGAACAGTCATGCTGACTAGTGCATCATCTGCACTCGCCATCCGCGTTGAGACATCAAACGCACGCAAAACGTCGCAGATGTCCTTCATAGAGGCCCACTCAGTAGTGATGAAGTGTGAACGGCGAAAATTGCGAGTTGATTGCGCCTGATGCAGCTGATACTCCATTACTGCTGGCTGCTGCTCACACAACCGCTCCAACATATGTAACGTGGAATTCCACCTGGTGGGTACGTCACATATGATGCGTTGTTCAGGAAGGCGAAATCTGACTTGCAGAGCTGCAATGCGCGATCTGGCCATGCTGGAACGTCGCAAGTGAGCGCACTCTAGGCGGACCTTGTGCAGCAGTGCATCAAGATCCGGATAGTCCCTCAAAAAACTCTGCACGACCAAGTTGAGCACATGTGCCAGACATGGTATGTGAGTGAGGTTGCCAAGGCCCAGAGCTGCCACCAGATTTCGGCCATTGTCACACACTACCAAGCCTGGCTGGAGATTAGCTGACAAAAACCACACTTTGCTCTCCTGCTTGATGGCATCCCAGAGCTCCTGCTCTGTGTGGCTTCGATTCCACATGGGAATTAATTTCAGGACGGCCTGTTGACGTTTGGCCATGGCTGTGCTCATATCTGTCGCAACAGGTAAGCGTTCACGGGTCCATGTGGAGGTATACCGTGACGGCTCGTGCAGCGATGATTCTGAGGAACTGGAGTAGGAGGAGGAATCAATGTGCACAGACTGGATTCCTGCAATCCTTGGAGTTGGCAGAACACGTACAGCGCCACTGGCAAGATCTGTACCCGGCTCCACAACATTGACCCAATGGGCAGTGAGGGAAAGGTATCGTCCCTGGCCATGGGTACTGGTCCACGCATCGTGGTCAGGTGGACCCTGCTACTGACGGCGTTTAGTAGCGCATGTTTAATGTTTCCCTCGACATGTTTTTGCAGAGCAGGGACAGCTTGCCTGCTGAAATAAAATCGGCTTGGCACATTATATTGTGGGACTGCCAATGCCATAAAGTTCCTGAAACTGTCAGTCTCCACCAGCCTGAATGACAGCATTTCAAGGGACAGGAGTTTTGCAAGGCCAGCATTCAGAGCCTGTGCTCGTGGATGGTTTGCCGAGTATGGCCGTCTTTTATCCCATGCCTGTGTTACCGATGGCTGTTTTTTGTTCTGGGAGTGTGACGATGACTGTGAACTTGCTGCAGTGGGTGGAATAACAGTTTGTCTATGGACAACAGTGACCGAGGTTCTTCCATGGAGATCCTGTGAGGAAGCCGAACCAGGTGTGTGAGAGCTGGAGGTAGAGGCTCGAACATGACCTAAAAATGTAGGTGCTGCTGTAGGTTGGCCTACATCTCCAGTGTGTCTTTGTAACTCAGCTACGTGCTTTGTCCGTACATGTTTCCACATATTTGTGGTATTCAGGTTACTGATATTTTTACCTCTTTTAACTTTTTGCTTACACAGCTTGCATTGAACATAGCAAATATCATCTACAAGTATGTCAAAAAAGGACCACGCAGTGCAAGTCATGGGAGCGCCAATTTTGACATTTCTAAGAGAACTGCTCCCAACAGGTGCCAAACTGGAGGCTACAGGCAAGCGAGTCTGCAGCCTACCTCTCCTCCTCTTTGTACCGTTGGGACAATCTCTTCCTCAGAGCTGCTCCCACGACCTTCCTGTTGCTCACGCCATGTTGGGTCTCGGACTTCATCATCTCCACTACCCTCTTCCAACACCTGCTGCTGTTGGATGGTCTGGGCAGCACCATGCTCCACAAAACCTGGCACCTGAGTCTCATCATCATCATAAGATGCGTTCTGCGGTGTGCTGTCCATCAGCACTGGCTCACCCGCCTCTTCAGATTGAGAGAGACACAGCTGTTGCGCATCACTGCATACTCCCTCTTCTTCAAATTGCAGAAAGCTGCTTGCCTGTGCCCGTGTTTGCGAGCCAACAGATTCTGAGAACAGAAGCAGAGACTCAGCTGGCTCCTGTACAGAACTCTCTGACTGCCTGGGCAATTTGACAGGCGGTGAACAGACAGATGGTTGCTCAACAGTGTTGTGTTCCTGAGAGGAGGTGGAAGGAATTGAAGTCGATGCATTGGCTGCCATCCAACCAACAACGGCTTCAATTTGTTCTTCCCGCAGCAGGGGGGCACGCCGAGCTCCTACCAAAGTGCACATAAAGGAACGCTCACGGGGAAAACTGGTGGATGCTGTGTCACTGAGGGCGGCAGCAGCCACAGAATCCCCACGTCCTCTCCCTGCTGAAACTCCACGGCCACGACCACGTGCCTTACTCACTGACTTCTTCATCTTGGTAGATTGAGAAAGAAAGTCAGAAAAGTTATAAGGCCTAAGTGTGGTTATTACGCAGAGACTGAAGTGAACACTGAAACACAACTGTTCACAGTCTGTGAAAGGCTACTCCTTTGTCTACTTCTATAGTGTTTGCAACCAATGTATTGTATACGGATGGAAGCGCGTCACACTAATAGATTATATTTTAAATGAAATGGAGCAGAACCAATTGGAGATAAATGAAAAGGATGAGCCACTGAGACACGCTCAGCAGAGTACAATCAGCAGTGCTTGAACAAGTAACTGGAGCGTGATGTGCACTCAAAAAATAAAAAACACAGACTGAAGTGAACACTGAAACACAACTGTTCACAATCTGTGAAAGGCTACTCCTTTGTCTACTTCTATAGTTTTGACAATGTATGTATACGATGGAACGCTCACACAATAGATTATATTTTAATGGAATGGACAGAACCAATGGAATAAATGAAGGATGAGCACTGAACCGTCACAATAAACAGATGCTGAAAAGTAACTGATATTGACCAAAAATAAAACAGATGATGAACTGAAACACTGTTACAATGGAAAGGCATCTTGACTTCATATGTGCAACAATGATGTATACGGATGAACGCGTCCAACAATATATTAATGGAATGGAGCAGACCAATTGAGATAAATAAGAGACACTGACAGCTCAGCAGAGTACAAGCAGCAGTGCTTGAACAAGTAACTGGAGCGTGATGTGCACTGCAAAAAATAAAAAACACAGACTGAAGTGAACACTGAAACACAACTGTTCACAATCTGTGAAAGGCTACTCCTTTGTCTACTTCTATAGTGTTTGCAACCAATGTATTGTATACGGATGGAAGCGCGTCACACTAATAGATTATATTTTAAATGGAATGGAGCAGAACCAATTGGAGATAAATGAAAAGGATGAGCCACTGAGACATGCTCAGCAGAGTACAAGCAGCAGTGCTTGAACAAGTAACTGGAGCGTGATGTGCACTCAAAAAATAAAAAACACAGACTGAAGTGAACACTGAAACACAACTGTTCACAATCTGTGAAAGGCTACTCCTTTGTCTACTTCTATAGTGTTTGCAACCAATGTACAGTCATGGCCAAAAGTTTTGAGAATGACACAAATATTAATTTTTACAAAGTCTACTGCTTCACTTTTTCTAATGGCAATTTGCATATACTCCAGAATGTTATAAAGAGTGATCATCTTAACAGCAATTACTTGCAAAGTCAATATTTGGCTAGAAAATGAACTTTATCCCCCAAAACACATTTCAACATCATTGCAGCCCTGCCTTAAAAGGACCAGCTAACCTCTTTTCAGTGATTGCTCCATTAACACAGGTGTGGGTGTTGATGAGGACATGGCTGGAGATCAATCTGTCATGATTAAGTAAGAATGACACCACTGGACACTTTAAAAGGAGGCTGGTGCTTGGCATCATTGTTTCTCTTCTGTTAACCATGGTTATCTCTAAAGAAACACGTGCAGTCATCATTGCAATGCACAAAAATGGCCTAACAGGGAAGAGTATCACAGCTAGAAAGATTGCACCTCAGTCAACAATCTATCGCATCATCAAGAACTTCAAGGAGAGAGGTTCCATTGTTGCCAAAAAGGCTTCAGGGCGCCCAAGAAAGACCAGCAAGTGCCAGGACCATCTCTTAAAAGTGTTTTAGCTGCGGGATCGGGCTACCAGCAGTGCAGAGCTTGCTCAGGAATGGCAACAGGCAGGTGTGAGTGCATCTGAACGCACTGTGAGGCGGAGACTCTTGGAGCAAGGCCTGGTCTCAAGGAGGGCAGCAAAGAAGCCACTTCTCTCCAGAAAAAACATCATGGACAGACTGATATTCTGCAAAAAGTACAGGCAGTGGACTGCTGAGGACTGGGGTAAAGTTATTTTCTCTGATGAATCCCCTTTTCGATTGTTTGGGACATCAGGAAAACGCCTCATTCGGAGAAGACAAGGTTAGCGCTACTACCAGTCTTGTCTCATGCCAACTGTTAAGCATCTTGAAACCATTCATGTGTGGGGTTGCTTCTCAGCCAAGGGAATTGGCTCTCTCACAGTCTTGCCTAAAAACACAGCCCTGAATAAAGAATGGTACCAGAATGTCCTCCAAGAGCAACTTCTTCCAACCCTCCAAGAGCAGTTTGGCGATCAACAATGCCTTTTCCAGCACGATGGAGCACCTTGCCATAAAGCAAAGGTGATAACTAAATGGGCTCAGGGAACAAAACATAGAGATTTTGGGTCCATGGCCTGGAAACTCCCCAGATCTAATCCCATTGAGAACTTGTGGTCAATCATCAAGAGATGGGTGGACAAACAAAAACCTAAAAATTCTGACAAAATTAAAGCATTGATTGTGCAAGAATGGACTGCTATCAGTCAGGATTTGGTCCAGAAGTTGATTGAGAGCATGCCAGGGAGAATTGCAGAGGTCCTGAAGAAGAAGGGTCAACACTGCAAATATTGACTTGCTGCATTAACTCATTCTAACTGTCAATATAAGCTTTTGTTACTCATATGTTTGCAATTATTATATTTCTGTCTGTGATAAAAACATCTGTCAAACACACATAAAAACCAGAGGGCAGCAGATCATGTGAAAATATAATATTTGTGTCATTCTCAAAACTTTTGGCCATAACTGTATTGTATACGGATGGAAGCGCGTCACACTAATAGTTAAATTGCATGGAGCAGCAAGAATTACACTGAAGAAAAAAAAAGAGTCTGTGAGTGACACGTGCAGATGCCTACAGACAGCGTTGCATGCAGAGCAAACTGCAGCGTCACCTGCACTCACACACACCTTGCAGAGCTGTTAAAACAACACTGCAGGCAAAAGGAAGTTTACACAGCGGTTGGTGCTAGCCTGCCTACAGCACAGTACACTAAATCGCAATCTCTAACTGTCCCTCAGAGTACGCACAGCAGCGGTCTGTCCCTTACTGAATTCACAGCACAGTGACGCTAAAATGGCGGCGGCGCCTTTTATAGTGCATTCTGACATCGTTTCAGCATCCAATCACAGCCATGCCATTAGTTAACATGACCGCAGCAGTACAGGATGTGCCCACACTTCTTAGGATTCCTCATTGGCTGACTAAAATCACATTGCCTCGCAAAGAATTATGGGTAACTTCCGATTCCGGTATCCGATAAGACGAAAATATCGAAACGAACTATCGAAAGGCCGATAGAGCTAATATCGGCCGATACCCGATATTTGCAGTATCGTATCGCTCAACACTATTACTGACACTTTTACCTCTTTTTACTTTTTGATTACACAGCTTGCATTTGACATAGCAAATATCATCTGCAAGTGTGTCAAAAAAGGACCACGCAGTGCAAGTCCTGGGAGCGCCCGTTTTGGCTGTTGGAAGAGAACTGCTACGAACGGGTGCCAAACTGGAGGCTACAGGCAACCGAGTCTGCAGCCTACCTCTCCCTACTGTTTGGACCTTGGGGCAATCTCTTCCTCAGAGCTGCTACCACCACCTTCCTGTTCCTCACGCCATGTTGGGTCTTGGACCTCATCATCTCCACTACCCTCTTCCAACACCTACTGCTGTTGGGTGGTCTGGCCAGCACCATGCTCAACAGAAACTGGCACCTGAGTCTCATCATCATCAGATGCGTTCTGCGGTGTGCTGACCATCGGCACTGGCTCACCCGCCTCTTCAGATTCAGAGAGACACAGCTGTTGCGCATCACTGCATACTGCCTCTTCTTCACGTTCCAGAATGCTGCTTGGCTGGGCCCCTGTTTGCAAGCCAACAGATTCTGAGAACAGAAGCAGAGACTCAGCTGGCTCCATTCAGAACTCTCTGACTGCCTGCATTGGCAGGTGGTGAAGAGACAGATGGTTGTTCAACAGTGCTGTGGTCCTGAGAGGAGGTGGAAGCAATTGAAGTCGATGCATTGGCTGCCATCCAACCAACAACGGCTTCAATTTGTTCTTCCCGCAGCAGGGGGGTACCCTGAGCTCCTACAAAAGTGCGCATAATGGAACGCTCACGGGAAAACTGGTGGATGCTGTGTCACTGGGTGCGGCAGCAGCCACAGAATCCCCACGTCCTCTCCCTGCTGAAACTCCACGGCCACGACCACGTGCCTTACTCCCTGCCTTCTTCATCTTGGTAGATTGATAAAGAAAGTCAGAAAAGTTATAAGGCCTAAATGTGGTTATTCCTCAGAGACTGCAGTGAACACTGCAGACAACTGTTCAGTAGCTGTGAAAGGCCCCTTTGTGTACTTCTATAGTGTTTGCAACCAATGTATTGTATACGGATGGAAGCGCGTCACACTAATAGATTAGATTTTTTTCAAATATAATGGAGCAGCACCAATTAGAGAAAAATGTGAAGGATGAGGCAGTGACACACGCTCAGCAGACTACAACCAGCAGTGGTTGAAGAACTAACTGGAGCGTAATCTGCACTCAAAAAATGAAAACCTCACAGACTACAGTGAACACTGCTGACAACTGTTCAGTAGCTGTGAAAGCCCCTTTGTGTACTTCTATAGTGTTTGCAACCAATGTATTGTATACGAATGGAAGCGCGTCACACTAATAGATTAGATTTTTTTCAAATATAATGGAGCAGCACCAATTAGAGAAAAATGTGAAGGATGAGGCAGTGACACACGCTCAGCAGACTACAACCAGCAGTGGTTGAAGAACTAACTGGAGCGTAATCTGCACTCAAAAAATGAAAAGCTCACAGACTACAGTGAACACTGCAGACAACTGTTCAGTAGCTGTGAAAGGCCCCTTTGTGTACTTCTATAGTGTTTGCAACCAATGTATTGTATACGGATGGAAGCGCGTCACACTAATAGATTAGATTTTTTTCAAATATAATGGAGCAGCACCAATTAGAGAAAAATGTGAAGGATGAGGCAGTGACACACGCTCAGCAGACTACAACCAGTAGTGGTTGAAGAACTAACTGGAGCGTGATCTGCACTCAAAAAATCAAAACCTCACAGACTGCAGTGAACACTGAAACACAACTGTTCACTATCTGTGAAAGGCTCCTTTCTGTACTTCTATAGTGTTTGCAACCAATGTATTGTATACGGATGGAAGCGCGTCACACTAATAGATTAGATTTTTTTCAAATATAATGGAGCAGCACCAATTAGAGAAAAATGTGAAGGATGAGGCAGTGACACACGCTCAGCAGACTACAACCAGCAGTGGTTGAAGAACTAACTGGAGCGTGATCTGCACTCAAAAAATCAAAACCTCACAGACTGCAGTGAACACTGAAACACAACTGTTCACTATCTGTGAAAGGCTCCTTTCTGTACTTCTATAGTGTTTGCAACCAATGTATTGTATACGGGAATGGAAGCGCGTCACACTAATAGATTAGATTTTTTTCAAATATAATGGAGCAGCACCAATTAGAGAAAAATGTGAAGGATGAGGCAGTGACACACGCTCAGCAGACTACAACCAGCAGTGGTTGAAGAACTAACTGGAGCGTGATCTGCACTCAAAAAATCAAAACCTCACAGACTGCAGTGAACACTGAAACACAACTGTTCACTATCTGTGAAAGGCTCCTTTCTGTACTTCTATAGTGTTTGCAACCAATGTATTGTATACGGATGGAAGCGCGTCACACTAATAGATTAGATTTTTTTCAAATATAATGGAGCTGCACCAATTCCACAAAATAAAATAAAAAAAAGAGTCAGTGAGTGACACGTGCAGATGCCTACAAACAGCGGTGGATGCAGAGCAAACTGCAGCGTCACCTGCACTCTCACACACACCTTGCACAGAGCTGTTAAAACAACACTGGCAAAAGGAAGCTTTACACAGCGGTTGGTAAACTAGCCTGCCTAAAGCACAGTACACAAAATCGCAATGTCTAACTGTCCCTCAAAGTCAGCAGAACAGCGTTCTGTCCCTAACTGAGTTCACAGCACAGTGACGCTAAAATGGCGGCTGCGCCTTTTATAGTGCATTCTGACATCATTTCAGCAGCCAATCACAGCCATGCCATTAGTTAAGATGACCGCAGCATTACAGGATGTGCCCACACTTCATAAGATTCCTCATTGGCTGACTAAAATCACATTGCCTCTCAAAGAATTATGGGAACTTCCGATTCCGGTATACGATATTGGAAAAATATCGGAACTAAGTATCGGAATTCCGATACAGCGAATATCGGCCGATACCCGATACTTGCGGTATCGGAAAGCTCAACACTAGTCACCATATTTTGATAGCTATAATTTTTTCATATTTCGGCTGACAGAGTCATGTGAGGGCGTGTCTTTTGCGGGACGACCTGACGTTTCTATTTGTACTATTTCTGGGCACATGACATTTTTTGATCGCTTTCTATTCCGATTTTTGGGAGACAGAATGAACAAAAACCAGAAATTCAGGAATTGTTTTTTTTTATACCTTTCCGCGTGTGGTAAAATTGGTAAGACAGCTTTATTCTTCGTGTCAGTACGATTACAGCGATACCTCATTTATATTTTTTTTGATGTTTTGGTGCTTTTACACCAAAAAAAATATTTTATAGAAAAAATAATTATTTTGCATCGCTTTATTCTGAGACTTATAACTTTTCTATTTTTCTGCTGGTGGAGCTGTATGGCAGCCTACATTTTCGGAGACAAGATGACGCTTTTATCGGTAAAATATTTATTTACATCCATCCTTTTCATTACGTTTTATTGCACCTTCTGTTCAGCGGTATGATTATAAAGCATTGTTTTTTGCCTCGTTTTTTTTTAATTTTTTTACGGTGTTCACTGAAGGGGTTAACTAGTGGAACAGTTTTATAGAAAGGGTCATTACGGATGTGCGTTACCAAATATGTGTACTTTTATTTTTTTTATTTGCATAAATAAATGTATTTATTGGTAAAATATTTTATTTTATTTGGGGATTTTTTTTAAATATTTTTACATATTATAATATATTTTTTTAAACTTTATTACATTGTTCCAGTATGGAACATTACTGTTTTACATCAGATCGCTGATCTGACACTGCACAGCAGAATATCAGATCTGTGATCTGACAGGCAGGGAAGGAGGCATGTTGGTGCCTGCTATCAGCAGGCGCTCGCAAGCCACCTTCCCTCCAGGACCCGGAAGGACCCTGCGGCCATCTTGGTGCCGAGAGACTCCATGGAGACAATCAGAACAACGCATCACATCGCGTTGATTTGGTGGGAGCTCGCAGGGAGCCCCCCTCCCTGCTCAAAGCTTTTCTATGAAGCTGTCAATACTGACAGCAGCATCAGAGGGGTTAAATGCCCACAATCAGTGATAGCACCAATCGTGGGCATTGCTACGGGGTGTCATAGTACTGACACCCGCACCCGATGGCCGCAGTTCTCAGCGTGAGGCCGCGGCGATCACGGCGCCATACTAGTACTGCTCTGGGCACAATTGCACCTCCTGCAGAGCAGTACTAGTATGGCACATGTTGCGAAGGGGTTAAATTAATATGCCTTGGAGATCACAGTCACACAGCTCAAGAGTTTTTGACAGCTATGCAAATTACTAAATTGAGCCCCTCTGGAGCCAGGGTGCCAAGTTTAAAAATCAAAAAGCACTCTTTATTAATGAGGCTGTTCAAATGATCAGGGGTATTATCAGTTATGTGATCAATTATAAGCCTCATAAATTTTGGGTCCTTTTAGTGAAATGTACTAAAGTGTTTAGATATGCTGTGTAATTGATTGTTTTTTGGAAGTGCATTAGAGCAGCAGGGTGATTTGCTGCTGGAGAAAAAAAAAAAAAAAAAATCTCTCTTTAATTCTTCTGCTTCAGCGAGTGTGAGCGAGCTGAGTGTGACCGGTGCGCAAGTGTGAACGGTGGTAAGTGTGACTTGAGATTCAGTAAAGAAGTATTTGAAAAACCTTTAATCAAATACCTGTGTGAATTGGTGTGAGTGGCTGAATTGTGGATTGCTGAGTGCCTTTCTACCTGTTCTATCTTTTGGGGGCTTTTTTAACCTATTTTTTTCTCTCTAAAGGAGTAATCTCTTATTTTACTATCTGTGTGTTTAAAGGTTTAAAGGTTAACTATATTGCATTTAAACCTTGGTGTAGCTATATTCACAAGGGGTTAATTAAGGGTGGGGGTTCATAATTAAGGGTTTATAAGGGCCAGCTGGTTGGGGCTCAAGTCGTTTTGGAAGTGCATTAGAGCAGCAGGGTGATTTGCTGCTGGAGAAAAAAAAAAAAAAAAAAAAAATCTCTCTTTAATTCTTCTGCTTCAGCGAGTGTGAGCGAGCTGAGTGTGACCGGTGCGCAAGTGTGAACGGTGGTAAGTGTGACTTGAGATTCAGTAAAGAAGTATTTGAAAAACCTTTAATCAAATACCTGTGTGAATTGGTGTGAGTGGCTGAATTGTGGATTGCTGAGTGCCTTTCTACCTGTTCTATCTTTTGGGGGCTTTTTTAACCTATTTTTTCTCTCTAAAGGATTAATCTCCTATTTTACTATCTGTGTGTTTAAAGGTTTAAAGGTTAACTATATTGCATTTAAACCTTGGTGTAGCTATATTCACAAGGGGTTAATTAAGGGTGGGGGTTCATAATTAAGGGTTTATAAGGGCCAGCTGGTTGGGGCTCAAGTCTTTTTGGAAGTGCATTAGAGCAGCAGGGTGATTTGCTGCTGGAGAAAAAAAAAAAAAAAATCTCTCTTTAATTCTTCTGCTTCAGCGAGTGTGAGCGAGCTGAGTGTGACCGGTGCGCAAGTGTGAACGGTGGTAAGTGTGACTTGAGATTCAGTAAAGAAGTATTTGAAAAACCTTTAATCAAATACCTGTGTGAATTGGTGTGAGTGGCTGAATTGTGGATTGCTGAGTGCCTTTCTACCTGTTCTATCTTTTGGGGGCTTTTTTAACCTATTTTTTTCTCTAAAGGATTAATCTCCTATTTTACTATCTGTGTGTTTAAAGGTTTAAAGGTTAACTATATTGCATTTAAACCTTGGTGTAGCTATATTCACAAGGGGTTAATTAAGGGTGGGGGTTCATAATTAAGGGTTTATAAGGGCCAGCTGGTTGGGCTCAAGTCTTTTTGGAAGTGCATTAGAGCAGCAGGGTGATTTGCTGCTGGAGAAAAAAAAAAAAAAAAAAACTCTCTTTAATTCTTCTGCTTCAGCGAGTGTGAGCGAGCTGAGTGTGACCGGTGCGCAAGTGTGAACGGTGGTAAGTGTGACTTGAGATTCAGTAAAGAAGTATTTGAAAAACCTTTAATCAAATACCTGTGTGAATTGGTGTGAGTGGCTGAATTGTGGATTGCTGAGTGCCTTTCTACCTGTTCTATCTTTTGGGGGCTTTTTTAACCTATTTTTTCTCTCTAAAGGATTAATCTCCTATTTTACTATCTGTGTGTTTAAAGGTTTAAAGGTTAACTATATTGCATTTAAACCTTGGTGTAGCTATATTCACAAGGGGTTAATTAAGGGTGGGGGTTCATAATTAAGGGTTTATAAGGGCCAGCTGGTTGGGGCTCAAGTCTTTTTGGAAGTGCATTAGAGCAGCAGGGTGATTTGCTGCTGGAGAAAAAAAAAAAAAAAATCTCTCTTTAATTCTTCTGCTTCAGCGAGTGTGAGCGAGCTGAGTGTGACCGGTGCGCAAGTGTGAACGGTGGTAAGTGTGACTTGAGATTCAGTAAAGAAGTATTTGAAAAACCTTTAATCAAATACCTGTGTGAATTGCTGTGAGTGGCTGAATTGTGGATTGCTGAGTGCCTTTCTACCTGTTCTATCTTTTGGGGGCTTTTTTAACCTATTTTTTCTCTCTAAAGGATTAATCTCCTATTTTACTATCTGTGTGTTTAAAGGTTTAAAGGTTAACTATATTGCATTTAAACCTTGGTGTAGCTATATTCACAAGGGGTTAATTAAGGGTGGGGGTTCATAATTAAGGGTTTATAAGGGCCAGCTGGTTGGGGCTCAAGTCTTTTTGGAAGTGCATTAGAGCAGCAGGGTGATTTGCTGCTGGAGAAAAAAAAAAAAAAAAAAAAAAAATCTCTCTTTAATTCTTCTGCTTCAGCGAGTGTGAGCGAGCTGAGTGTGACCGGTGCGCAAGTGTGAACGGTGGTAAGTGTGACTTGAGATTCAGTAAAGAAGTATTTGAAAAACCTTTAATCAAATACCTGTGTGAATTGGTGTGAGTGGCTGAATTGTGGATTGCTGAGTGCCTTTCTACCTGTTCTATCTTTTGGGGGCTTTTTTAACCTATTTTTTCTCTCTAAAGGATTAATCTCCTATTTTACTATCTGTGTGTTTAAAGGTTTAAAGGTTAACTATATTGCATTTAAACCTTGGTGTAGCTATATTCACAAGGGGTTAATTAAGGGTGGGGGTTCATAATTAAGGGTTTATAAGGGCCAGCTGGTTGGGGCTCAAGTCTTTTTGGAAGTGCATTAGAGCAGCAGGGTGATTTGCTGCTGGAGAAAAAAAAAAAAAAAAAATCTCTCTTTAATTCTTCTGCTTCAGCGAGTGTGAGCGAGCTGAGTGTGACCGGTGCGCAAGTGTGAACGGTGGTAAGTGTGACTTGAGATTCAGTAAAGAAGTATTTGAAAAACCTTTAATCAAATACCTGTGTGAATTGGTGTGAGTGGCTGAATTGTGGATTGCTGAGTGCCTTTCTACCTGTTCTATCTTTTGGGGGCTTTTTTAACCTATTTTTTCTCTCTAAAGGATTAATCTCCTATTTTACTATCTGTGTGTTTAAAGGTTTAAAGGTTAACTATATTGCATTTAAACCTTGGTGTAGCTATATTCACAAGGGGTTAATTAAGGGTGGGGGTTCATAATTAAGGGTTTATAAGGGCCAGCTGGTTGGGGCTCAAGTCTTTTTGGAAGTGCATTAGAGCAGCAGGGTGATTTGCTGCTGGAGAAAAAAAAAAAAAAAATCTCTCTTTAATTCTTCTGCTTCAGCGAGTGTGAGCGAGTGAGTGTGACCGGTGCGCAAGTGTGAACGGTGGTAAGTGTGACTTGAGATTCAGTGACTTTGGATTCAGGGAGTTTCCAAGGGAGGATTTACTGAATTGCTGTTACTGTATATTTTATTAATACTTTTTATTTATTTTTACTTATCTTTGCTGTCTGGTGAAATCCCCATTAGATATGTGCTCCACTATTGCCAATGCCATCCAGTGTACATCTTGCCACATGTATGCAGTCCTTGAACAGCCGGTCGAGGGTGCATACTGCTGTGTGAGATGTGAGCACGTTGTGCATTTGGAAGCCCAAATCTTGGATCTAAATGTGCAGCTGGCAACACTGAGATCCATAGACAATATGGAAAGGAGTCTTCTGCTCACTGAGCAGACGCTCAATGGGATAGATGAGGGGGGGGATGCTAGGGTGGAGCTGCAGGACACTGAAGTAGGAAGCTGGGTGACAGTTAGAAAGCGGGGTAGAGGGAAGAGCGCCAGGGAGGCTAGTCCTGATCTGGCACACCCCAATAAGTTTGCAAAGTTGGCAGATGAGGGGGTTGTCAGTACAGGGGTAGCACTGCTGCAGCCAGGCATGTCCTCTGAAAGCCGGGGGAGTGTCTGCTCCAGTAAGGGGGGAATTAGGAGAGCAGGGCAGGCCAGACAGGTGCTGGTAGTGGGGGACTCAATTATTAGGGGAACAGATAGGGCAATCTGTCACAAAGACAGGGATCGTCGAACAGTGTGCTGCCTACCTGGCGCTCGAGTCCGACACATCGCTGATCGGGTTGACAGATTTCTGGGAGGGGCTGGTGAGGACTCAGCGGTCATGGTGCACATTGGCACAAATGACAAAGTTAGAGGCAGGTGGAAGGTCCTTAAAGATGATTTCAGGGAATTAGGCTGCAAGCTTAAAGCAAGGACCTCCAACGTGGTATTTTCTGAAATACTGCCGGTACCACGTGCCACACCAGAGAGGCAACGGGAGATTAGGGAGGTTAATAAGTGGCTCAAGAATTGGTGTAGGAAGGAGGGGTTTGGGTTCCTGGAGAACTGGGCCGACTTCTCAGTTGGCTACAGGTTCTATGCTAGGGATGGGCTGCACCTCAATGGGGAGGGTGCAGCTGTGCTGGGGGAGAAAATGGCTAGAAGGTTGGAGGAGTCTTTAAACTAGGGACTGGGGGGAGGGTATTCATTTTATAGGAGGGGAAGGCAGTACAGATAGAGACCTGGGCACAAATAATGAAATTGGGGGTGGGGTGGCATGGGGGGTGGGGTTAGAACAGTTAATAATTTAAGAAAGAATAGAGGTTCAGAGAGATACATAAAGTGCATGTATACTAATGCTAGAAGCCTCACCAACAAAATGGCGGAATTAGAATTAATTTTGTTGGAACATAATTATGACATGGTGGGGATATCTGAGACTTGGCTGGATGAGAGCCACGACTGGGCGGTTAATTTACAGGGCTATAGTCTGTTTAGAAATGACCGTAAAAATAAGCGAGGTGGGGGTGTGTGTTTATATGTAAAATCATCCTTAAAACCCATCCTGTGTGATATCTGTGAATCTAATGAAGATGTAGAGTCTCTGTGGGTGGAGATTAGGGGAGGGGGGAAAAATAATAAATTACTGATAGGGGTTTGATATAAGTCTCCTAAAATAATGGAAGCAACAGAGAATATCCTCGTAAAGCAAATAGATGAAGCAGCAACTCAAGGAGAAGTCATTATTATGGGGGACTTCAACTACCCTGAAATACATTGGGGAACAGAAACCTGCAGTTCCAGCAAAGGTAATAAGTTTTTGGCAACTATGAGGGACAATTACCTTTCACAACTAGTTCAGGACCCAACAAGAGGGGGGGCACTGCTAGACCTAATATTATCCAACAGGCCAGACCGCATATCAAATATAAGGGTTGGGGGTCACTTGGGTAATAGTGATCACAAAATAATAAGCTTTCATGTATCCTTTAATAAGATGTGTAGTCGAGGGGTTACAAGGTCACTAAACTTCAGGAAGGCAAATTTCCAACGGATGAGAGATGATCTTGGTGCAATAAACTGGGACGATATCCTGAGACATAAAAATACACAAAGAAAATGGGAGACGTTTATTAGTATCCTGAATAGGACCTGTGCACAGTATATACCCTATGGGAATAAACATGCTAGAATTAGGAGGAAACCACTATGGCTAAATAGAGCTGTAAGGGGCGCAATAAGGGACAAAAAGAAAGCGTTTAGGGAATTAAAGCAAGTAGGTAGTGAAGAGGCATTAAATAAATACAGAAGACTGAATAAATTCTGTAAAAAGCAAATCAAGACAGCAAAGATTGAGGCAGAGAGACTCATTGCCAGAGAAAGTAAAAATAATCCCAAAATATTCTTTAACTACATAAATAGCAAGAAACTAAAAAATGATAGTGTTGGTCCCCTTAAAAATAGTCTGGGTGAAATGGTGGATGAGGATGAGGAAAAAGCCAATATGCTAAATGACTTTTTTTCAACTGTATTTACACAAGAAAATCCCATGACAGATAACATGATCAGAGATAAAAAAATTTCTCCATTAAATGTCACATGCTTAACCCAGCAGGAAGTACGGCGGCGTCTAAAAATCACTAAAGTTGACAAATCCCCGGGCCCGGATGGGATACACCCCGAGTACTGCAGGAATTAAGTACAGTTATAGATAGACCATTATTTTTAATCTTTAAAGATTCCATAATAACTGGGTCTGTACCACAGGACTGGCGTATAGCAAATGTGGTGCCAATATTCAAAAAGGGGGCAAAAACTGAACCTGGAAATTATAGGCCAGTGAGCTTAACATCTACTGTGGGTAAAATCCTGGAGGGTTTTTTAAGGGATACTATTTTGGAGTATCTGAAGCTGAATAACCTCATGACACAGTATCAGCATGGGTTTACTTGGGACCGTTCTTGTCAGACTAATCTGATAAGCTTTTATGAAGGGGTAAGTTCAGGACTGGACCAAGGGAATGCAGTGGACATGGTGTTCATGGACTTCTCAAAAGCTTTTGATACAGTGCCACACAAAAGGTTGATACATAAAATGAGAACAATGGGGATAGGGGAAAATATGTGTAAGTGGGTTAAGAACTGGCTCATGGATAGGAAACAAAGGGTGGTTATTAATGGAGCACACTCGGACTGGGTCACGGTTAGCAGTGGGGTACCACAGGGGTCAGTATTGGGGCCGCTTCTCTTTAACATATTTATTAATGACCTTGTAGGGGGCATACAGAGTAGTATTTCAATATTTGCAGATGACACTAAACTCTGCAGGGTAATAAATACAGAGGAGGATAATTTTATATTACAGGAGGATTTATGTAAACTAGAAGCTTGGGCTGATAAATGGCAAATGAGCTTTAATGGGGATAAATGTAAGGTCATGCACTAAAATAAGATGTATAATTATGTGCTTAATTGTAAAACACTGGGCAAAACTATCACTGAAAAAGACTTGGGTGTATGGGTGGACGACAAACTCAAATTTAGTGGCCAATGTCAGGCAGCTGCTGCCAAGGCAAATAAAATAATGGGATGCATTAGACGAGGCATAGATGCTCATGAGGAGAACATAATTTTTACCTCTATACAAGTCACTGGTGCGACCACACTTAGAATACTGTGTGCAGTTCTGGTCTCCGGTGTATAAGAAAGACATAGCTGAACTGGAGCGGGTGCAGAGAAGAGCGACCAAGGTTATTAGAGAACTGGGGGGTCTGCAATACCAAGACAGGTTATTACACTTGGGGTTATTTAGTTTGGAAAAACGAAGGCTTAGGGGTGATCTTATTACAATGTACAAATATATGAGGGGACAGTACAAAGACCTTTCTAATGATCTTTTTACTCTTAGACCTGTGACGGGGACGAGGGGGCATCCTCTACGTCTGGAGGAAAGAAGGTTTAGCCATAATCACAGACGCAGATTCTTTACTGTAAGAGCAGTGAGACTATGGAACTCTCTGCCGTCTAATGTTGTAATGAGTGATTCCTTACTAAAATTTAAGAGGGGACTGGATGCCTTTCTTGAAAAGTATAATATTACAGGCTATATTCACTAGTTTCCTAGATACAGCGTTGATCCAGGGAGCTAGTCTGATTGCCGTATGTGGAGTCGGGAAGGAATTTTTTTCCCCAATGTGAAGCTTACTGTTTGCCACTTGGGTTTTTTTTGCCTTCCTCTGGATCAACATGTTAGGGCAGGTTAGGATAGGATATGGGTTGAACTAGATGGACTTAAAGTCTTCCTTCAACCTTAATAACTATGTTACTATGTTACTATGTTAAATTGAGCCCCTCTGGAGCCAGGGTGCCAAGTTTAAAAATCGAAAAGCACTCTTTATTAATGAGGCTGTTCAAATGATCAGGGGTATTATCAGTTATGTGATCAATTATAAGCCTCATAAATTTTGGGTCCTTTTAGTGAAATGTACTAAAGTGTTTAGATATGCTGTGTAATTGATAGCCCGTTCGTATGTTGTGCCCGTGTTTATTAAGGCGCACATGCATAGTCTATATCGTGCTGCCCAAATACTGGAGGCCACATGTATATACCAAAAACATAACAATCAACTCAGAGGTTGATCATGTAAACTTGGCCTTTGGTTCTGGATGTAAAAGCTTTTACTCAATTTTGGATAGTATTACAACATAAGCATTTGGGTGTGTTACAGGAATAACAACCCAAATGAAGATTGCTAATTGTTTTGGTAAATTTTGGTTTCAGAGTCATGTTACTGGGGGCCACAATGTTACGTAAGGTTCTGTTCTTTCTATAAATTATTTTTGGTTTGACTGGTAAATATTCAGATATTACAGGGTCCCCCTTCAAGATGAACCAAAACTTGTTAAGCAAATTCTGGATGGCAACCCTGGATTGATTGTAGGTGGTAACCAGGCTCCATTTAGTCAACTCCAAGATCGTTTTACTATTATTACTAATAGTTTATTCTAATTTGCTAATGCATGAGTCTTCTGTAAGTGACTTCTTTTTGTAAGAGCATCGTGTAGCAATTTTTTAGGGTAACCTTTTTGTAAAAAATGCTTTCTCAGCATTTTCGATTCCTATTAAAAATCCAAATCCCTAGTCTAATTCTTACGCACCCTACAGTACTGGCCATAGGGAACATTGGTGATCCATTTGGGGAGGTGTCCACTATCAAACCTACAGGTTTGAAGTAGGTGGATGTGAACACCCTCCCCCTCATCATCAAATCTAATCATCAGGTCAAGGTGTTGGAGGGCAGTTTCACACAGAGTCACTGTGAAATTTAACCCAAGTATTAGTGTTGAGTTTATCAATAATTCAAGTGCTCCATCTTCAGTGCCTTTCTACATGATTATCAAATCATCTATGTAGCGGCGGTAATAAACCAAATGATCCACAGCCAAGGGGGACTGTGCAGTGAAGACTGACTCGAAAACTCCCATGATCAGGTTTGTGTAACTGGGGGCAAATCTTGTCCCCATTGCACAGCCCCTTACCTGGCGATAGACTGATCCTTTAAAAGTAAAACATTGTTGTTTAAATGAATAGAAAAGCCACTTTCAAAAAATTCTTGCACGGTGCACGGCAGTCTCCAACGGTCCTCAGAGATCATCCTTTCAAGAGCAAACAGGTGTTGTGCAAGGGTGCAGAAACTTATTAGTTGAGTGGCCACTTGGCCCCTGTTTGATAATCCACTATACCACCAGGTTTCACACATTTTGCGCTCCTTGTTTATTGTTCTAATTACATATTCACTGAATCTATAGTCAGGGATGGCCGTGTGCGATAATGGTGCAAACCTGGTGGTGGACCTATTACGAGGAACCTCACAAACAAACCTAGCATGGTTAATGTCCTCAATCTGCTGGTACAACAATTTCTATGCCGCTATCCCAGCCTGGATGCACTGCTGGAGAAAGCACAGTCAGTGTGTGCTCATTTCTGGCATCTACACCACTCGTGTCATCGACTTGCATCGCTACAAAGGTCTTTTGGGCTACCATTCAACAGGTTGATACGCGTAGTACCAAAACAGTGAAATTCCTCTCTACACATGTTGCAGTGACTGTGGTAGCAGCGAAGACCCCTTGTAAAGTATGATATTTTGCATATTCAGTACCAACATGTTGCAAATTACACAGGCACATATGAAGGACCTCTGCACCTATCTGCTCAGTTTCGAAATGGCTACTAAGTTTGTTAGTGCTGATGTTGCTGTCATCAGCATCACTATTCCGGTCATTTCTGTGCTGAAGCACACTTTGAATACTCTGCAGGAGGAGGTGGTGATCCCAGAAGAAGAGGAGGTAGCAGAGGAAGATGCGGAAGTGATAATTAGAGAAGAGTGAATATTTCAATGTTCGGTTCGGATTACGATCACCGATTTTGCAATATTTGCCAATTTATTAGTCGAATATTCACTGAAAGTAGCCAAATGCCATTGAAGTCAATGGTAGGCAAAAACAAGCGCATACACAACACCTTCAAATTGGGGCAGACACAAGGAAAATGGCCTCAATTCACCCACAGTACAGTTTTTAGAATGGCACAGCAGCAATCAGCAATACATGAGATATCAGGGTCTGGGCCAGCATTTACAGCTTTGAATTGAACTTAAAATTAAGATGAGGTGGGTGAGGGATCGGTGTTGGCCTGCTGTGCTGGGAGTCCTGATACCATATGCAACAATTCAACCTGCTTTGATGCTCAGTCACACTCAAGTGGCACAAATATCAGTTTCGTAGACTGCTTTTGTCAGAAAAAATGTAAGGATAGTAACACAGATAGTTGACTCAAAGGAGTTGGAGGCCTACAGATATCAGAGTCCTACTGCTACCGGTAACACACATGAAGGAGACCCAACCAGGAGTCTACACATTTCCAAAACTTAGTGGCAGATCCAACAAAGTGGCATTAAATTCACCAGAGTAGATATAGTATAATGGGTGGCGGCATCTCTTCCACTACCACCAACCCAGCAGATGTAGAGACCCAATCAGGACTCTACGTATTTCCAAAAATTAGTGGCAGATGCCACCAAAGTGGCATACATTTCACCAGAGTGGAAAAAGTATAATAGAGACCGACAGGTCTTCTACCACACCCAACACAATAAATGGAATGTTAGGCATCGAGATCCCACCACTGCACAGGGGGAATCTCGAGCCATGTCCTCTGCGGTCTCCCATTCTTCTTCAGCCGAAGAGAATCCTGCTCAGCAGAAACGTCGGTCCCAGCATCTTGCTCAGGGTAATGCTATGCGTTTGGTTGCTGCTGCAACCCCAGTTTCAGCTATAGCAACCAGCATTAGTCACTGGCGAGCAGATGTTCCTGGGACTAAGTCCTGCTTTTCTCCATCTCAGCATGTCCATGAGACGACTGCTCATTGGTGGTCGGAGGTCACATGCTTAGGTCCTCAAGCAGTTCTGTTGTGAATGTGTTAGAAATGAATTCTGAGCAGAAGCTCCCTCTGGTGGTTACAAACAGTACTGAACCATTCAATGAAGATTGGCAATCAGGAGTTACAGACTGGTCTTATATAAGGGAGGTTCCCTCCCATCATGGTTGCCGGTGATCAATTGTTCTTGTCTCAACTGTTGTTCCTGGTTCACTTGGAAGCTTGCTGAGTCTTGCCTCTTCTCCTGCTCTCAGATAAGATATTTTCTGTTTTTATTTTTGTGCTTGATTTTTGCATTGTTCCCTGCACTTCTGTGGAGGTCAGCCAGGTCCCCTGCGGGGGCTTGTGCTCCTCTCAGTTTATCTGAGCCACTGTTATTTGTTCATTTGCCTTTTCCAGTGTTTTCAGTGGCTGCGGCTTAGTTTTGTTACACCAGAGAACTAATTTAGGTGGTAGAGGTCATGTGATCTCAGGTGTTTTTGCAATTAGTAGAGTTGGTATTTTTTAGGGTTTTTTTGGATTGCAGTAAGTGTCCTTCCTATACTTTTTCTTTCTAGGCAGATTGGGCCCCAACGTTTGCTCTTACTATTTTCTGTCTGTGTCTGTATTTCCTCTTGTCTAACCGCCATTACATATTTGGGGGCTTCCTATGTTCTTTGGGGATCTGCTCCGGGGCAGATAGCTTTCCTCTTTCTATCTTTAGGTGTAGTTAACCTCTCGGGCTGTGACGAGGCGTCTAGGACCAACGTAGGAATGCTCCACGGCTGCCTTTGGTTGTGGTGGTTAGTCAGGGTACTGCAATCCAGTAGATTCCAACCTCTCTGGTGTATTGCCGTTTTTGCCTGCTCTCCTCATTTACCAAATCATAACAGTATCACCGGCCCAAACTGAAAATTATATGGTACTCAACAGAAGGGAAAAATAGTAAAAGGAAAAAGAAAAAGGGAAGTTGTCAGAAATTTTTTTTTTTTCTCTGTTTGTTGCATTTTTTCCCTTTTTTCTCTGGGTGCTGAGGAGGAAATTTTTTTTTCTCTCAATGGAGTTTGCTCAGTTGTCTGGCCGTGTCGATCAGCTTGCCACTGAAGTTCGGAGTATTGCTACCTATCTTGCAGGGTTGCCGGTTGTGGAACCTAGGATCCCCATGTCAGATTTATTTTTGGGGGATCGAGCTAAATTTCTGAATTTCAAAAATAATTGTAAGTTGTTTTTTGCCTTAAAACCTAAGTCCTTAGGGAAGCAGCACAGCAGGTTCAAATTGTCATCTCTCTCCTGCGCGGCGATCCTCAGGATTGGGCTTTTTCCCTGACACCTGGGGACCCTGTTTTGAGTAATGTTGATGCATTTTTTCTGGCTCTAGGGTTATTGTACGATGAACCTAATGTCACTGATCAAGCTGAAAAAACTTTGTTGGCATTAAATCAGGGGCTTGAGGACGCTGAGTTGTACTGTCATAAATTCCGAAAGTGGGCAGTCCTGACCAAATAGAATGACGATGCTTTGGCAGCCCTTTTTCGGAAGGGTCTGTCAGAGAATGTAAAAGATGTTATGGTGGGTTTCTCTGCTCCCTCTGGTCTCAATGATTCTATGTCATTAGCGATTCAAATTGACAGACATTTGCGTGAGCGTAGAGGTATGCGTGGAATAGTGTTGCCTTGTGAACCAGCTTCTGAACCCATGCAGTGTGATAGAGTGGCTTCTGGGACACAGCGTCATGAGTTTCGAAAACGCAATGGGTTATGTTTCTACTGTGGTGACGCCTCTCATGCTATTTCAGTCTGCCCTAAGCGGGGAAGACGTTTTGCACGCTCAGTTGTCTTGGGTAGTGTTCAGACTAAATTTCTGTTGACTGTTACCCTGATTTGCTCCCTGTCCACATTTTCTGCTCAGGCTTTTGTTGATTCGGGAGCAGCTATTAACCTGATGGATTTTGATTTTGCTAAACGTTGTGGGTTTCCCTTGATACCCCTACGGAAGTCTATTCCCCTACTGGGGAGTGATTCTACCCCTTTGGCTGAGAATAAACCCCAGTTCTCTACTCAGGTGATAATGAGGGTTGAACCTGATCATCCGGAGAGTTGCAAATTTTTGGTGCTGTATAATCTGCATGACATTATTGTACTAGGTTTCCCTTGGTTACAGTCTCATAATCCTGTTTTGGATTGGAAATCTGTGTCTGTAACCAGTTGGGGCTGCCAATGTGTTAATGCCAACACTCCTGTTTTTTCTGCCTCTCCCCAGGCTCAGGATGTTCCTGACTTTTTGACTGATTTTTCTGATGTGTTTAGCGAAAGTAAATCTGCATCCTTGCCCCCCCCATAGGAGCTATGACTGCGCTATTGAATTAGTGCCTGGTAGTAAATTCCCTAAAGGTCGCCTTTTTAACTTGTCTGTACCTGAACATGACGCTATGCGGTCTTATATCAAGGAGTCATTGGAGAAGGGTCATATTAGACCATCCTCTTCACCCTTGGGTGCCGGTTTTTTCTTTGTGGCCAAAAAGGATGGTTCATTAAGGCCGTGTATTGATTATCGTCTCTTGAACAAGATCACTGTGAAGTATCAATATCCGTTACCCTTGATTTCTGACCTGTTTTCCAGGGTGAAAAGTGCTACTTGGTTTACCAAGCTTGACCTCAGGGGGGGCGTATAACCTTATTCACATTAAGCACGGGGATGAATGGAAGACGGCGTTTCATACCCCAGAGGGGCATTTGAGTACCTAGTGATGCCCTTTGGGCTCACTAATGCTCCTTCCGTCTTCCAGTCCTTCATGAATGACATTTTCAGGGATTTTGTGGATAAATTTCTGATTGTTTATTTGGATGATATCTTGATTTTTTCCAATGACTGGGACTCTCATGTGAAACATGTTCGGACTGTGTTCCAGATTTTGAGAGAGAATGCTCTGTATGTGAAGGGATCAAAGTGTCTTTTTGGCGTACAGAGGATCTCATTTCTGGGATTCATTTTGTCCCCATCTGTTATTGAAATGGACCCGGTCAAGGTTCAGGCCATCTGTGATTGGGTCCAACCTACTTCATTAAAGGCTCTTCAGAGATTCTTGGGTTTTGCCAATTTTTATCGGAAATTTATTGGTAATTTCTCTGTTATTGTTAAACCATTGACTGATTTGACCAAAAAGGGTTCTGATTTGGTGAATTGGCCTCCTGAGGCAGTCTCTGCATTTCAGGAACTTAAGCGGAGATTCACTTCTGCTCCTGTTCTACGGCAGCCTGATGTTTCTCTGCCATTTCAGGTGGAGGTTGAGGCCTCTGAAATTGGAGCAGGTGCCGTTTTGTCCCAAAGAGATCCAGAGACCTCTAAAAGTAACCCTTGTGCCTTTTTCTCTCGAAAATTTTCTCCAACTGAACGTAATTATGACGTAGGTAATCGGGAGTTATTGGCCATGAAGTTGGCTTTTGAAGAGTGGAGACATTGGCTGGAGGGAGCCAAACATCAGGTGGTGGTCCTCACGGACCATAAGAATCTGGTTTATCTGGAATCAGGCAAACGACTTAATCCTAGACAGGCCAGGTGGGCCTTGTTTTTCACACGTTTTAATTTTGTGGTTTCCTTTCTTCCGGGCACTAAGAATGTTAAGGCGGATGCCCTCTCAAGGAGTTTCCTTGCGGACTCTCCTGAGTTATCTGATCCTGCTGTTATTTTGAAGAGGGGTAGTTTTTTTCCGCCATCTCGCCCAATTTGAGACTGGCTCTGGAAGGGTGTCAGGAGGATAAACCCGAGCGCTGCCCTGTTGGGAAATTGTTTGTCCCAGACCGGTGGAAAAAGAGTGTGATGTCTGAGATTCATTTTTCCGCGTTGGCCGGTCATCCCGGAATTTTTGGTACCAGAGACTTGGTTAGTCGGTCCTTTTGGTGGCCTACTTTGTCTCGTGACGTCAGGGAATTTGTGCAGTCCTGCGGGACTTGCTCTCGCTCCAAACCTTGTTCTCGCTGTAGTGGTTTGTTGATGCCATTGCCTGTGCCCAAGAGACCATGGACCCATATCTCTATGGATTTCATTTCCGAACTCCCTGTTTCTCAGAGAATGACCGTTATCTGGGTGATTTGTGATAGGTTTTCCAAAATGATACATCTTGTGCCATTACCTAAGTTGCCTTCCTCCTCCGAATTGGTGCCTTTGTTCCTTCAGCACGTGGTTCGGTTACACAGCATTCCTGAGAACATTGTGTCTGACAGAGGAGTCCAGTTTGTTTCCAGATTTTGGAGGACTTTTTGTTCTAAACTTGGTGTTCAATTGTCTTTCTCCTCGGCTTTTCATCCTCAGACCAATGGACAAACTGAGAGAACAAACCAGACATTGGAGACTTATCTGAGATGCTTTGTGTCTGCTGATCAAGATGACTGGGTCTCTTTTTTGCCTTTGGCTGAGTTTGCTCTTAATAATAGGGCAAGCTCTGCCACTTTGATGTCTCCATTTTTCTGCAATTTTGGGTTTCACCCTAGAATTTCTTCGGGACAGATGGAAGCTTCTGTCTGTCCAGGTGTTGACTCTGTTGTGGAGCGTATGCAACAGATTTGGGACCAGGTAGTGGAGAGGTTGTCCCTCTCTCAGGAGAGGGCCCAGCAGTTTGCCAACCGGCATAGGACTGATGGTCCTCGGTTTGAAGTGGGGGACTTGGTCTGGTTGTCCTCAAGAAATATCCCTATGAGAGTTGCATCTCCTAAGTTTAAGCCTAGGTTCATTGGACCTTATAAGATCATGGAGATTCTTAATCCTGTTTCCTTTCGTTTACTTCTTCCAGGGACATTTAAGATCCATAACGTGTTCCACAAGTCCTTATTGAAGAGGTTTGTTGAGCCAGTGGTTCCTATGCCTGCGCCTCCTGACCCTGTTTTGGTTGAGGGCAATCTGGAGTATGTGGTTGAGAAAATATTGGATTCTCGTTTTTCTAGACGGAAACTCCAGTATTTGGTTAATTGGAGAGGTTATGGTCAGGAGGACAATTCTTGGGTGTTTGCTTTGGACATCCATGCTAGGAGACTGATCCGTGCGTATCACAGAGCTCATCCTGACCGACCTGGTTGCCCAAATGAGGGTTCGGTGACCCCTCCTCAAGGGGGGTAGTGTTGTGAATGTGTTAGAAATGAATTCTGAGCAGAAGCTCCCTCTGGTGGTTACAAACAGTACTGAACCATTCAATGAAGATTGGCAATCAGGAGTTAACAGACTGGTCTTATATAAGGGAGGTTCCCTCCCATCATGGTTTCCGGTGATCAATTGTTCTTGTCTCAACTGTGGTTCCTGGTTCACTTGGAAGCTTGCTGAGTCTTGCTTCTTCTCCTGCTCTCAGATAAGATATTTTCTGTTTTTATTTTTGTGCTTGCTTTTTGCATTGTTCCCTGCACTTCTGTGGAGGTCAGCCAGGTCCCCTCCGGGGGCTTGTGCTCCTCTCAGTTTATCTGAGCCACTGTAATTTGTTTATTTGCCTTTTCCAGTTTTTTCAGTGGCTGCGGCTTAGTTTTGTTACACCAGAGAACTAATTTAGGTGGTAGAGGTCGTGTGATCTCAGGTGTTTTTGCAATTAGTAGAGTTGGTATTTTTTAGGGATTTTTGGATTGTGTCCTTCCTATCCTTTTTCTTTCTAGGCAGATTGGGCCCCAACGTTTGCTCTTACTATTTTCTGTCTGTGTCTGTATTTCCTCTTGTCTAACTGCCATTACATGTTTGGGGGCTTCCTGTGTTCTTTGGGGATCTGCTCCGGGGCAGATAGCTTTCCTCTTTCTATCTTTAGGTGTAGTTAACCTCTCGGGCTGTGACGAGGCGTCTAGGACCAACGTAGGAACGCTCCACGGCTGCCTTTGGTTGTGGTGGTTAGCCAGGGTACTGCAATCCAGTAGATTCCAACCTCTCTGGTGTATTGCCGTTTTTGCCTGCTCTCCTCAGCTACCAAATCATAACACAGTTCGGATTGGGCCATCAACAAGGTCCTGGTAGGCTGCGGTTATAAAAGGATAAACCATGTGGTGTGTGTGAGCGAGTGGATATGTTACCACTCTGTGTATGCATGAATGTTTGGGTCGACGTGTATGATCGCCTAGTTTTCCTTAGGCAGGCAGGTTTTTACTCGGCTTGACCTAGCGCCTGTCTTGGCCACGTGTGCTGCTTAGCATGGGCTGTTTGCAGGGCACATTCTATCCACGTGCTCTGGCACACATCTTTTGGTACTGCTCTGTGGTCAGTTGAGCTGTTGCTCTTGTTTTGCCCCAAATCCAGGTGCGCCTTAGTTAGCTGTATTTTGCTACCACTCAGCGCCAAGTAGTGGCATCGCCTATGCGATGCTGTGCACATTGTGGGTCCAGTCACACTCAAGTTCCCGCGCTCTAGGGGTTGAGCCTGGAGACCTCACTCGCGCCATATCAGCTGTGTCCTGTGACGTGTAACAGGGAACAGCATTCCAATATTTTGTTGCTGCGACTCTGTGAAGCAACACAGTTCGCCGCTGTTCATACCAGGTGACATCTAACCCGCGTGTTGTTGTGTTCAACCACCGCCTTGTTCCACCATTGCTTAGCAGCAGGTTCCATCTCTGCACAGTGGAATGCACATTATTATTATATACAGGTCCTTCTCAAAAAATTAGCATATAGTGCAAAATTTCATTATTTTCCATAATGTAATGATTACAATTACACTTTCATATATTTTAGAATCATTACACACCAACTGAAATTTGTCAGGTCTTTTATTGTTTTAATACTGATGATTTTGGCATACAACTCCTGATAACCCAAAAAACCTGTCTCAAAAAATTAACATATTTCAACCGTCCAATAAAATAAAAGTGTTTTTTAAAAAAAAAACAAAAAAAACATCTAATAATAAAGTTCAGTTATGCACTCAATACTTGGTCGGGAATCCTTTTGCAGAAATGACTGCTTCAATGCGGCGTGGCATGGAGGCAATCAGCCTGTGACACTGCTGAGGTGTTATGGAGGCCCAGGATGCTTCGATAGCGGCCTTAAGCTCATCCAGAGTGTTGGGTCTTGCGTCTCTCAACTTTCTCTTCACAATATCCCACAGATTCTCTATGGGGTTCAGGTCAGGAGAGTTGGCAGGCCAATTGAGCACAGTAATACCATGGTCAGTAAACCATTTACCAGTGGTTTTGGCACTGTGAGCAGGTGCAAGGTCGTGCTGAAAAATGAAATCTTCATCTCCATAAAGCATTTCAGCCGATTGAAGCATGAAGAGCTCCAAAAGCTCCTGATAGCTGCATTGACCCTGCCCTTGATGAAACACAGTGCACCAGCAGCTGACATGGCACCCCACACCATCACTGACTGTGGGTACTTGACACTGGACTTCAGGCATTTTGGCATTTCCTTCTCCCCAGTCTTCCTCCAGACTCTGGCACCTTGATTTCCGAATGACATGCAAAATTTGCTTTCATCAGAAAAAAGTACTTGGGACCACTTAGCAACAGTCCAGTGCTGCTTCTCTGTAGCCCAGGTCAGGCGCTTCTGCCGCTGTTTATGGTTCAAAAGTGGCTTTACCTGGGGAATGCGGCACCTGTAGCCCATTTCCTGCACACGCCTGTGCACGGTGGCTCTGGATGTTTCTACACCAGACTCAGTCCACTGCTTCCTCAGGTCCCCCAAGGTCTGGAATCGGTCCTTCTCCACAATCTTCCTCAGGGTCCGGTCACCTCTTCTCGTTGTACAGCATTTTCTGCCACATTGTTTCCTTCCAACAGACTTCCCATTGAGGTGCCTTGATACAGCACTCTGGGAACAGCCTTATTTGTTGAGAAATTTCTTTCTGGGTCTTACCCTCTTGCTTGAGGGTGTCAATGATGGCCTTCTTGACATCAGTAAGGTCGCTAGTCTTACCCATGATGGGGGTTTTGAGTAATGAACCAGGCAGGGAGTTTTTAAAAGCCTCAGGAATCTTTTGCATGTGTTTAGAGTTAATTAGTTGATTCAGAAGATTAGGGTAATAGGTCGTTTAGAGAACCTTTTCTTGATATGCTAATTTTTTGAGACAGGTTTTTTAGGTTATCAGGAGTTGTATGCCAAAATCATCAGTATTAAAACAATAAAAGACATGACAAATTTCAGTTGGTGTGTAATGAATTAAAATATATGAAAGTTTAATTGTAATCATTACATTATGGAAAATAATGAAATTTAGCACTATATGCTAATTTTTTGAGAAGGACCTGTATATTTAATTTGGTGCGTTCCGCCAACCCTAACATGGAGAGACCAAATCAGGGCTCTCCACATTTCAAAAAATTTGTGGCAAACACCACCAAATTGGCATCAATTTCTCCAGAGTAAAATTGTATAATAGTGAGCGACATCTCTTCCACTACAGCCAACCCAGCAGATATAAACCCAACCAGGAATGTTCACATTTCCAACAATTAGTGACAGACACCAATAAAGTGGCATCAATTTTACCAGAGAAGAAATAGTATAATGGGGAGTGACATCTCTTCCACTACAGCAAACCAAGCAGATGGATACCCAACCAGAACTGTTCACAAATCCACAAATTAGTGTTAACATCTGCAGCAGCAGCAGCAACAGCAGGTGCAGAAGTCCCACTAAAGATATAACAGACTGCAATCACGAAGATCAATGCAGCACACTAAAAACTACATCGCCTAGTCTGTATAGTCTGCAATTGGGGTGAAAAAGTCCTTTGAGAGCCATGACTTGTTCATCTAGATGAAAGTTAGGCAGTCTACACTTTCCGAGGACAGGCAGCTGTGCTTATCTGTCAGAAAACCACCAGCAGCGCTGAAGGCACATGCTGAGGGAACATTGGATGCCGGGCATGATAAAACCTCCAAGGCTTGAGAGGTGAGCTTAGGCCACTCTTACATTTTTGAAGACCAAAATATGAAAGGGTCCAAACCCTCCTTGATGGTATTGATAATGAGTTCTAGATACTTTGCACCATCCTATCCAGTCGTTCAACAGATGTCAGACTTGGAATCTGTTGTGCTGGTGCACAAGCTGGTCTAAAATATGTGTCAAAGGTTTTGCAGAAATTGCTTCTTCCATTTACACTACTGCTGCTGCTGCTAATGTTTTGACGTTGACGAATTGACATGCGGGAGGTTGGAAGTCTAGAGCTGAGATGCAAACTGTGTGCTTCACTGCTGTCTTGAGGAAAACCTCTCTTAAGGTTGTACAGTCATGGACAAAAGTTTTGAGAATGACACAAATATTAATTTTTACAAAGTCTACTGCTTCACTTTTTCTAATGGCAATTTGCATATACTCCAGAATGTTATAAAGAGTGATCAGCTTAACAGCAATTACTTGCAAAGTCAATATTTGGCTAGAAAATGAACTTTATCCCCCAAAACACATTTGAACATCATTGCAGCCCTGCCTTAACCCCTTCCCGACCCATGACGCCACGTAGGCGTCATGAAAGTCAGTGCCAATCCGACCCATGACGCCTATGTGGCGTCATGAAAGGATCGCGTCCCTGCGGGCCGGGTGACTGGGGTCACTGAAAGGTCACCCGACCCGCCGGCACAGGACCCTTTGTGCTTCACCACAGGGGGGTTGGCTTAACCCCCCCGTGGCCACGATCGCTCTGATTGGCTGTTAAAAGTGAAACAGCCAATCAGAGCAATCTGTAATATTTCACCAATATAATTGGTGAAATATTACAATCCAGCCATGGCCGATGCTGCAATAGCATCTGCCATGGCTGGACACCGAGCCCTGACCCCCCCACACAGATTCACGGCGGCGATCGGCCGCCGCCACCGAAAGATGGCAGCGGTCGGTCACCGCCGTCACTAAAAGCACCCCTCGTCCTGGCCTCCGCTGCCCCCACCTTCCGATCCCCCCCCTCACTTCCGACCCCCATACTCACCTCTCCCGGTCCACCGATGTCCCTGGATCCTTCCCGGCGGCTGCCCGGGATTCTTCATGGGCGCCGCCATCTTGGAAAATGGCGGCGCAGCGCGGGCCCCGCCGGCCGGCGCATGCGCAGTGCGCCCTACATAGTCAAAAAATTTATTTTGATCACTGTGATAAACTGTCACAGTGATCAAAATAAAAAAAAGTAAGTGAACCCACCCTGTCATAGTAGGGACAAATAATAAAGAATTATTTTTTTTTTCCTATTAGGCCCTGTGCACACGTCGGATTTTGCGCGATCCGCACTGATTTCGCTGCTGATCCGCAGCATTGCTCTGATCCCAGCGGATTTCGCTGCTGATCCGCAGCGGATTTCTGCATGCCTGATCCGCAGCTGGATTTACGCTGCTGATCCGCAGCGGATTATCGCTCGTCAGAATCCGCAGCTAGATCGCAGTTTCGCTGCTGATCCGCAGCTGATTTCGCTGCTGATCCGCAGCTGATTTCGCTGCTGATCCGCAGCTGATTTCGCTGCTGATCCGCAGCTGATTTCCTGCTGATCGCGCGATTTCGCTGCTGATCGCAGCGATTCTGCTACCGCAGCGAAATCAGCGATTCGCGCGATCGCAGCGATATCAGCTGCGGGCGATCCAGCCATGCGCAAATCAGGATCGCGGATAGCACAGATCAGCAGCAAAATTTCCGCAATGCTGATCGCAGCGATTTCGCTGCTGATCCGCAGCTGATTTCGCTGCTGATCCGCAGCTGATTCTACCCCACTGATGCTATGTTCGCAGCTGATTTCGCTGCTGATCCGCAGCGATTTCGCTGCTGATCCGCAGCGGATTTCGCTGCTGATCCGCAGCTGATTTCGCTGCTGATCCTCAGCTGATTTCGCTGCTGATCCGCAGCTGATTTCGCTGCGGATCCGCAGCGGATTTGGAGCTGCGGATTCACAGCAGATCCAGAAACCATGTACAGTACAATGCAAATAAATGGTAAAAAAAAATGCTGTGCACATGCTGCAGATTTTTCAGCGCAGATTTGCTGCGGTTTTAAATCCGCAGCATGTCAATTCTTTGTGCGGATTCCGCAGCGATTTTACACCTATTCCATTATAGGCGTAAAACCGCAGAGAAAACCGCAGCAAATCCGCGCTAAATACGCAGGTAAAAGGCAGGTCGTTTTACCTGCGGATTTTAATTTTAGAAAAATCCGCAAGTGAATCCGCAACGTGTGCACGGGGCCTTAGGGTCAGGCTGGGTTCATATTGCATTATGGCAGTCCGTTAGATGGACTTCGTTCACCGCGGTATAACGCGGTGTAACGCAGTCCGTTAACGCTGCCATTCACCCCATTTGTGTGCGCATCGCAACGCATGCCATGAAGCGGCATGCGTTGCGACGTGTCGTCATTCAGTGACGGAGCCTTGGACGCAGGCTGCAGCGACTGGGCTCCATCACCGCTAGCACAGATGAATCATCGCTGATTCCTCTGCACTAGCGGGTATAGCATAACGCGATCGCGTTATGACTATACCATTACCAGCCCGTCAACGCTACGTGTTGAACGGGCTGGTAAAACGCAATATGAACCCAGCCTTAGGGTTAGAACTAGGGTTAGGGTTAGAACTAGGGTAAGGGTTGGAATTAGGGTTAGGGTTGGAATTAGGGTTAGGGTTGGAATATTAGGGTTGAATTAGGTTAGGTTGGGATTAGGGTTAGGGTTGGGATAAGTGTTAGGGGTGTTTTGGGGTTAGGGTTGGGATTAGGGTTAGGCTTGTGGTTAGGTTTATGGTTAGAGTTGGGATTAGGGTTAGGGGTGTGTTGGGGTTAGGGTTATGGTTAGGGTTTGTATTAGGGTTAGGGGTGTGTAGGGGTTAGAGTTGGGGGTTAGGGGTGTGTTGGGGTTAGGGTTGGAGTTAGAATTGAGGGGTTTCCACTATTTAGGTACATCAGGGGGTCTCCATACGCGACATGGCGCCAACATTGATTCCTGCAAATTTTGCGTTCAAAAGTCAAACAGTGCTCCCTTTATTCCAAGCCCCGACGTGTGCCCAAACAGTGGTTTACCCCCACATATGGGGTATCAGCGTACTCGGGAAAAATTGCACAACAACTTTGGGGGTCTAATTTCTCCTGTTACTGTTGGGAAAAAAAATTGGGGACTAAAAAAGTTATTTTTGTGGAAAAAAATGATTTTTTATTTTCACAGCTCTGCGTTATAAACTTCTGTGAAGAACTTGGGGGTTCAAAGTGCTCACCACACATCTAGATAAGTTCCTTGCGGGGTCTAGTTTCCAAAATGGGGTCACTTGTGGGGAGTTTATACTGTTTAGGCACATCAGGGACTCTGCAAACGTAACATGACGCCCGCAGACCATTCCATCAAGTCGGCATTTCAAAACGTCACTACTTCCCTTCCGAGCCCCGAAGTGTGCCCATACAGTAGTTTTCTCCCACATATGGGATATCAGCGTACTCAGGACAAATTGGAAAACAACTATTGAGGTCTAATTTCTCCTGTTACCCTTAGGAAAATAAAAAAATTGGGGACTAAAAGATCATGTTTGTGGAAAAAATATGATTTTTTTATTTTCATGGCCCAGCGTTATAAACTTCTGTGTAGCCCTTGGGGTTCAAAGTGCTCACTACACATCTAGATAAGCTCCTTGGGGGGTCTAGTTTCCAAAATGGTGTCATTTGTGGGGGGTTTCTACTGTTTAGGCACATCAGGGGCTCTGCAAACGCAACATGACGCCCACAGAACATTCCATCAAGTCTGCATTCCAAAATGGCGCTCCTTCTCTTCTGTGCTCTCCCATGCGCCAAAACAGTGGTTCCCCCCCACATATAGGGTACCAGTGTACTCAGGACAAACTGTACAACAACTTTTGTGGTCCAATTTCTCCTGTTACCTTTGTCAAAATAAAAAATTGCGGGTTAAAAAAATCATTTTTTGAGGAAAAAAATGATTTTTTTATTTTCACGGCTCTGCATTACAAACTTCTGTGAAGCACGTGGGGGTTCAATGTGCTCACCACACATCTAGTTAAGTTCCTTGAGGGGTCTAGTTTACAAAATGTGGTCACTTGTGGGGGGTTTCTACTGTTTAGGCACATCAGGGGCTCTGCCCGCCCGCAGACCATTCCATCAAGTCGACATTTCAAAGCGTCACTACATCCCTTCCAA
>JARQOD010000005.1:170504500-170580073 GCA_033576555.1 Oophaga sylvatica
CCCCCCTTTAAATTAACCCCTTGTGAAATAGCACCCAAGGTTTAAATGCAATTTTTTTAACCTTTAACCCTTTTTAAACACACAGAAGTAAAATAGGAGAAAACCTTTTTAGAGAGAAAAAAGGGGTTAAAAAAGCCCCCAAAAGATGAACGGAGAAAGGCACTCAGAAATCCACAATTCACCACCACACCAAATTAAAAAGGTTTTTGTTAAAGGTTTTTTTAAAATACTCTTTACGAATTCAGCACACTTCCACCGTTCCATTTTGCCCCCCGGTCCCACTCCTCCTCACACCCTGAACAGAAGAATTAAAAAATTTTTTTTTTTTTTTTTTTTTACCAGCAGAAACCCCCTGCTGCTCTAATGCACTTCCAAAAAACAATCAATTACAAGCTTCTAAACTTTTTAGTACATTTCAAAAAAAGGGGCCCCAAAATTTAGGGGCTTAAAATTGACACATAACTAAAAATACCCCTGATCATTTAAAACCCCCCAATTAATAAAGAGTTTTTTTCGATTTTTAAATTGGCCCCCGGGGCTCCGGGGGCTCAATTTATAATTTGCATAGCGCAAAAACCTTGAGCTTTTAAGTGATCTCCAAGCATATAATTTTAACCCCTTTTTGCAACATGTGCCTACGTACTGCTCGCGGGAGGTGCAATTGTCCCAAGCAGACAGTAGGGCCGTGACCCCCGCGGCCCACGCTGAGAATGGGCCCAGGGGGTGCGGGTGCAGTACATGACACCCCGAAGCAAGCCCACGATTGGTGCTTCACTGAGTGGGCATTTAACCCCTCTGATGCTGGTCGTATTGACAGCTTCATAGAAAATTTTCGAGCGGGGGGGGGGCCCCTGCGAGCTCCCCCAAAAAAAGCGATGTGATTTTTTGGTTCTATTGTTCCTGGGTCCCGGCACCAAGAGGCCGCAGGGTCCTTCCGGGCCGGGGGGAAGGGGCTTGCGAGCGCCTGTTATAGCAGGACCAACACCCCCTTTTCCCGCCTGTCAGATCACAGATTATTTTTGCTGTGCAGTGTCAGATCAGCGATCTATGTAAAACGTAATGTTCCATACGGAACAATGTAAAAAATTTTTAAAAAAAAAAATATTAAAATGGAAAAAAATTTAAAAAAAACCCCAAATAAAATAAAAAATTTTACCAATAAATACATTTTTTTATGCAAATAAAAAAAAAAAAAATACCAATTTGGAAAAAGCCATCCTAATGCCCCTTTCATAAAACGTTCCCCTATTAAAACCCCTTTTTGAACCCCCAAAAAAAAATTAAAAAAAAACGAGGCAAAAAAAAATGCTTTTAATCAAAAACCCCGAACAAAAAGGTGAATAAAACGAATAAAAGGGAGGATGTAAAAAATTTTTAAAACCGAAAAAAACGTCACTGTCTCCAAAAATGTGGGTGCCAAAGCCCACCAGCAAAAAATAAAAAAATTATAAGTCTCGAATAAAGCGAGCAAAAAATTTTTTTTCTAAAAATTTTTTTTGGGGAAAAGCACCAAAATCAAAAAAAATAAAAGGGTATCCGTAATCGAAAGACACGAAGAAAAATGCTTTAAACCAATTTTACCACACCCGGAAAAATAAAAAAAAAATTTCCCCGAATTTTGGGTTTTTGTTATTTGTCCCCCAAAAAAAAGGAAAAAAGATCAAAAATGTCATTGCCCGAAATAGTAAAAAAAGAAACGTCAGGTCCCCGCAAAAAACACGCCCCACATGACTCTGTCAGCCGAAATTGAAAAAATTATAGCAACAAAAAAGGTGACTAGTGTTGAGCATTCCGATACCGCAAGTATGGGGTAACGGCCGGGATTTCCGTATCGGAATTCCGAACTTTCCCATATTTTCCAAACGTATCCGGGAAACGGAATTCCCCCAAAAATTTTTAGAGGCAATGTGATTTTTTCAGCCCCAAGAGGAATTTATGAAGTGGGGCCATCCTGTAATCGCGGTCACTTAACTAATGGGGTGCTGTGATTGGGGGCTGAAATTGTCAGAATGCACATAAAAGGGGGAGCCGCCATTTTCGTCAATGTCTGTAACTCAGTTAGGGCAAACGCGTTCGCGATTTGAGGGGGAGTTGACATTATTTTGTGTACTGTGCTTTGGCAGGCTAGTTTACCACCCCCGTGTAAAGCTTCCTTTTCCAGTGTTGTTTTAAAAAACCTGTGCAAGGTGTGTTTAGAGTGCAGGGACCGCAGTTTGCTCTGCATCCACCCGTTGTAGGCATCTGCACGTGTCACCACTGACTCTTTTTTTTATTTTTTTTGGGAATTTTGCAGCTCCATATATTTGAAAAAAAAAAATCTATTTTTGTGACGCGCCAACCGTAACAAAAATGGTTGCAAACACTATAGAAGTACAGAAAGGACCCCTTTTACAGATAGTGAAACGTTTGTTTTTATGTTTCCGCGTCCCCTGAGGTTTTGATTTTTTTTGTGCAGATCACCTCCCGTTAGGGGTTTTCAAAAAAGCGGTTGTACTGTGGCGTGTGTCACTGCCCCCCCTTCACATTTTTTTTAATTTGCTGCTCCATTAATTTGAAAAAAAAACTAATCTATTAGGGACCGCTTCCATTTCGTATACAATACATTGTTGCAAAATATAAAGTACAGAAAGGAGCCTTTCACGATAGTGAACAGTTGTGTTTTTGTGTTCACTGCGTCTGTGAGGGGTTTATTTTTTGATGCGATCACGCTCCCGTTAGTTTTCAACCCCGCTGGTTTTAGTCTCTGATTTGGCACTGCCCCATCCTTACATTTTTTCTCTAATTGGTGCTGCTCCATTATTTTTAAAAAAATTAAACTTTAGTTGGGGGCGCTTCCCCCCTATACAATACATTGGTTGCAAACCATAGAATACAGAAAGGAGCCTTTCACAGATAGTGAACATTGGGTTTCAGTTTTTCCTGAGTCTGGGGTTTTGATTTTTTTGAGGCAATCACGCCCAGTTTTTCCCTTTACCACTCGGGGTTTAGTCTGCTGAGCGTGTGTCACTCCCCATCCTCCATTTTCTCTAATTGGTGCTGTTTTCCTTATATTTGAAAAAAATTAATCTTTATGTGCGGCCCCACCGTATACAATACTTGGTTGCAAACCTATGAATAAAAAAGGGGCCTTTTTACGCTACTAAAAAGTTGTCTGCAGTGTTTACTTATCGTAGCTTTTCATTTTTTGAGTGCAGATTCGCCCCGTTAGTTCTCAACCCCTGCTGGTTGTATCTGCTAGCGTTGCCGCCTCACCTTCACTTTTTCTCTAATTGGGCTGCCCCTTTTTTTGAAAAAAAAACAAAACTTTTAGTTGACGCGCTTCCATTCGTAACAAAATTGGTTGCAAACACTATAGAAGTACAAAAAGGGGCCTTTCACAGCTACTGAACAGTTGTCTGCAGTGTTCACTGTAGTCTGGAGGTTTTCATTTTTTGAGTGCAGATTACGCTCCAGTTAGTTCTTCAACCACTGCTGGTTGTAGTCTGCTGAGCGTGTGTCACTGCCTCATCCTTCACATTTTTCTCTAATTGGTGCTGCTCCATTTATATTTGAAAAAAATCTAATCTTTAGTGTGACGCGCTTCCATCCGTATACAATACATTGGTTGCAAACACTATAGAAGTACACAAAGGGGCCTTTCAACAAGCTACTGAACAGTTGTCTGCAGTGTTCACTGCAGTCTCTGAGGAATAACCACACTTAGGCTTATAACTTTCTGCTTTCTTTATCAATCTACCAAGATGAAGAAGGCAGGGAGTAAGGCACGTGGTCGTGGCCGTGGAGTTTCAGCAGGGAGAGGACGTGGGGATTCTGTGGCTGCTGCCGCACCCAGTGACACAGCATCCACCAGTTTTCCCGTGAGCGTTCCTTTATGCGCACTTTTGTAGGAGCTCAGGGTACCCCCCCTGCTGCGGGAAGAAACAAATTGAAGCGTTGTTGGTTGGATGGCAGCCAATGCATCGACTTCAATTGCTTCCACCTCCTCTCAGGACCACAGCACTGTTGAACAACCATCTGTCTCTTCACCGCCTGTCAGGCAGTCAGAGAGTTCTGAAATGGAGCCTGCTGAGTCTCTGCTTCTGTTCTCAGAATCTGTTGGCTTGCAAAAGGGGCCCAGCCAAGCAGCATTGGAACATGAAGAAGAGGCAGTATGCAGTGATGCGCAACAGCTGTGTCTCTCTGAATCTGAAGGGGGCGGGTGAGCCAGTGCCGATGGTCAGCACACCGCAGAACGCATCTGATGATGATGAGACTCAGGTGCCAGTTTCTGTTGAGCATGGTGCTGGCCAGACCACCCAACAGCAGTGGTGTTGGAAGAGGGTAGTGGAGATGATGAGGTCCAAGACCCAACATGGCGTGAGGAACAGGAAGGTGGTGGTAGCAGCTCTGAGGAAGAGATTGCCCCAACGGTCCAAACAGTAGGGAGAGGTAGGCTGCAGACTCGGTTGCCTGTAGCCTCCAGTTTGGCACCGTTCGTAGCAGTTCTCTTTCCAACAGCCAAAACGGGCGCTCCCAGGACTTGCACTGCGTGGTCCTTTTTTGACACACTTGCAGATGATATTTGCTATGTCAAATGCAAGCTGTGGTAATCAAAAAGTAAAAAGAGGTAAAAGTGTCATGTAATAGTGTTGAGCGATACGATACTGCAAATATCGGGTATCGGCCGATATTGCTCTATCGGCCTTTCGATAGTTCGTTTCGATATTTTCGTCTTATCGGATACCGGAATCGGAAGTACCCATAATTCTTTGCGAGGCAATGTGATTTTAGTCAGCCAATGAGGAATCCTAAGAAGTGTGGGCACATCTGTACTGCTGCGGTCATGTTAACTAATGGCATGGCTGTGATTGGATGCTGAAACGATGTCAGAATGCACTTAAAAGGCGCCGCCGCCATTTTAGCGTCACTGTGCTGTGAATTCAGTAAGGGACAGAACCGCTGCTGTGCGTACTCTGAGGGACAGTTAGAGATTGCGATTTAGTGTACTGTGCTGTAGGCAGGCTAGCACCAACCGCTGTGTAAACCTTCCTTTTGCCTGCAGTGTTGTTTTAACAGCTCTGCAAGGTGTGTGTGAGTGCAGGTGACGCTGCAGTTTGCTCTGCATGCAACGCTGTCTGTAGGCATCTGCACGTGTCACTCACAGACTCTTTTTTTTTCTTCAGTGTAATTCTTGCTGCTCCATGCAATTTAACTATTAGTGTGACGCGCTTCCATCCGGTATACAATACAGTTATGGCCAAAAGTTTTGAGAATGACACAAATATTATATTTTCACATGATCTGCTGCCCTCTGGTTTTTATGTGTGTTTGACAGATGTTTTTATCACAGACAGAAATTATAATAATTGCAAACATATGAGTAACAAAAGCTTATATTGACAGTTAGAATGGTTAATGCAGCAAGTCAATATTTGCAGTGTTGACCCTTCTTCTTCATGGACCTCTGCAATTCTCCCTGGCATGCTCTCAATCAACTTCTGGACCAAATCCTGATGATAGCAGTCCATTCTTGCACAATCAATGCTTTAATTTTGTCAGAATTTTTTAGGTTTTTGTTTGTCCACCCATCTCTTGATGATTGACCACAAGTTCTCAATGGGATTAAGATCTGGGGAGTTTCCAGGCCATGGACCCCCAAAAACTCTATGTTTTGTTCCCTGAGTCATTTAGTTATCACCTTTGCTTTATGGCAAGGTGCTCCATCGTGCTGGAAAAGGCATTGTTGATCGCCAAACTGCTCTTGGGGTTGGGAGAAGTTGCTCTTGGAGGACATTCTGGTACCATTCTTTATTCAGGGCTGTGTTTTTAGGCAAGACTGTGAGAGAGCCAATTCCTTGGCTGAGAAGCAACCCCACACATGAATGGTTTCAAGATGCTTAACAGTGGCATGAGACAAGACTGGTAGTAGCGCTCACCTTGTCTTCTCCGAATGAGGCGTTTTTCCTGATGTCCCAAACAATCGAAAAGGGGATTCATCAGAGAAAATAACTTTACCCCAGTCCTCAGCAGTCCACTGCCTGTACTTTTTGCAGAATATAGTCTGTCCATGATGTTTTTTCTGGAGAGAAGTGGCTTCTTTGCTGCCCTCCTTGAGACCAGGCCTTGCTCCAAGAGTCTCCGCCTCACAGTGCGTTCAGATGCATCACAACTGCCTGTTGCCATTCCTGAGCAAGCTCTGCACTGCTGGTAGCCCGATCCCGCAGCTAAAACACTTTTAAGAGATGGTCCTGGCACTTGCTGGTCTTTCTTGGGCGCCCTGAAGCCTTTTTGGCAACAATGGAACCTCTCTCCTTGAGTTCTTGATGATGCGATAGATTGTTGACTGAGGTGCAATCTTTCTAGCTGTGATACTCTTCCCTGTTAGGCCATTTTTGTGGCATTGCAATGATGACTGCACGTGTTTCTTTAGAGATAACCATGGTTAACAGAAGAGAAACAATGATGCCAAGCACCAGCCTCCTTTTAAAAGTGTCCAGTGGTGTCATTCTTACTTAATCATGACAGATTGATCTCCAGCCATGTCCTCATCAACACCCACACCTGTGTTAATGGAGCAATCACTGAAAAGAGGTTAGCTGGTCCTTTTAAGGCAGGGCTGCAATGATGTTGAAATGTGTTTTGGGGGATAAATTCATTTTCTAGCCAAATATTTGACTTTGCAAGTAATTGCTGTTAAGATGATCACTCTTTATAACATTCTGGAGTATATGCAAATTGCCATTAGAAAAAGTGAAGCAGTAGACTTTGTAAAAATTAATATTTGTGTCATTCTCAAAACTTTTGGCCATGACTGTACATTGGTTGCAAACACTATAGAAGTAGACAAAGGAGTAGCCTTTCACAGATTGTGAACAGTTGTGTTTCAGTGTTCACTTCAGTCTGTGTTTTTTATTTTTTTGAGTGCACATCACGCTCCAGTTACTTGTTCAAGCACTGCTGCTTGTACTCTGCTGAGCATGTCTCAGTGGCTCATCCTTTTCATTTATCTCCAATTGGTTCTGCTCCATTCCATTTAAAATATAATCTATTAGTGTGACGCGCTTCCATCCGTATACAATACATTGGTTGCAAACACTATAGAAGTAGAAAAGGAGTAGCCTTTCACAGATTGTGACAGTTGTGTTTCAGTGTTCACTTCAGTCTGTGTTTTTTATTTTTTCAGTGCACATCACGCTCCAGTTACTTGTTCAAGCACTGCTGCTTGTACTCTGCTGAGCGTGTCTCAGTGGCTCATCCTTTTCATTTATCTCCAATTGGTTCTGCTCCTTTCCCATTTAAAATATAATCTATTAGTGTGACGCGCTTCCATCCGTATACAATACATTGGTTGCAAACACTATAGAAGTAGACAAAGGAGTAGCCTTTCACAGATTGTGAACAGTTGTGTTTCAGTGTTCACTTCAGTCTGTGTTTTTTATTTTTTGAGTGCACATCACGCTCCAGTTACTTGTTCAAGCACTGCTGCTTGTACTCTGCTGAGCGTGTCTCAGTGGCTCATCCTTTTCATTTATCTCCAATTGGTTCTGCTCCATTCCATTTAAAATATAATCTATTAGTGTGACGCGCTTCCATCCGTATACAATACATTGGTTGCAAACACTATAGAAGTAGACAAAGGAGTAGCCTTTCACAGATTGTGAACAGTTGTGTTTCAGTGTTCACTTCAGTCTGTGTTTTTTATTTTTTGAGTGCACATCACGCTCCAGTTACTTGTTCAAGCACTGCTGATTGTACTCTGCTGAGCGTGTCTCAGGGGCTCATCCTTTTCATTTATCTCCAATTGGTTCTGCTCCATTTCATTTAAAATATAATCTATTAGTGTGACGCGCTTCCATCCGTATACAATACATTGGTTGCAAACACTATAGAGTAGACAAAGGAGTAGCCTTTCACAGACTGTGAACAGTTGTGTTTCAGTGTTCACTTCAGTCTCTGCGTAATAACCACACTTAGGCCTTATAACTTTTCTGACTTTTCTTTCTCAATCTACCAAGATGAAGAAGTCAGTGAGTAAGGCACGTGGTCGTGGCCGTGGAGTTTCAGCAGGGAGAGGACGTGGGGATTCTGTGGCTGCTGCCGCCCTCAGTGACACAGCATCCACCAGTTTTCCCCGTGAGCGTTCCTTTATGTGCACTTTGGTAGGAGCTCGGCGTGCCCCCTGCTGCGGGAAGAACAAATTGAAGCCGTTGTTGGTTGGATGGCAGCCAATGCATCGACTTCAATTCCTTCCACCTCCTCTCAGGAACACAACACTGTTGAGCAACCATCTGTCTGTTCACCGCCTGTCAAATTGCCCAGGCAGTCAGAGAGTTCTGTACAGGAGCCAGCTGAGTCTCTGCTTCTGTTCTCAGAATTGTTGGCTCGCAAACACGGGCACAGGCAAGCAGCTTTCTGCAATTTGAAGAAGAGGGAGTATGCAGTGATGCGCAACAGCTGTGTCTCTCTCAATCTGAAGAGGCGGTGAGCCAGTGCTGATGGACAGCACACCGCAGAACGCATCTTATGATGATGATGAGATCAGGTGCCAGGTTTTGTGGAGCATGGTGCTGCCCAGACCATCCAACACAGCAGGTGTTGGAAGAGGGTAGTGGAGATGATGAAGTCCGAGACCCAACATGGCGTGAGCAACAGGAAGGTCGTGGGAGCAGCTCTGAGGAAGAGATTGTCCCAACGGTACAAAGAGGAGAGAGAGGTAGGCTGCAGACTCGCTTGCCTGTAGCCTCCAGTTTGGCACCTGTTGGGAGCAGTTCTCTTAGAAATGTCAAAATTGGCGCTCCCATGACTTGCACTGCGTGGTCCTTTTTTGACATACTTGTAGATGATATTTGCTATGTTCAATGCAAGCTGTGTAAGCAAAAAGTTAAAAGAGGTAAAAATATCAGTAACCTGAATACCACAAATATGTGGAAACATGTACGGACAAAGCACGTAGCTGAGTTACAAAGACACACTGGAGATGTAGGCCAACCTACAGCAGCACCTACATTTTTAGGTCATGTTCGAGCCTCTACCTCCAGCTCTCACACACCTGGTTCGGCTTCCTCACAGGATCTCCATGGAAGAACCTCGGTCACTGTTGTCCATAGACAAACTGTTATTCCACCCACTGCAGCAAGTTCACAGTCATCGTCACACTCCCAGAACAAAAAACAGCCATCGGTAACACAGGCATGGGATAAAAGACGGCCATACTCGGCAAACCATCCACGAGCACAGGCTCTGAATGCTGGCCTTGCAAAACTCCTGTCCCTTGAAATGCTGTCATTCAGGCTGGTGGAGACTGACAGTTTCAGGAACTTTATGGCATTGGCAGTCCCACAATATAATGTGCCAAGCCGATTTTATTTCAGCAGGCAAGCTGTCCCTGCTCTGCAAAAACATGTCGAGGGAAACATTAAACATGCGCTACTAAACGCCGTCAGTAGCAGGGTCCACCTGACCACCGATGCGTGGACCAGTACCCATGGCCAGGGACGATACCTTTCCCTCACTGCCCATTGGGTCAATGTTGTGGAGCCGGGTACAGATCTTGCCAGTGGCGCTGTACGTGTTCTGCCAACTCCAAGGATTGCAGGAATCCAGTCTGTGCACATTGATTCCTCCTCCTACTCCAGTTCCTCAGAATCATCGCTGCACGAGCCGTCACGGTATACCTCCACATGGACCCGTGAACGCTTACCTGTTGCGACCGATATGAGCACAGCCATGGCCAAACGTCAACAGGCCGTCCTGAAATTAATTCCCATGTGGAATCGAAGCCACACAGAGCAGGAGCTCTGGGATGCCATCAAGCAGGAGAGCGACGTGTGGTTTTTGTCAGCTAATCTCCAGCCAGGCTTGGTAGTGTGTGACAATGGCCGAAATCTGGTGGCAGCTCTGGGCCTTGGCAACCTCACTCACATACCATGTCTGGCACATGTGCTCAACTTGGTCGTGCAGAGTTTTTTGAGGGACTATCCGGATCTTGATGCACTGCTGCACAAGGTCCGCCTAGAGTGCGCTCACTTGCGACGTTCCAGCATGGCCAGATCGCGCATTGCAGCTCTGCAAGTCAGATTTCGCCTTCCTGAACAACACATCATATGTGACGTACCCACCAGGTGGAATTCCACGTTACATATGTTGGAGCGGTTGTGTGAGCAGCAGCCAGCAGTAATGGAGTATCAGCTGCATCAGGCGCAATCAACTCGCAATTTTCGCCGTTCACACTTCATCACTACTGAGTGGGCCTCTATGAAGGACATCTGCGACGTTTTGCGTGCGTTTGATGTCTCAACGCGGATGGCGAGTGCAGATGATGCACTAGTCAGCATGACTGTTCCCCTTATCTGCCTGCTTCAGAAATCACTGAAAGCACTAAAGGAAGAGGTTTTGGAAGAGGTGGAGGATGAGGAGTCACAAATTCAATTACCTTCAGGACAGTCAGCGCAACGTGGTTCCTCACAAAGGGCTGGGCAGGGCTCACTTTGTGAGGAGGATGAGGAGGAGTCAATGGAGGAGGAAGACATCGCTCCAGAGGGAGGTACACAACGCTCTAGTCAGTATGTAGAGCGAGGGTGGGGTGATGCAGAGCAGGCAGAGATGACGCATCTTGCAGGGGACAGCGTTTCTTGGCCAGTTGGGAGTCTGCAGCACATGGTTGATTTCATGCTGCAGTGCCTGAGAAACGACCGCCGCATCGCCCACATTCTCACCACGTCTGATTATTGGGTGTACACCCTCCTAGACCTCGCTACCAGGACAACTTACAAAGCCTCATCACACCGTTGAACCGGGAGCGTAAAATGCGGGAGTACCAAGACACACTGGTGCAATCCATAATGTTCTCCATTCCAGCCCAGAGCACTGCTGCTGCTACTGCTTTACAAAGCAGCTCTGTGCGTCGAGGCAGTGGAGACAGCTCTGCAACAAGAGGGAGCACAAGCAGCGCCTCTGCACAGGGCAAGACCAGTATGTTCCAAATGTGGCGAAGTTTTGTGGCAGCGCCACAAATGTCTACACCATCCGAGACGGCTCCAGTCAGCAGGAGGCAACGTTTCCGTAAGATGGTGACAGACTACATGTCTTTCCCTCTCAGTGTACTCCTAGATGGCTCTTCCCCATTCAAGTTTTGGGTCTCTAAGCTGGATACATGGCCAGAGCTTAGCCAGTATGCATTGGAGGTGCTGGCTTGCCCTGCTGCCAGTGTATTATCGTAGCGCGTCTTAAGTGCTGCAGGTGGTGTACTAACAGACCGTCACATGCGACTATCCTCCGATAATGTAGACTGGCTTACTTTTCTGAAAATGAACAAGGCATGGATCTCGCCAGAATTTGTCTGTCCGTTTTCAGATTAAATAACTGGTTCGCAACGTTATCCATGTCTCCTGTTATGTTCATCTTTCTACCACCTGAACTCTACTCCCTGGGCTACAACACTGCCAGTTGCTGCTCAGAAGTGTCATGTCCACAGACCAATACACAAGCTATAGTGTTAGTGGGGTTCAGTAACGCCAGCTGTTCCCCTGCTGTGTGTCCGGCAAGAAGTCTCCTGTTCCCTACACATGCACAGAAAAACCCATGTCGAACATGCTCCAAATAGGGAAGAGCCGTCACCCTGATTGTTATGCTTAAAACAGGAAATTGTGAAGTTTTCCAGGCCTAGAATGATAAATTTTTATGACAAATATGGACAAATAATAATTTGTCATCACAGCGCATATCTGCACATGTCTATTACAAATGGTAACAAAAACTAAAACATAGTCTTCACTTTTGAAATTAATGCATAAAAGTACATTTCATACTTATCAATTAATGCTTTTTAAGGAACTTTATCTGTACCTGTAAGATAATGCAGTCAATGGATGTACGAATCATAAAATCCTCATCATCATCATCACGAGTTTTATTTATGACAGACATTATAAAATACACATACTGATGCCAACTGTAACTTCACACACCATATATGAAATGGCCAGCATCTAAACCTGGTAATAATGTGCAATAATAAATTATTACATCTAGAAAGTGCATCATGCATACTGATAATAGGTAGTTATACCTGCAAGTGCTGTTGAAACAACCACAACAGATATAAATTAATAATGGTATATAGGTATCACAGTGCATAGTTACTCATGGACAATGTCGATGTAATACTGTACCTCAATAAAGTCAGCGTCAACCATTATGCTTGTTAGTCTTGTAGATTGTTAAAGAGGGAACGGTCTTTTTTTGTTGGTCATAGGTGGAGTATTAGACAGTAAATGATTACTGCTGTCGTATTTTTGGCGTCCCTAGGGCGCAATAACGCTGCGTAACGTCACATTTTATAGAGTCATCTAATTGACACACGCTACCCTACCCTACGCGTGACAGTAGGAAGGTAGTGTTGACGGATAAAGCCTTGCGCAACCAGACATGCTTTTACCGTCTTCAACACTGTACAAGCAAAAAATGCATGATTGCAGCCGCAGACTTTATTGACGTACAGTATAACATCGCCATTACCCATCAGAGGCTGTCCACTGTCTGATACAGACATAGAATATATCTTTGCTATCCGTAGCCTTTGTTTCACCTACACTTGCAGGCACACACTTAAATTGTGACAATGCATAATGTTTTTTAAATGGTTATTTTTTATCGTACATTATTGTGTCATCACATTGATGAGTCCATGCTGGACATGTCATACATGCTGTACAAAGTAACGATTTTATTAACTTAAATAATTGAAATGTCTGTGACTGTCACATCTAAATTGCAATGATGATGATGATGAGTGACTATTACAAAATCCATTGTCTTCACTATGTTATGGTTTAACATAGCGTTCCTTAAGGATTATTCATAAATACAAAAATGGACGTTTATTCTTAAATTTACAACACTATATTTTGTAACCAATTTTTTGGGTGGTGTGTTGTTCCATTTCTTGTTGGCATGTGCATATATGCGTTTATATTTGCAGTGTCTTTATTTTTATTCTTGAAGTTAGGAAACATGTGTATCTTCGTACCGTGTTAGCCAGTAGATAGAAAAATATTTAGACTTGAGAGTTCGCAGTGGTTGATACCTTTTAATGGATAACTGAAAAGATGGTAACAAATTGCAAGCTTTTGAGGCTACTCACGTCTCTTCATCAGGCAAAGACTAAAACAAAAAATGAAGCATCACATATTTCTATACACAACAGGACACAGGAATAGTGCAATAGGTAAGACAAGTAAGTGACGTGTAGCAGAACTGTCATTATCACAGAGGGATGAACATAAATATTGGAACAGTTCCTAGATAAGGATAGAAAGTTTTATTGCCCTCTGATTGGGGTCTGGTTTTGTGTTTTCATGCCCCTGGAAGGGCAGAGACGCAGATTCCTTAATTGATATAGAATGACATAAATCCGTGTGATCTATTCATTCCATCACTAACAGTGTCAAAGGTCATGATGAGCTTATATTCTGAAACCTTTGTATCTTTCTCATATTTGAAGTTATATTTTAATACCAGTAATTCCATATCCATCATGCTATGACCGGGCATACAAAAGTGTTTTGCCACAGGTAAATCCATTATTTTTTCTCTTATTGTGTGGCGCTGATAATTCATCCTTGTTCTCATTTTTTGGCTGGTCTCCCCTCACTTGTCCCTCCCTCACTTGTCTTACCTATTCCTGTGTCTTGTTGTGTGTAGAAATATGTGCAAACACAAAAGCCTACTTATGCTATAGGATACTGATGGTCAACCTTGTCACTCCATAGCTTAGACAAATCCAACTCACATCATGACTCAAATGCTGCAATGTTGGAAGTGCATAATGTGGGTTGAACTTTGACAACTGCTGCAGTGCGAAGGTTATACTTCAGTGTTCTTGCCTTTTAAATAAAAGCATACAAGTAAATATAATAATCCAATGTTGATTAAGGGATGTGATGTACACCTGTAATATTGTGCAAACAATGCATGTAGGAATAGTCCTCTTCAACATTACTTATATTTGTGTCATTTTAAAAAATACATATTTAATTAGAAAGTTAACAGCCCATATCATAAAGGTCCTTCATGTAAACATGATAATCGCTAACAAAAATCATGCATTACCTTGGTAAAGTCAATAGTGCATAGTCACAATAGCAAAATATATACCTGTAAGTGGTGCTGAAAGAACGACAACTGATAGAATAGGTGAATGATATCTATTTATCAGACTGAATAGCGACACCTGTACAATGTCGATATAATACTGTACCTTAACAAAACAGCTGTGTCACACCTCACACTCGTTTTTCTTGTAGCTTGTTATGTAATAGGGCACATGCGTGTATGTTTCATCATAGGTGCATGTTTACTGAGTAAAGCAGTCATGACAACGCCTTTGTGTTGTCGGTACGCTTGCGATGATGAACGATGCGCACCGTGAATGTTAGTCTGCGTCATAAGACGTACAGACGCTCCAATACCCAACGCGTCACAGCAGGAAGCCAGTCTGTGCGTCCAAACAAAGGCGCAACCATACATGCACGTAACCTTTATAAAGCTATATAAAAAAAAAGGATGTAGTAGTAACGCACACTTTATTGAGGTACAGTATTACATCGCCATTCACCATCTGTGGCTATGCAGTCTCATCTATATATACCTTATCTATCCGTTGTCATGCTTGCAAGTCCACAGTCAGGCATAAATATCTGTTTTCACTCTGCACTATGCACTTTTTAAATTTTTTGTTTGTTAATATAAATGATTGGCACATATTATCAGTATTACATGATGGAAATTTTAGATATTTTTAAAAAAAATTTAGTGATATTATTCACCAAATGTAAAGTTTTATGAATGTCAAAGATAACTTGTAATGCTGATTATGTTTTTAAGTCAGCCATTCATTGTCTACACAATAAAAATGGTGTACATACTGTTACTGATATGTACTTGTATGCTTTTATTTTAAACCGTATAGCAGATTTTTAACCTATTTTAATTGTGGTTTGCATTGCTTTTCAACATGTTAATGTATGCGTTTATGTTTGTCAATTATTAATTTACATATATTTTTTAAAGTAAAATCATCATCTTATGGTACTAAAGGTTATATTTCTCTTGTTTGGAGTATAGACATTTTTAATTGACACGTAACAAGGAAAATACTTGATATAGTATTTAAACATCCTCCTTGACCCTGGGCTCCAACAACGCCAGTTGTTGCTCGGAAGTGCTGTTAGCACAGTCAACACTTGCTCCTGTGTTACTGGGGTTCAGTAATGTCAGCTGTTCCCTGCTGTGTGAACGGCAAACAGTCCTGCTGCCTCCACCATGTTCTCTTCTCATCCCTGGGCTACAACACCACCAGTTGTTGCTCGGAAGTGCTGTTAGCACAGTCAACACTTGCTCCTGTGTTACTGGGGTTCAGTAATGTCAGCTGTTCCCCTGCTGTGTGTACGGCAAACAGTCCTGCTGCCTCCACCCTGTTGTCTTCTCATCCCTGGGCTCCAACACCGCCAGTTGTTGCCTGGAAGTGCTGTTAGCACAGTCAACACTTGCTCCTGTGTTACTGGGGTTCAGTAATGTCAGCTGTTCCCCTGCTGTGTGCACGGCAAAAAGTCCTGCTGCCTCCACCATGTTCTCTTCTCATCCCTGGGCTCCAACACCGCCAGTTGTTGCTCGGAAGTGCTGTTAGCACAGTCAACACTTGCTCCTGTGTTACTGGGGTTCAGTAATGTCAGCTGTTCCCCTGCTGTGTGAACGGCAAAAATTCCTGCTGCCTCCACCATGTTCTCTTCTCATCCCTGGGCTACAACACCGCCAGTTGTTGCTCGGAAGTGCTGTTAGCACAGTCAACACTTGCTCCTGTGTTACTGGGGTTCAGTAATGTCAGCTGTTCCCCTGCTGTGTGTACGGCAAACAGTCCTGCTGCCTCCACCCTGTTGTCTTCTCATCCCTGGGCTCCAACACCGCCAGTTGTTGCCTGGAAGTGCTGTTAACACAGTCAACACTTGCTCCTGTGTTACTGGGGTTCAGTAATGTCAGCTGTTCCCCTGCTGTGTGAACGGCAAAAAGTCCTGCTGCCTCCACCATGTTCTCTCTCATCCCTGGGCTACAACACCGCCAGACTTTATTGACGTACAGTATAACATCGCCATTACCCATCAGAGACTGTCCACTGTCTGATACAGACATAGAATATATCTTTGCTATCCGTAGCCTTTGTTTCACCTACACTTGCAGGCACACACTTAAATTGTGACAATGCATAATGTTTTTTTAAATGGTTATTTTTTATCGTACATTATTGTGTCATCACATTGATGAGTCCATGCTGGACATGTCATACATGCTGTACAAAGTAACGATTTTATTAACTTAAATAATTGAAATGTCTGTGACTGTCACATCTAAATTGCAATGATGATGATGATGAGTGACTATTACAAAATCCATTGTCTTCACTATGTTATGGTTTAACATAGCGTTCCTTAAGCATTATTCATAAATACAAAAATGGACGTTTATTCTTAAATTTACAACACTATATTTTGTAACCAATTTTTTGGGTGGTGTGTTGTTCCATTTCTTGTTGGCATGTGCATATATGCGTTTATATTTGCAGTGTCTTTATTTTTATTCTTGAAGTTAGGAAACATGTGTATCTTCGTACCGTGTTAGCCAGTAGATAGAAAAATATTTAGACTTGAGAGTTCGCAGTGGTTGATACCTTTTAATGGATAACTGAAAAGATGGTAACAAATTGCAAGCTTTCGAGGCTACTCACGTCTCTTCATCAGGCGAAGACTAAAACAAAAAATGAAGCATCACATATTTCTATACACAACAGGACACAGGAATAGTGCAATAGGTAAGACAAGTAAGTGACGTGTAGCAGAACTGTCATTATCACAGAGGGATGAACATAAATATTGGAACAGTTCCTAGATAAGGATAGAAAGTTTTATTGCCCTCTGATTGGGGTCTGGTTTTGTGTTTTCATGCCCCTGGAAGGGCAGAGACGCAGATTCCTTAATTGATATAGAATGACATAAATCCGTGTGATCTATTCATTCCATCACTAACAGTGTCAAAGGTCATGATGAGCTTATATTCTGAAACCTTTGTATCTTTCTCATATTTGAAGTTATATTTTAATACCAGTAATTCCATATCCATCATGCTATGACCAGGCATACAAAAGTGTTTTGCCACAGGTAAATCCATTATTTTTTCTCTTATTGTGTGGCGCTGATAATTCATCCTTGTTCTCATTTTTGGCCGGTCTCCCCTCACTTGTCCCTCCCTCACTTGTCTTACCTATTCCTGTGTCCTGTTGTGTGTAGAAATATGTGATTCTTCATTTTTTGTTTTAGTCTTAGCCTGATGAAGAGACCTGAGTAGTCTCGAAAGCTTGAAATTTGTTACCATATTTTCAGTTAGCCATTAAACGGTATCAACCACAGAGGACTCTCAAGTATAAATATTTTTCTATTCTTGGAATTGAAATTCATCATTTTATTGTCCTAGTAAAACTTAATTTATTCTTGTTTGAAGTACATACATTTGCAATGGCCACGTAACAAGGCAATAACTCAATATTTTATGCCTACACCCTCCTTGACCCTGGGCTTCAACACCGCCAGTTGCTGCTCAGAAGTGTTAGATGCACAGATGAAAACAATCGCTGATGTGTTTGTGGGGTTCAGTAACGCCTGCTGTTCCCCTGCTGTGTGTCTGGCAAAAATTACTGCTGCTAACTACAACTTCAACTTCAAACATCTCATACTAAGCCTCTGCCTACACCCTCCTTGACCCTGGGCTTCAACACCGCCAGTTGCTGCTCAGAAGTGTTAGATGCACAGATGAAAACAATCGCTGATGTGTTTGTGGGGTTCAGTAACGCCTGCTGTTCCCCTGCTGTGTGTCTGGCAAAAATTACTGCTGCTAACTACAACTTCAACTTCAAACATCTCATACTAGGCCTCTGCCTACACCCTCCTTGACCCTGGGCTTCAACACCGCCAGTTGATGCTCAGAAGTGTTAGATGCACAGATGAAAACAATCGCTGATGTGTTTGTGGGGTTCAGTAACGCCTGCTGTTCCCCTGCTGTGTGTCCGGCAAAATTACTGCTAGCTACCTAATCATGGTGAAAAAAACATGACATGTCAAAGTGTCTAGTGCTACACATAGATATGAGGCTACACCCTGATTTCTAAGCTGTAAACATTTGAAACGTCAACTTTAAAACCATAAAATGATTAGTCTTTGTCACAAATCTGTAACAAAATAATTGTGATTGTGACATATTATTACAGATATGCACATGTCGAAAACAAATGCAAACACAAAAGCCTACTTATGCTATAGGATACTGATGGTCAACCTTGTCACTCCATAGCTTAGACAAATCCAACTCACATCATGACTCAAATGCTGCAATGTTGGAAGTGCATAATGTGGGTTGAACTTTGACAACTGCTGCAGTGCGAAGGTTATACTTCAGTGTTCTTGCCTTTTAAATAAAAGCATACAAGTAAATATAATAATCCAATGTTGATTAAGGGACGTGATGTACACCTGTAATATTGTGCAAACAATGCATGTAGGAATAGTCCTCTTCAACATTACTTATATTTGTGTCATTTTAAAAAATACATATTTAATTAGAAAGTTAACAGCCCATATCATAAAGGTCCTTCATGTAAACATGATAATCGCTAACAAAAATCATGCATTACCTTGGTAAAGTCAATAGTGCATAGTCACAATAGCAAAATATATACCTGTAAGTGGTGCTGAAAGAATGACAACTGATAGAATAGGTGAATGATATCTATTTATCAGACTGAATAGCGACACCTGTACAATGTCGATATAATACTGTACCTTAACAAAACAGCTGTGTCACACCTCACACTCGTTTTTCTTGTAGCTTGTTATGTAATAGGGCACATGCGTGTATGTTTCATCATAGGTGCATGTTTACTGAGTAAAGCAGTCATGACAACGCCTTTGTGTTGTCGGTACGCTTGCGATGATGAACGATGCGCACCGTGAATGTTAATCTGCGTCATAAGACGTACAGACGCTCCAATACCCAACGCGTCACAGCAGGAATCCAGTCTGTGCGTCCAAACAAAGGCGCAACCATACATGCACGTAACCTTTTATAAAGCTATATAAAAAAAAAGGATGTAGTAGTAACGCACACTTTATTGAGGTACAGTATTACATCGCCATTCACCATCTGTGGCTATGCAGTCTCATCTATATATACCTTATCTATCCGTTGTCATGCTTGCAAGTCCACAGTCAGGCATAAATATCTGTTTTCACTCTGCACTATGCACTTTTTAAATTTTTTGTTTGTTAATATAAATGATTGCCACATATTATCAGTATTACATGATGGAAATTTTAGATATTTTTAAAAAAAATTTAGTGATATTATTCACCAAATGTAAAGTTTTATGAATGTCAAAGATAACTTGTAATGCTGATTATGTTTTTAAGTCAGCCATTCATTGTCTACACAATAAAAATGGTGTACATACTGTTACTGATATGTACTTGTATGCTTTTATTTTAAACCGTATAGCAGATTTTTAACCTATTTTAATTGTGGTTTGCATTGCTTTTCAACATGTTAATGTATGCGTTTATGTTTGTAAATTATTAATTTACATATATTTTTTTAAGTAAAATCATCATCTTATGGTACTAAAGGTTATATTTCTCTTGTTTGGGGTATAGACATTTTTAATTGACACGTAACAAGGAAAATACTTGATATAGTATTTAAACATCCTCCTTGACCCTGGGCTCCAACACCGCCAGTTGTTGCTCGGAAGTGCTGTTAGCACAGTCAACACTTGCTCCTGTGTTACTGGGGTTCAGTAATGTCAGCTGTTCCCCTGCTGTGTGAACGGCAAAAAGTCCTGCTGCCTCCACCATGTTCTCTTCTCATCCCTGGGCTACAACACCACCAGTTGTTGCTCGGAAGTGCTGTTAGCACAGTCAACACTTGCTCCTGTGTTACTGGGGTTCAGTAATGTCAGCTGTTCCCCTGCTGTGTGTACGGCAAACAGTCCTGCTGCCTCCACGCTGTTGTCTTCTCATCCCTGGGCTCCAACACCGCCAGTTGTTGCCTGGAAGTGCTGTTAGCACAGTCAACACTTGCTCCTGTGTTACTGGGGTTCAGTAATGTCAGCTGTTCCCCTGCTGTGTGCACGGCAAAAAGTCCTGCTGCCTCCACCATGTTCTCTTCTCATCCCTGGGCTCCAACACCGCCAGTTGTTGCTCGGAAGTGCTGTTAGCACAGTCAACACTTGCTCCTGTGTTACTGGGGTTCAGTAATGTCAGCTGTTCCCCTGCTGTGTGAACGGCAAAAAGTCCTGCTGCCTCCACCATGTTCTCTTCTCATCCCTGGGCTACAACACCGCCAGTTGTTGCTCGGAAGTGCTGTTAGCACAGTCAACACTTGCTCCTGTGTTACTGGGGTTCAGTAATGTTAGCTGTTCCCCTGCTGTGTGTACGGCAAACAGTCCTGCTGCCTCCACCCTGTTGTCTTCTCATCCCTGGGCTCCAACACCGCCAGTTGTTGCCTGGAAGTGCTGTTAACACAGTCAACACTTGCTCCTGTGTTATTGGGGTTCAGTAATGTCAGCTTTTCCCCTGCTGTGTGAACGGCAAAAAGTCCTGCTGCCTCCACCATGTTCTCTTCTCATCCCTGGGCTCCAACACCGCCAGTTGTTGCTCGGAAGTGCTGTTAGCACAGTCAACACTTGCTCCTGTGTTACTGGGGTTCAGTAATGTCAGCTGTTCCCCTGCTGTGTGAACGGCAAAAAGTCCTGCTGCCTCCACCATGTTCTCTTCTCATCCCTGGGCTACAACACCGCCAGTTGTTGCTCGGAAGTGCTGTTAGCACAGTCAACACTTGCTCCTGTGTTACTGGGGTTCAGTAATGTCAGCTGTTCCCCTGCTGTGTGTACGGCAAACAGTCCTGCTGCCTCCACCCTGTTGTCTTCTCATCCCTGGGCTCCAACACCGCCAGTTGTTGCCTGGAAGTGCTGTTAGCACAGTCAACACTTGCTCCTGTGTTACTGGGGTTCAGTAATGTCAGCTGTTCCCCTGCTGTGTGAACGGCAAAAAGTCCTGCTGCCTCCACCATGTTCTCTTCTCATCCCTGGGCTACAACACCGCCAGTTGTTGCTCGGAAGTGCTGTTAGCACAGTCAACACTTGCTCCTGTGTTACTGGGGTTCAGTAATGTCAGCTGTTCCCCTGCTGTGTGAATGGCAAAAAGTCCTGCTGCCTCCACCATGTTCTCTTCTCATCCCTGGGCTACAACACCGCCAGTTGTTGCTCGGAAGTGCTGTTAGCACAGTCAACACTTGCTCCTGTGTTACTGGGGTTCAGTAATGTCAGCTGTTCCCCTGCTGTGTGAACGGCAAAAAGTCCTGCTGCCTCCACCATGTTCTCTTCTCATCCCTGGGCTTCAACACCGCCAGTTGTTGCTCGGAAGTGCTGTTAGCACAGTCAACACTTGCTCCTGTGTTACTGGGGTTCAGTAATGTCAGCTGTTCCCCTGCTGTGTGAACGGCAAAAAGTCCTGCTGCCTCCACCATGTTCTCTTCTCATCACTGGGCTCCAACACCGCCAGTTGTTGCTCGGAAGTGCTGTTAGCACAGTCAACACTTGCTCCTGTGTTACTGGGGTTCAGTAATGTCAGCTGTTCCCCTGCTGTGTGAACGGCAAAAAGTCCTGCTGCCTCCACCATGTTTCTTCTCATCCCTGGGCTTACAACACCGCCAGTTGTTGCTCGGAAGTGCTGGTTATGCACAGTCTCAACACTTGCTCCTGTGTTACTGGGGTTCAGTAATGTCAGTTTGTTCCCCTGCTGTGTGACGGCAAAAAGTCTTCGTGCCTCCACCATGTTCTCTTTCATCCCTGGGCTTCAACACCGCCAGTTGTTGCTCGGAAGTGCTGTTCAGACACGTCAAGCACTGTTCTCCGCAGTCCTGCTGTGCCTCCATCTCGGTACCGAGTTCCAGCTAACGTCTGTCCTGGTATGCTTGAGCAGGTTCCCCTGCTGTGTGAACGGCCAAAAGTCCTGCTGCCTCCACCATGTCTCTTCTCATCACTGGGCTCCAACACGCCAGTTGTTGCTCGGGAAGTGCTGTTAGCACAGTCAACACTGCTCCTGTGTTATCTGGGGTTCAGTAAGTCAGCTGTTCCCTGCTGTGTGGAACGGCCAAAAAGTCATGCTGCCTCCCACCTGTTGTCTTCTCATCCCTCCGGGTTCCAGCACAGTCAGCTGGTCCTCGTTACTTGCATTGGCTCTTGTACCTTCTGCTACCCGTCCGGGTTCCAGTACCGTCAGCTGGTTCTCCGCAGTGCCTTTGGCCTTGGTGCCTCCATCTCGGTATCCGAGTTCCAGCAACGTCTGCTGGTCCTTGGTAGTGCTTTGGAGCACAGGTACCTCCTGCTTAGTAACTGTGTCCCAGTAACGTCAGCTGGTCCTCGGTTGTGCCATTGGCTCTTTTCCTTCTGCTGCCCCTCCGGGTTCCAGCACAGTCAGCTGGTCCTCGTTACTTGCATTGGCTCTTGTACCTTCTACTACATTTACAAATTGAAGATTTTTTCAATGCTTTTTTGGGTAATCACTCTGGATCTCCAACAATGAAGACGACGACCCTGATGACCACCCCGAAGAAGATGACGACCACAAGGACGACGAGCATCAAGCCAACCAGCCTAAACACCATCACAAAGAAGAAATAAAAGATTACCAAACAGGACTAAGAAGGTTAAGACAAACTACAAGATACAGAACAAGAGACTTAAGAACAATAAGCAGAAGATCAAAAAGCAGAAGAACATGAAGTATAAGACCAAAATGAAGAGCAAAATATATGCTCTAAATTATAAGCAGAAGAAGACTAAGCAGTGTATGGGGGTGAGTCCGTTCCTCCTCGTGGTGCCCCTGAAAAATGCCTGCTGCTGCAGGCTAAACTGAACACGGACAGATACTGTTGTAATTTAAATCTTTTGTGACAGCAAGAACGGAAGGATGAAAAATTCATACTTTGACAGATTACAAGTACAGGATTCTCTGTCACAAATAAGAATATGATGAAGAAGATGAAGTACAATATGAATAAGAATAATAGTTTAATAAGAAGAATATGAGTAATGTTAACAAAAAGATGAATAGCAAGAAGTTTAAGAAGAAGATAAGGAAGGTGAAGATGAAGAATAATTTGATGAAAAAGATGATGCTGCTGAAGATTATGAAGGAGAAAGTGTGTCAAAAGTTAAAAAGGTGAAGAGCATGGAAGTTGTGAAATATACATATTTGCCAAAATAGAAAAAGCGTTAACAACATTGTCAATTTCTTCGTCAATCCGAACATCTTTAAAAAAAAAAATATTTATGCTATTCCATTTGATTGGGTTAAACATCTATGCCTTTAATGTCTCCTCAACCTTCCCCAATACATTCTACATTACTCTTTGTTGTTTTCCTTCATGTACAATTAACCAACAAGGCAAGAATGGGGTTTTTTTAATTCCGATATTTTGTTCCCATAGACTTACATTGGATTTCCGGTATCGGTATCGGGTATCGCCGATATTTTTTGGGTATCGGCGATACCATTCCGATTCCGATACTTTTGGATATCGGAAAGTATCGCTCAACCCTAATGGTGACGCAAAAAACTAGTTTTCACAATGAAAAGCGTCTTTTAGTGTGTGACAGCAGCCCAACATAAAAACCCAATATAAATCTGGTATCGCACTGACCCGAAGAATAAAGTCGCTTAATCACTTATACCGCACGAGAAACGGAATAAAAAATAAATAAAACCCAATTCTTCGCATGCTGTTGATCTTTTCATTCTACCTCCCAAAGATCACAGTAAGGCACATTTAGCCTGCGCTCTGCACTTAGCGCTTACACCGCAGTTTCCGTGTAAATCTCTGAAATATGTGATTCAGACAGAACACCTGGTGGAAAATTCCCTATAATGAGGCAGATGGAGACAATGTGGATGCCATAGCACCTGTGATCAGGGGGTGTCCGTCTTTTTAGGATTGCATAAAAGTGCAGTTTTGTGCACTTCTTAAAGAAGGAAACCGCAGAACAGAGGCCAAACAGAGTCCAGAGTAACTCTGCTGCCTCACTATAGTGAATAGATCCATCGGGGTCTCATCTGAATCACATCACTCAGAGATTTAGATGGAAACCCCAAAGTAAGTGGTCAGCGTAGAGCACTGGATAAATGTGATCTCAAACATTATGTAAAATGTTCCCAATAAAAGCTTCCACTCAATCCACAAAAAAAGCAAGTCTCCACTCAGATCTGTCATTTGTTAATGGAAATATAGGGGGCTTCCATGTTACTGGTAGCACAAAGGCTCTGGAAAAGCAAAATGGCTTCTCACCCCACAAAAGAAATTCAGCACATTCTAGGCTCCCAAATCCAAATGCCCCCTCCCTTCTGAGCCCCAGTGTGCCTGAACAACATTTAGTGCCCACATGTTTGGCATTTCTGTAGTGATGAGAGGCCGCCTAATTTACAGGTGCATGTCTCCAGAAGCATAAGCTGGGCATAATGTACTGGTCCCTACAGCGTACTGGTAACTAAAGTGGCAGCTCGTAATTTTCACTCAGCAACATCCACTGCTGCCTGTTTCTGGAAAACACCCATGAAGTAAAAATCATCACTACATCTGTAGATGAATTCTAAAAGAGTTATAATTTCCAAACTGGAGTCACTTGAGGGGAATTCTGCTTTTCTAGAACTTAGGGGCTCTTTATATGGAACTAGTCTAAGAAAATCTGTGCTCCTGGTGGCAAATAGCGCTCTGTCCCTCCCGAGTCACTCTGTATAGCAAAGTAGTGCTGTACAGCCACATATGGCATATTTCTACATTCAGAAGAAATTGTGGGATAAATTCTAGTGCCATTTTTACCCATTTCCCAGTGTGAAAATGTAAAACTTGGGGCTAACACACAATTTTGGTGGTAAAAATGTAAATTATTTTTCCTTCACTGCCCAATGGTATAAAAGTTTGTGACACACCTGTTGTGTAATATTATCACTGTACCCTAGATGAATTCATTGAGAGGTTTAATTGGTAAAATTGGGTCACTTATGGTGAGTCCTGCTGTTCTGGCACCTCAGGGCCTCTGTCAATGTAACATGGCACCCTCAAACAAGTGCAGCAAAATCTGCACTGTAATAAGGCGCTACTTCCCTTCGAAGCTTTGCACTGTGACTCAAAAGTAGTTTTTGACCACATATGGGGTATCGGTGAACTAAGAAGAAATTGCATAACAAACTTTAGGGTCCATTTTCTCCATTTTAGGGTCCATTTTGTGGGAAAAATGTGATTTCAGCAGCAGATGAAGGAAGGGAGACACACTAGTCATTACTAGTGGGTAGGCGAGCCCACATAGGATAGAAACACCTCAGATTAAAAAAAGTGTTGACCGGCCCCTCCAGCTTATAGGCTCCTCCTACTCCAGCTCTCCAGTCTAAAATTTGAGGTCACAGAGGATAGTCGCTGCTGGAAGCAGCTCCTCAGAAATTTTTTTTATTTTAGTCGGACAGAGACTTGGACCGCCAGTGGTCTAGAGGTCTCAGGGGTCTCAGCGCTGCTGGACGCCCACCTCTCCCTTGGTGGATCTGTGTTACCCTGTAAGGTGGTCCCTGCAGAACCCTGCCGGCCCTGGGGGATGAGGATTGCTTCCCTGGCGGGGACGCAAACCGCGCTTCTGGGGTCACTGCGTTCCCCGCTCTGGGGGGAAGCTACGGGCACAGCGCCACAAATCTCTGAGGGGTCCCTGTGGCACTCAGCTGGGTGAGTACTCCACATTTTAATGTGTTTGAGTGCTTCAGCGGCCGCTGCGGCAGCCGCTGCTACATGTTTTCATGTGTGGTGATTGTGTACTTTTGTCCGCAGGTGGATGCCTGCAGGACATGGGAGCGGGAGCGGAGAAAGGAGTGAGTCGCGCGCTTTTTTTGAAACCGGCGGGGGGCGTGGCTTCGCGCTTTCCCATTTTTTCGCGGGCAGGAAGCGCTCTGAGCGCGCGCTTTACCCTGCCTTTTTTCTCTTCCGGCTTCTCTCCTCTAGCGCGGCGGCCATTACTGAAGGCCTTCTCGGGCTCCTCACTCTCCGCTCTCCCCGACCGACCGAAAGGAAGACACTACACCGCGGCCAGCTGGGTGAGTCGCTTCTACCTGTCAGGGCAGAAGCTTGACCCCCTCACACTCACAGCGCAGGAGGTACTGTCACACGGAACGCTCCCGCTACGATCACAATAGCAACGCTTAATTTTGCAATCGTTTTTTGTGATCGTTTTAATGTCGCTAGTAGCTGCCACAGTGGGCGATCTCATTGACGACGCATAAGTGGTTAGCGATCTCCTTAGCGACTTTGGCAGTCATTGCGATGTACAATTCAGCGCAATATGTTAGCGATCTCGTTGGCGTTCTTGTTTAGTGTGGCATACCTTTGAAACACTGTCCTGCAGCTGTTACCTCATAAGAGGCACCTGGGGCTCGCACACCCTTTTCATTACACAAGGGTTGTGGGGAGTCTGCGACATTAACCCCTTCTTTGCGGTTAACCCTTTATTGGGAGACAGCTGGGGTAGCTCTCTCTTTAAGAGCTTTAACCCTTCAGCGTTCGTTTTGCCTTTGAAAACCACACTGTTCTAGTTGCTGACATGTTTTGACCTGCCATATACTGTGTGAGGGCATGTCGGATCAGGGTCCAGGAGGTGCGGACCATCTCCCAGATCCGCTACAGGATCAGTCTCACGTATCTGACACGCAGACCTCGACGGCGTCAAGCGCAGCGGTCGGAGGTGTCAGTGATGACAAAATGGAAGCCCTCGCTCGTTCTATTAATGGCCTTTCTGACCTTCTAGGTTATTGGGTGTCAGCTAGATCCTCTCATGGTAGGAAGCGACACAGGCCGGTGCCTTCTTCCCGCGTAGCGACTCGGAGATCTCTGGTATGGAGGGTTCCCCTTCGAGCTCGGATGGGGAGATGTCCGATTCGGATAAGGAGGATCGGCAGGGACACTCTGCCTCTCTTTTGAGCCGTACAGAGGCTTTTATTGGAGCCATGAGGGAGGCGTTACAGTTACCGGAGGAGGTAACTAGACGTCCTGGTAAGTCGGCCCAGATGTTTCAGGAGTCGCATAGGTCGCGATCAGCCTTACCATCTCTGGACGAGCTTAATGGGGCAGTGGAGAAGGAACGCCTGTGTCCAGATAAACGTTTTCAGGGGACACGTTTTTTTGAGAAGCTATATCCGTGTACGACGGAGTTGATTGATAATTGGATTCCTTCTCCTGAAGTGGATGTCCCTTTATCCCAGCTTAGCAAATCCTCATTACTTCCTGTTAAAGGGAAGGCGAGTCTGCAGGATCCGCTGGACAGAAAAACGGAGATGGCAGCAAAATCCATCTACGAGGCCGCGGGTCATGGATTCAGAGCAGTGCTAGGATCCATGTGTGCTTGTAAAGCTTCCCTGAGCTGGTTAGACCATCTACGGACGGCGTGGCAAGATGGATCCCCACTATCCGAGGTAGAGGGGCTTTTCAAGTCATTGGAGGATGCAGCACGATATGGCAGTGATGCAGGTTTGGATACTGCCTCACTGCTGTCCAGGGCACAATCCTCGGCGATCACAGTCAGGAGAGCTCTGTGGCTTAGACAGTGGACTGGAGACGCGGTTTCCAAGCAAGGTTTGCTTTCTTTAGCTTACAAGGGTGGTCAGCTATTTGGATCTGACCTCACGGAGCTGATTGCCAAGGCAAAGGCAAAAGAAACGGCTTTACCGCAGCGAAGAGCTGTGTCTTCTGCGTCTGGCAGGCATAGTGCCGGTACTAGTCGGCGGTCCTTTCGGTCCAGGGACGGTTCGGTCAGCCCTCTTGGGGATCGGGGCGTCCCTCTTTTTCAGGAAAAAAGAACGCTCAGAAATCCCGCACTCCCTGGAAACAGAACTTCCGCCAAGACAAGCGGGAAGCTGACAAAAAGCCCGCTAAGGCGGACTGACGCCAGGGCCTCACTCGAGGGCTCTCGAGTGGGAGGTCGCCTGCTCCAATTCGAACCGATTTGGGCTTCCCGCGTGTCGGACGCCTGGGTGACGCGGGTTGTGTCGGCAGGCTACTTCATAGAGTTTCTTTCTCGACCCCCAGACAGTTTTTGCCAATCCCGCATTCCATCAGAGCCCGAGCTATTTGCTGCTCTACTGCGGGAGGTCGATTCCCTTCTACAGAAGGGTGTGGTGGTACCAGTTCCACCGGAGGACCGGGGAAGAGGGTTTTATTCCAACCTCTTTGTGGTCCCCAAAAAGGAGGACAAATTTCGCCCCATTCTAGATCTCAAAAGATTGAATCGGCATGTCCGCTCCCGGAAATTCCGCATGGAGTCACTTCGCTCCGTTGTGTCGGCCTTGTCGCAGAACGATTTTTTGGTGTCAATCGACATTCGCAACGCTTATTTGCATGTCCCCATCGGAAGGGCCCACCAACGCTTCCTTCGTTTTGCCATAGGCCAGGACCATTACCAGTTTGTGGCCCTGCCATTCGGGTTGGCCTCAGCACCCAGAGTTTTTACAAAAGTTCTGGCTCCTCTCATGGCGATTCTGCGAAGACAGGGGGTTACGATTCTTCCCTATCTGGACGACCTTTTGATTGTGGCGTCCTCAAAGGAGGAGGCGGTGACGGCTCGCAATCTATCCCTTCAGCTCCTGGAGGACTTCGGGTGGCTGGTCAATTGGGAGAAGTCGTCTCTGGAACCGTCGCAGTCAATCCTGTTTTTGGGAATGCATTTCGACACGGTACGAGCAGTGGTGTCTCTGCCTCCAGACAAGCAAGCGAGTCTTCTTCGTCATGTACAGGTTATGAAGTCTGCGACAGCAACGTCCCTTCGAAGGTGTATGCGCCTTCTGGGTTTGATGGTGGCGTCAATGGAAGCAATTCCGTTTGCCCAATTTCATTCCAGGGCTCTCCAAATGTTCATCTTGAACCGTTGGGATCGATCGCAGTTTTCACTGGATTGCAGTGTCATCATCTCCTACAAGGTGAGAGAGTCTCTAGAATGGTGGTTACGTCCGGAAGCGTTATCCCTGGGGAAGTCCTTCCTTCCTCCGAGGTGGTCGATCATAACCACCGATGCCAGCCTGACGGGCTGGGGGGTGTCTGGAACGATCTCTGGATTCAGGGAGTATGGTCGTTGGAAGAGTCTGTCCTGCCGATCAACATCCTGGAATTGAGGGCAATTTTCCTTTGCCTCCAACACTGGACGGTCCCTTTAAGCGGTCTACCAGTCCGAGTGCAGACAGCAACGCGACGGCGGTCCGTATATCAACCATCAAGGTGGGACGAGGAGCTTCAGGCTCATGATGGAAGTGTCTCGAATTCTGGTATGGGCCGAGGCCAGAGTGCCAGCCATCTCTGCGATTCACATTCCAGGAGTTCAGAATATCACAGCGGACTTCCTCAGTCGCGAAAAGATGGATCCCGGAGAATGGAGTCTTCATCCGGAAATTTTTGCACTGCTGTGCTCCCGTTGGGGAACTCCCCAAGTGGATTTGATGGCATCCAGGTTCAATGCCAAGTTACCGACGTTCATGTCCAGGTACAAGGACCCGAACGCTATGGCAGTGGATGCTCTGGTGGCTCCTTGGGACCAATTCGAGCTAATCTATGTGTTCCCGCCGATATCCTTACTTCCTCTGGTGTTGCGTTGGATCAGACTGGAGAGAGTCCCGGCTATGTTGATAGCCCCAGATTGGCCAAGGAGGACGTGGTTCTCAACGCTGGTGTCGCTTTTGGCAGCGCCTCCACTTCCACTCCCTCTTCGCCCGGACCTGTTAACCCAAGGGCCCGTTCGTCACCCGGACCTGAAGTCTCTGCGTTTGACGACGTGGCTCTTGAGACCGAAATCTTGACCCGTCAAGGTTTTTCAGCCGAAGTCATTGCCACTCTGCGAGCTGCCAGAGGTCCGGCTACTACTAGGATTTATCACAAGACTTGGGAAGCCTTCTTTTCGTGGTGTTCGGGTTCTTCTAGGAACCCGAGGATTTTTTCCATTCCCAATTTGTTGGCCTATTTGCAGTACGGGCTGGACAAGGGTTTGGCAGTTAGCACTCTGAAAGGACAGGTTTCTGCTCTGTCCTTGCTGTTTCGGAAGACTATCGCCTCGCGTAGGGACGTACGTTCCTTTTTTCGCGGGGTAACCCGTCAAATTCCGCCGTGGAAGGCGCCTGTGTCTCCTTGGCGGCTCAATCTTGTCTTGGAGGCTCTTCAACATGGGCCTTTTGAGCCTATGGACTCTGTTAATCTTTCCTTTCTCTCTTGGAAGGTTGCCTTCCTAGTGGCGGTCACTTCTTTGAGAAGGGTTTCTGAGTTGGCGGCTCTTTCTTGCTCGCCTCCTTTTCTGGAGTTTCACCCAGATCGCGTAGTGCTTCGCACACGGGGCGACTTTCTACCTAAAGTGGTGTCACAGTTTCATGTTAACCAGGATATTGTGTTGCCCTCGCTTTGTCCGGAGCCAAGGAATGAGAAGGAACGGGCCTTGCACACATTGGATTTGGTGCGGGCTTTGAAGTTCTATTTGTCTATTACTCAAAGTTTTCGGAAGTCGGACTCTCTGTTTGTGATTCCAGCATGTCGTCGACGTGGGCAACGAGCTTCCAAGGATTCTATAGCTCGTTGGATTCGGTTGGCCATTTTAGAGGCTTACCGACTTAAGGGCGAACCTTGCCCGATTAAGATTCGAGCTCACTCCACAAGGGCTGTGGGTTCATCGTGGGCTTTTCATCAAGGAGCCTCGGCAGCGCAGCTCTGCCAGGCGGCGACCTGGCGCTCCGTCCACACATTTACGAAATTTTATAAGGTGGACGTCAGTGCTTCCGCTGATGCGGCCTTAGGACGAAGGGTCCTGCAGGCGGCTGTAGTTTAAAGTTCTTGTGAACTTGTAGTTAGCGCTAGTTGCGCATTTGTTTAGGTTGTTGGGTATCTGCCTCTTTTTGGTTTTTTTTTTTGCCCACCCTTATTTTTGGACTGCTTTGGGACGTCCCACTAGTAATGACTAGTGTGTCTCCCTTCCTTCATCTGCTGCTGAAAGATGGATTTTGGTAAGAACTTACCTGTAAAATCCTTTTCAGCGAAGAAGGAAGGGAGACACACATCCCTCCCATCGCAGAAGTGTGTTGTTGTGTTTTCAGATGCGGCGTGACCCTTCTCTGATAGCGATTATCTGGGCTGAGGTCGGCGCGCTAAGGCTCTGTTCCAGCATTGCCAGATCATCGCAGTGGTCAGGTTCAGTGAGTAGTACCTGAGACTGTGTGGTTTTCTCTGTTATATGCATAACCTGTCTCTTTGTTTTTCTCTCTGAAGTCCTTCAGAAGGGGTTATGTTGCTCCGCTGGTGATATTTGCTCTTCCTTAGCTTGGGTACGACTGGAGAGCTGGAGTAGGAGGAGCCCTATAAGCTGGAGGGGCCGGTCAACACTTTTTTTAATCTGAGGTGTTTCTATCCTATGTGGGCTCCACCTACCCACTAGTAATGACTAGTGTGTCTCCCTTCCTTCTTCGCTGAAAAGGATTTTACAGGTAAGTTCTTACCAAAATCCGTCTTTTTTTATATTTTCATGGCTTGACCTTATAAACTTCTGTGAAGCAACTAGGTGTTCAAGATGCTCAATACACATCTAGATAAGGTCCCAATGTGGTGTAGTTTCCAAAATGGTGTCACTTGTGGGGTGTTTACACTGTTTAGGTACATTCATGGGCTCTTCAACCGCCACAAGGTGTCCACTAGTTATTCCATCAAATTTTGTATTCAAAAAGTTAAATGGCTCTCCTTCCCTTCTGAGCCCTGCCGTGCACCCAAACAGCAGTATTCCCCCACATATGGAGTATTGGCGTACTCAGGAGAAATTGCATAACAAATTTTATGGAACAATTTCTCTTTTTACCCTTATAAAATGAAAAATATGGAGCTAAAAAAGATTTATTTGGGAAAAATTAGATTTTTTCTATTTCCACAACTCTACGCTATAAACTTCTGTGAAACACCTGTGGGTTCAAGGTGCTTAATACACATCTAGATAAGTTTCATAAGGAGTCTAGTTTCCAAAATGGTGTCACTTGTGGGGTTGTTTCCACTGTTTAAGCACATCAGGAGCTCTTCAAACGCGACATGGCGTCCTCTAATTATTCCATCAAATTTTGCATTCCAAAAGTCAAATGGCATTCCTTCCCTTCCAAGCCCTGCCATGCGCCCAAACAGTAGTATTCCCCCACATATTAGTTATCGACGTACTCAGGAAAAATTGCTCAACAAATTGTATGGTGCAATTTCTCCTTTTACCCTTATGTAAATGCAAAATTTGGAGCTAAAAAGATTTATTTGGGAAAAATTAGATTATTTTATTTTCACGGCTTAATGTTTATAACTTCTGTGAAGCACCTGTGGGTTCAAGGTGCTCAGCACACATCTAGATAAGGTGGGCCATCAGAGTCACCCAGTGTCCAGTCAGCGAGATCTAATGCAGTTGTCCATGCTTGCTCATCCAAATGTCAGTGTTGAAATGCACCCTGTCAGAAATAGATTTTCTTCAAGGAATAAGTGATGTTGTCTGTGATATACTGGTGTAGCACGGAGAATTCTTTCTTAGAGAAGTAATGGCGACTGGGTAACTGGTACTGAGGAACTGAGACAGCCATCAGCTTTCGAAAACTGTTTGTATCCACCAGGCGGCAAGGCTGCATTTTCATATCCAACAGATTTGATTGACCAACCAATTTGTCAAGTATATCAACCAATTATCACAGAGATCACAGGCCGGGATTCATGCAGAACCAACCACTGTGATCTTTGAAGCAAACAGTAGAGATGAGCGACTTTGCCTCCGGGAGGGTCGAGTTGGGTTTCGGACCATCCGACTTTACCAAAAGTGGAGTAGAACGAGATCGGCCGACTAACTCGCGTCAAAAGTCGGAGTTTTGACAAAAAACGAAACCCGACTCCAATGCATGTCAATGGGGAATAAAAGTCGCCAGTGAGTGGAGGACAGTAAACAAACCTACAGTGCCCATTTCAATGCCAACGACATCAATTCTTATTACTTAAGCTTGTCCACCTTAATTTACTTTATAATAATAGTAACGCATTGAAAACTGGGGGTAATTTGGCTAAAGTTTGGGGGGGTGCAGGGCTGACTCCAGGTTTTCGTGGGCCCCGGGCGAAAGAGTCTCAGTGGGCCCCTTTAACACATGCCACAATTCATGATGCTCTGATACGGCAGAGAAATATAGGTATAGTACAATACCAAATACTTCACTTCTTACATTACATGAGTGATATTGTAAATTCTACAATAGCTCAAAAACCGGACAGCATAGTCCTCCATACAGTATTAAGAGCACACATAATGCGCCATACAGAATAATGAGCCCCATATATTGCTCCATACATAATTGGTCCCATATAATGTTTCATACAGTATATAATGAGCTCCACATAATGCTCCATATATAATGGGCCCCATATGATGCTCCAGTGTATAATGGGTCCCGTATATGATGCTCCAGTGTATGATGGGCCCCATTTATAATGCTCCAGTGTATGATGGGTCCTATATATAATGCTCCAGTGTATAATGGGCCCTATCTATGATGCTCAAGTGTATGATGGGCCCCATATATAATTCTCCAGTGTATAATGCTCCCCATATATTGCTCCAAACATTAAAAAAAATGAAATACCACTCCTCGCTGTGCACTGCTCTGTACACCTCAGCGTCGACATCTTCCAGCTCTCTGCATTGTGACTTTTCAGGCAGAGGGCGCACAGACGTGACGTCATCGCGCTCTCTGACCTGAATGTGACTGTCAGGAAACGCTGAAGATGTCACAGCGGTGGAGCAGAGAGAGGTAAGTATTGCAAGTGCTGGGGACCTGAGCAAGCAGGGGGGTTCACTCGTGGGTGCTGGCACTGGCACAGGGCCGGTGTCTCTGACGGCGAGTGGGCCCCCCCACCTGCTCAGGGCCCCGGCACTTGCCCGGGTGTGCCAGGTGCTGACGCCGGCCCAAGGGGGTGGGGTACAGCCCAGTTAAGGAGGTGGAAAAACTGGCATATGTTGAGGTGTAGGCTGGACGTTCAGCAGTTGCAAATGGAGGAATTGGAGACGTCGGAGGAAGAGGAGGACAAAGCGAGCCATTTTGCTGGCAACCTATATGTCATCAGGGGAAGGTGGTACAAAATCCTTTGAAACCCAGGCATGGTTCATTTTAATGAAGGTGTGTTCACCAACATTTTGGGTCGACAGCCGGGTCCTTCTTTCTGTCAGGATTGATCCAGCAGCACTGAAGACTCTTTCTGATAGCACACAACCAGCAGGACAAGCAAGCTCCTGTAAGGCATATTGTGCCAATTCAGGCCAGGTGTCCAGTTTACAGGCCCAGTAGTCAAAGGGGAATGAACTGTGAGGGAGAACATCGATAGAAGAGGAGAGGTAATTTTGAACCATAGTTGACAACTGCTGTCTCCTGTCTGTTGCAATCGATTCAGTATTACCAGTCGTTTGAGCGGTACTCGAGAAATCAGTCACAACATGGTCATGAAACCCCTGTCTCCAACGCAACTTCGGCTGTGTGGACCACGAACACCTCTTCCATTTGGCCCAGTACGGCTCGTGGTAGAACCTGCACCGCTGCTGTGTGCTGGGAATGCCTCTAGCGAACGGTTTACCAGAGTTGCTTGTTTGTTCGCCAATATTTGCTCTAGATTCTCCTGTGGCATGATGATCTGTAATTTGCCTTTTCAGCGTGGATCGAGGATGCTGGCCAACCAGTAGTCATCATCCTTCATAATTTGGGCAATGTGGGGGACCCTTTTTAGGATCCGCAAGACAAAATCATACATGTGGGCCAATGTTCCAGGTGTCAATAATGCACTGACAGTGGTGGGTGGAAGAGCACTTTCTGCCAAATCCACATCCCTCCTGTCACGCACCTGTACCTGACCTTGGCAAGCCAACATTTTCTCTTGCCCCCTGAGAAGCATCCTTCTACACAAAATAATCATCCCCCTCCTCCTCCTCCTCTTCCTCTTCTTCCTCCACCTCATCCAGGACAGTTACCTGAGCAGACAATGCCTGACTGTCATCAAGGCTTCCTTTCTCCTCCTCCACTGCAGACGCCTGATCCTTAATGTGTGTCAAAGTTTGCATGAGCAAACGCATAAGTGGGATGCTCATGCTTATGATGGCGTCGTCTGCGCTTACCAGCCGTGTGCATTCCTCAAAACACTGAAGGACTTTACAGAGGTCTTTCAGCTTTGACCACTGCACACCCGACAGCTCGATGTCTGCCCTCAAACTGCCTGCCCGTGTTTCCTCCCACAAATGCATTACAGTGTTATGTTTCGGTAGCTGAGGAAAAATAGCTAAGTAGCAATACACCAGAGAGGTTGGAACCTATTGGATTGCAGGATCCTAAACTAACCGCAACACTATAAGTAGCCGTGGAGCGTAACTACGGTGATCCTAGATGCCTCGTCACAGCCGGAGAGATAACTATACCTAAAGGCAGAAAGATGAAAGCTATCTGCCCCGGAGCAGAACCCCCAAAGAAATAGGAAGCCCCCAAACATGTAATGGCGGTTAAACAAGAAGAAAATACGGACACAGACAGAAAATAGAATGAGCAAACGCTGGGGCCCAATCTGTCTAGATAGAAAAGTATAGGAAAGAATTCTGACTGCGACAAAAAAAAAACCCTGACAAAAATACCAACACTTCTGATTAACAAAAAAACCTGAGATCACACGATCTCTACCACCTAAATCAGATCTCTGGTGTAAAACACAGCTACTCAGCAAATAAAAAGTGACAAAGGAACAGAGCAAAAGTGCAAACACAAAATAAGCACAATTGCAGCGCCAGACCCCAAAGGGGACCAGGCTGAAGTCCACTGCAAGCAGCAAACCAGAAAGGAAAATCCTACCAGAGGAAAAAAACAGCAAATCACTTATCTGAATGAGAGAAGGAATGCAAGCTGTGCTCCAAGCAAGACCAGGAAGAACAATTGATTACTGGCAAGGCTGATGGAACCTTATATCAGACCATTCAGAGCCAGCTGAAGGCCATTCAGCAATTAGTTCATTACACTCAGCAACCACCGGAGGGAGCCCTAGCTCAGAAGTCGCCTCCAGATTATTCACAACAGTACCCCCCCTTGAGGAGGGGTCACCGAACCTCACCTGCGCAACCAGGCCGATCAGGATGAGCTTGATGATAGGTACGGATCAGTCTCCCAGCATGGATGTCCGAAGCAAACACCCAAGAATTGTCCTCCTGACCATAACCTCTTCACTTAACCAAATACTGGAGTTTCCATCTAGCAAAACGAGAATCCAATATTTTCTCAACCACATACTCCAAATTGCCCTCAACAAAAACAGGGTCGGGAGTCGCAGCCATAGGAACCGCTGGCTCGACAAACCTCTTCAATAAGGACTTGTGGAACACGCTATGGATCTTAAATGTCCCTGGAAGAAGCAAACGGAAGAAACTGGATTAATAATTTCAATGATCTTATAAGGTCCAATGAACTTTAGCTTAAATTTTGGATATGCAACTTTCATAGGGCTATTTCTTGAGGACAACCAAACCAAGTCCCCCACTTTAAAATGAGGACCATCAGTCCTATGCCGGTTGGCAAACTGCTGGGCCTTCTCTTGAGAGAAGACAACCTCTCCACTACCTGGTCCCAAATCTGCTGCATACGCTCCACAATAGAGTCAACCCCCGGACAGACAGAAGCCTCCACCTGTCCTGAAGAAAATCGAGGGTGAAACCCAGAATTGCAGAGAAATGGAGACATCAAGGTGGCAGAGCTAGCTATTATTAAGAGCAAACTCAACCAAAAGCAAAAAAGAGACCCAGTCATCTTGATCAGCAGACACAAAACATCTCAAATAAGTCTCCAAGGTCTGGTTTGTTCTCTTGGTTTGTCCATTGGTCTGAGGGTGAAATGCAGAGGAGAAAGATAACTGAACACCAAGTTTAGAACAAAATGTCCTCCAAAATCTGAAAACAAACTGGACTACTCTGTCTGACACAATGTTCTCCGGAATGCCATGTAACCGAACCATGTGCTGAAAGAACAAAGGCACCAATTCAGAGGAGGAAGGCAACTTAGGTAATGGCACAAGATGTATCATCTTGGAAAACCTATCACAGATTGCCCAAATAACGGTCATTCTCTGAGAGGCAGGGAGGTCGGAAATAAAATCCATAGAAATATGGGTCCATGGCCTATTGGGTACAGGTAATGGCATTAACAAACCACTAGAACGAGAGCAAGGCTTGGAACGAGAGCAAGTCCCACAGGAATGCACAAAGTCCCTGACGTCACGAGACAAAGTAGGCCACCAAAAGGAACAACTCACCAAGTCTCTGGTACCAAAAATCCCGGGATGACCAACCAACGCGGGACAATGAATCTAAGACATCACACTCTTCTTCCACTGGTCTGGGACAAACAATTTCCCAACAGGGCAGCGCTGAGGTTTATCCTCCTGACACCCCTCCAGAGCCAGTCTCAAATTGGGCGAGATAGCGGAAAGAACTACACCCTCTTTCAAAATAACAGCAGGATCAGATAACTCAGGAGAATCCGCAAAGAATCTCCTTGAGAGGGCATCCGCCTTAACATTCTTAGTGCCCGGAAGAAAAGAAAACACAAAATTAAAACGTGTGAAAAACAAGGCACACCTGGCCTGTCTAGGATTAAGTCGCTTGGCTGATTCGAGATAAACCAGGTTCTTATGGTCCGTAAGGACCACTACCTGATGTTTGGCTCCTTCCAGCCAATGTCTCCACTCTTCAAAGGCCCACTTCATGGCCAATAACTCCCGATTACCCACGTCATAATTACGTTCAGTTGGAGAAAATTTTCGAGAGAAAAAGGCACAAGGTTACTCTTAGAGGTCTCTGGATCCCTTTGGGACAAAACAGCACCTGCCTCAATCTCAGAGGCATCAACCTTCACCTGAAACGGCAGAGAAACGTCAGGATGCCGCAGAACAGGAGCAGAAATGAATCTCTGCTTAAGTTCCTGAAACGCAGAAACTGCCTCAGGAGGCCAATTCACCACATCGGAACCCTTTTTGGTCAAATCAGTCAATGGTTTAACAATACCGGAGAAATTACCAATAAATTTACGATAAAAATTGGCAAAACCCAAAAATCTCTGAAGAGCCTTCAATGAAGTAGGTTGAACCCAATCACAGATGGCTTGAACCTTGACCGGGTCCATTTAAATAACAGACGGAGACAAAATGAATCCCAGAAATGAGACCTTCTGTACGCCAAAAAGACACTTTGATCCCTTCACATACAGTGCATTCTCTCTCAAAATCTGGAACACAGTCCGAACATGTTTCACATGAGAGTCCCAGTCGTTGGAAAAAATCAAGATATCATCCAAATAAACGATCAGAAATTTATCCACAAAATCCCTGAAAATATCATTCATGAAGGATTGGAAAATGGAAGGGGCATTAGTAAGCCCAAAAAGCATCACTAGGTACTCAAAATGCCCCTCTGGGGAATTAAACGCAATCTTCCATTCATCCCCGTGCTTAGTGCGAATAAGGTTATATGCCCCCCTGAGGTCAAGCTTGGTTAACCAACTAGCACTTTTCACTCTGGAAAATAGGTCAGAAATCAAGGGTAACGGATATTGATATTTAACAGTGATCTTATTCAGAAGGCGATAATCAATACACGGCCTCAATGAACCATCCTTTTTGGCTACAAAGAAAAAACCGGCGCCCAAGGGTGAAGAGGATCGTCTGATATGACCCTTCTCCAAAGACTCCTTGATATAAGATCGCATAGCATCGTGTTCAGGTACAGATAAATTAAAAAGGCGACCTTTAGGAAATTTACCAACAGGCACTAACTTCATAGCACAATCATAGCTCCTGTGAGGAGGTAAGGATGCAGACTTACTCTCACTAAACACATCAGAAAAATCAGTCAAAAAGTCAGGGACATCCTGAAACTGGAGAGAGGCAGAAAAAACAGGAGTGTCAGTTTTAATACATTGGCAGCCCCAACTGGTCACAGACACAGACATCCAATCCAAAACAGGATTATGAGTCTGTAACCAATGGAAACCCAGTACAATAATGTCATGCAGATTATGCAACACCAGAAATTTGCAGCTCTCTTGATGATCTGGTTCAACCCTCATTATCACCTGAGTAGAAAACTGGGGTTTATTCTCCGCCAAAGGGGTAGAATCAATGCCAAGTAAAGGAATAGACTTCCGCAGGGGTATCATGGGAAACCCACAACGTTTGGCAAAGTCAAAATCTATCAGGTTAATAGCTGCTCCTGAATCAACAAAAGCCTGAGCCGATAATGTGGACAGGGAACAAATCAGGGTAACAGTCAACAGAAATTTAGTCTGAACGCTACCCAAGACAACTGAGCACGCAAAACGTCTTCCCCGCTTAGAGCAGACAGAAATAGCATGAGAGGCGTCACCACAGTAGAAACATAACCCATTGTGCTTTCGAAACTCATGACGCTGAGCCCCAGAAGTCACTCCATCACACTGCATGGGCTCCGGAGCATACCTCTGCGCTCACGCAAACGTCTGTCAATTTGAATAGCCAAAGACATAGAATCATTGAGACCAGAGGGAACAGGGAATCCCACCATAACGTCCTTTACATTTTCTGACAGACCCTTCCAAAAAAGGGCTGCCTAAGCATAATCATTCCACTTGGTCAGGACTGCCCACTTTTGGAATTTCTGACAGTGTAGCTCAGCTTCTTCACGACCCTGATTTAATGCCAACAAGGTCTTTTCAGCTTGATCAGTGACATTATGTTCATCGTACAATAACCCCAGAGCCTGAAAAATACATCAACATCACTCAAAACAGGATCCCCAGGTGTCAGGGAAAATGCCCAATCCTGAGGGTCGCCACGCAGCAGAGAGATGACAACCTGAACCTGCTGTGCTGCGTTCCCTGAGGACCTAGGCTTCAAGGCAAAAAACAACTTACAGTTATTTTTGAAATTCAGAAATTTAGACCGATCCCCCAAAAATAAATCTGGTATGGGGATCCTAGGTTCCACAACCGGCAACCTATCAAGATAGGCAGCAATACTCTGAACCTCAGCGGCAAACCGCTCCACATGGCCAGACAACTGTGCAAACTCCATTGAGGAAAAAAAAAATTCCTCCTCAGTACCCAGAGAAAAAGAGGGGAAAAAAATGCAACAAACAGGGAAAAAAAAAATTCTGACAACTCCCTTTTTTTTTCCTTTTTTACTCTTTTTCCCTTCTTTGAGTACCATATAATTTTCAGTTTGGCCGGTAATACTGTTATGTTTCGGTAGCTGAGGAGAAATAGCAAAGAAGCAATACACCAGAGAGGCTGGAACCTAGTAGATTTCAGGACCCTAAACTAACCGCAACACTAGAAGTAGCCGTGGAGCATATCTACGGTGATCCTAGACGCCTCGTCACAGCCGGAGAGATAGCTACACCTAAAGGCAGAAAGATGAAAGCTATCTGCCCCGTAGCAGAACCCCCAAAGAAATAGGAAGCCCCCAAACATGTAATGGCGGTTAGACAAGAAGAAAATACGGACACAGACAGAAAATAGAATGAGCAAACTCTGGGCCCCAATCTGTCTAGATAGAAAAGTAAGGAAAGAATTCTGACTGCAACTCAAAAAAAACCCTGACAAAAATACCATCACTTCTAATTAACAAAAAACTTGAGATCACACGATCTCTACCACCTAAATCAGATCTCTGGTGTAAAACACAGCTACTCAGCAAATAAAAAGTGACAAAGGAACAGAGCAAAAGTGCAACACAAAATGAGCACAATTGCAGCGACTGACCTCAAAAGGGGACCAGGCTGAAGTCCACTGCAAGTAGCAAACCAGATAGGAAAATCTAACCAGAGGAAAAAAGCAGCAAATCACTTATCTGAATGAGAGCAGGAATGCAAGCTGTGCTTCAAGCAAGACCAGGAAGAACAATTGATTACCGGCAAGGCTGATGTGAACTCAGGTCACTTATATCAGACCATTCAGAGCCAGCTGAAGGCCATTCAGCAATTAGTTCATTACCCTCAGCAACCACCGGAGGGAGCCCCAGCTCAGAAGTTGCCTCCAGAGCATTCACAACATTACAGCCTGACTCTGTCTGCACAGCCTCTCAACCATGTTCATGGTGGAGTTCCACCTTGTTGCAACGTCTATAACTAGGCGGTGCTTGGGAAGGTGGAGTGATCGCTGCAGCCTCTGCATACGACTGGAGTTTACGGGCGAGCAACAAATGTACCAGCACAGTCTTCGCACCTTATGGAGCAGGGCTGTTAACTCGGGAAAATTATTTAGGAAGCACTGCACCACCAGGTTCAAGGTGTGAGCCAGGCAAGGTATGTGTCTGAGTTTGCCAGGGCTATGGCTGCCACAAAGTTACATCCGTTATCACTGACTACCTTGCCTGGCTCAAGATGTAGATGGCCCAGTCATGACTCAGTTTCTAGCTGCAAGTAGTCGACCAGTACCTCCGCGGTGTTTCGGTTGTCGCCCAACGACATCATCTTTAAAACAGCCTGCTGATGCTTACCACTAGCTGTTCGATAGTGGGACACCTCGTGTGCAACAAAGGCAGCTGCGGACGGAGTGCTCGTGCGACTTCGCTCTGTCAACGAGCTTTCGCTTCTGGAGGAGTAGGAGGAGGAAGGTCAAAAGCCTACAGCCAACTGTTGCCTAAACCATGAGCTAGGCAGCACAGTCCCACTGCCGCTGTCCCCTGTGGACCCTGCATCCACCACATTCACCCAGTGCGCAGTGATGGACACATAATGGCCCTGGCCATGCCTACTGGCCCATGCATCTGTTGTGAGGTGCACCTTTCCGCTCACTGATTGTTTGAGTGCATGGACAATGCGGTCTTTCACATGCATGTGGAGGGCAAAGATGTTTTTTCTAGAAAAGAAGTGCTGACTCGGTAGGTCATAGCTTGGGACTGTGTAGGCCATGAGCTCTCGAATGCTACGCTTTCAACCAAACGGAAGGGCATCATCTCTAATGAGATCAGTTTGGCAATGTTGGCGCTCAAAGCCAGTGTACGTGGATGAGAGGATGAGTACTTTCTTGTCCTACTCAGAGTGTCTGCTAGGCTGAGCTGGACTTGAGAGCTGCATATGGGGAACTAGCGGTGTACGTGGCGGACTGAGAGGGGGTTGGTGATGGTGATGGTGGTGGTGGTGTGATGGCCTAGATGCAGTCTTTCGTTGGAAAAACATTGTAATTCCCTGATTGCTTTGGCCTTGCGACGACACCTCAACATTTCTTGCTGGTGGTGTGCTAACCTTTGGGCTTACAGTGGGGGAAGCGATGTAGCGGTGCTGGCTACCTTCAGTCGGAGCAGGTGCACGTGTGCTACCTGAGGTTTTGTAGTCCGTCCAAGCTTGCAAGTGCATGGTGTTTAGATGTCTAAGCATGCAACTGGTATTCAAATTTCAGAGAATTTTCCCTCGCCTAAAGGTGCTTACCACTTCTTACAGATAACCTTTGCTTCATCAAAAGGATTTTGGTCAAAAAAGTGCCACACTGCACTCTTCCTACTATGGAATAAATTATCAGGGCTTGCACACTGTGTCAATTTGACCGTCTGGCCAAGCTGTCCTGCAACTCTGCAACTCTTTTTGCTCTTTTAGCATGTTTTTGGACTGCTACGGGCCTGCCAGATAACCGTAGCTGCGATGTCGATGCCTGCTGTGGATCCTCCTCCTCTTCTGAGCTACTGAGCCAATGGATGCCAATCCGGGTTAACAACTGGGTCATCCATCACCTCCTGTTCAATTTCATCAGCACCTTCCTCTGTGTCACCGCATAAGGTGGTATAGTATGCGGGAAGGGGCATCTGAGTTTCATTAGGGTCCAAATCTGGCTCAGTAGACTGCGAGGGCAATGCAGTGATCTAGGTGAATGTACCAGCAGAATCATATAGCAGTGGCTGTGCATCAGTGCACTCTATGTCATATTCATCTTGGACTGGGGAATTCAGGATTTCACTTGATAACTCAGGCATGGTATGTGAAAAGAGCTCCAGGGAGTAATCTGAAGTATGGCATGCCGCATCCTTCACTTTTGGTGGGGGTGAAGGACACAAGGAAAGTTGTTGTTCCTGTCCAGGAGCCTGCACTGACGACTCAGTGCTTGCATTTTTTGAAACTTCAGAAGAGGAGGCGATAGACCTGGAGGCTGTTTCGGCAATGTAAGCCAAAACCTGTTCCTGATGCTACGGCTTTAAAAGCGGTTTACCTACTCCCAGAATAGGGAGCCTTCCAGGCCTTCTGGAGCCAGAAGATGATGCAGGCTCAACACCTCCTGCCTTAGGTGCAATTGTGCTTTTGGCACTACCAGCAGATGCACCACCACCACCATCAGTACCAGCTGGCCCCCTCACCCACGTCCGCAGCCTCTTCCACCATACTTCCTCATGTTTTGGAAAATGTACCAAAAATACCAGCAGATATATGGTACTGTATGAGGAGTGTGCAGCTCTATACTGTGTAGGGAAAAAATTAAATCTCCATATATATTTCCGGAGTCACACACTGACGTTCTCTCATTATGGACTTGACCGTAATACAAAGAGCAGATATACGGTACTGTATCAGAAGCGGACAGCTGTACGGTGTAGGGGAAAATTTCAATCTCTGTATATATTTCCTGAGTCACACACAGACGCTCACTCAGTATGGATTTGACCGTAATAAAAACAGCAGAAATACGGTATGTATCAGAAGTGGGCAGCTGTATACGGTGTAGGGTAAAATTTCAATCTTCGTATATATTTCCGGAGTCAGACAGAGACGCTCACTAAGTATAAAATTTGACCGTAATACAAAAAGCAGAAAAACGGTACTGTGTCAGAAGCATACAGCAGTATACGGTGTAGGGAAAAATTTAAATCTCCGTATATATTTCCGGAGTCACACACAGACACTCACTCAGTATGGGTTTGAGCGTAATAAAAACAGTAGAAATATGGTACTGTATCAGAAGCGGGCAGCTGTTTACGGTGTAGGGGAAAATTTAAATCTCCGTATTTATTTCCAGAGTCGCACACAGATAGTCAGCATGTATTTGTCCATGATACCAGCCGGTACACGTTAGTGTGTGAGGAGCGTACAGCTCTATATGGTGTGGAAAAAAATTAATGCTCGGTAACTGTGCAGAAAAAAAGAATAAAAGTATTAGTGCTGTGTAAAAAGCAGTCTGCACAGCAATGTACACAAAGCAATACAGCTATCAGGCAGCCTAATAACCAGTGCTGCTGCACACAAGAAAATCCTCCCCTGTCACTGCACACTAACTGTACAGCACAATTGCTATCAGCACAAGCACAGAAGAACTTCTCTTTCCAGCCCTAACTCTCTCCTACTGATAAACAGTCAGCAACCTCTCCCTACTGTTAAGATCGCCAGAAGTAAAATGGAGGTCGGCGGTCAGGGCTTTTATAGACACTATGATGCCCCCCAAAGCAAGCCAATCTCTGCAATGCCCTTCTCTAAGATGGTGGTGGACGCTACACATGTCATCTCGCTGCCCACAGTGTACGTCCTTGCTCATTGGCTGAAAAAGGCGCCTGAAAGCATTCTGGGAAACCCGACTTTGGCGCTCGTTTTGCCGACCGCATGGCCGACTGCACGCTATGGTCGGGTTTCGTCAGTGAAACTCGACTTTGGCGAAAGTCGGCGACTTATGAATCTGACCGACCTGTTTCGCTCAACTCTAGCACACAGCTCTCAACTGGCCCTATCGTCAAGACAAATACATGATCAGCAATGAACAAACGAGGAGGCTGCAGGCTGTTCCCTTTAATTAGTAATCATAAAATTAACAGTGAGCATATGGCATATACACCTCCGGATTACAACGCATGGAATTAGTGTATTTACCATCGTATGATCACTGCTAACTTCACGATAACCCCACACTTCTCACTGCCACCACCAATCTTTTTTTTTTTTCAAAAAGGATTTGGCAAACACTGCCTCTGACTGATTGTAAGATTATGACCACCGGTCAGAGAGCTGCAGCTCCCACACTGTAAGATGACAGCGTGAGACAGTTGTGACCGCCGGTAAAAAGTTTACCGCCCGTCACAGATGTATCTGCTGATATGAGTACTATTCCCATCAGACTATGCCTGTTGTCGCTGAAACAGCTAGAAAAGATGACGCTGATGGGAGTATTCATTGGCTGGAACCTGTGCTATAAATAAGTAAATTTTTAAAAAAATGACTTGAGGTCTGTTTTATTTTTGATAACCAGCAGGGCAAAACTGACAGCTGCGAGCTGAAGCCCTAAGCAGTCAGCTTTATGATGGCTGGTTATCAAGAAAAGAGGGGTCTCCATGCTGCTTTTTTATTTGTTTAAATAAATAATAAAAAAAAATTTCATGGGGTCCCCTCCATTTTTGACAATCAGCTAAGCTAAAGCAGACAGCTGGGGGCTGGTATTTTCAGGCTGGTAAGGGGCCTTGGATATTGGTCCCAGCAGTTCGAAGCCACCCTGAAAAGGCGCATCTATTAGATGTTCCAATTCTGGCACTTTGTCTAGCTCTTCCCACTTGCCCTGTGGCAGTGGCAAGTGTGATAATATTTGTGGGGTTGATGTCAGCTGTTATATGTCTGCTGATATCAGGATGACAAGTTAGTACTGGAGAGGCGACTATAGGACACCTTTCCATTAGTAACCCCATAGTAAGTTTTGAAATAAACACTAATCCACCTGTCCCCCCCGCTATTCCCTGGCCTCTCCTCTCTGTCAATCCCTTCACTGGCTCCCCATTACCCGGAGACTCTAGTTCAAAACCTTAACCATGGCATACAAAGCCATCCACAACCTGTCTCCTCCATACATCTGTGACCTCGTCTCCCAGTAGTTACCTGCATGCAACCTTTGATCCTCACAAGATCTCCTTCTCTACTCCCCCTTATCTCCTTTTCCCACAATCGCATACAAGATTTCTCCCCCTTATCCCCCTTACTCTGGAACTCTCTACTAGTGATGAGCGAAATTTTTTTTGGAAAACGATCGCCAAACATAAATTTGGCATGAATATGGAACATTCAGATTTGTGATTGGAAACACAAGCAAAATTTTATAAAATCGGTAGAAATTGGTAACATTCTGTAAAAGTGCAGGAAAATATTTGCGTTGCCACAAAGATATTTTCAGCACTATAGCAGCGGTGGTGTATCATGAGCATTTGGCACATGTTTGATGAGGGGAGGGAGTTTACAGAGCCCAGAGGCGCTGCCTTTTTGGCAGCACAGTACAGCAGTCATTTTTTTCTTCCTAACTTTGAGTGTGCACATTGCGGCTAGCCAATCAAAGTGCAGGAAACACTCACAATGTCCTGACAGTACAGCTTGTGTCATTGGCTGCTGAAATCACATGTCCCTCTCCATATAAATAGGAGACATCTTGTTTTAGCACCATTTTGACACTGTAACAGTGCAGAGTGGCTGCTCCTGATGCTGCCACTGTTAACAGCAAGATTTTAGATAGTTAGGTGGTTGTATATAAGTCAGATAGTGTAACTAGATAGTGTCCAGTGTGGCTGTAAAAATTAAATTCCGTAATTTGTTTTTCTTTTGGGCTATTACTAAGATCCACAGACAAAGCAAGCAGGACACATGTCCTACAAGTGTGTTGTGCACTGCTTCTATAGTGCTCTATGCATGAGAATAGAATTCTTAATAATATTTTTTCAGCAGCTAAATGTAAAAAAGCCTGCTGTATCTCACATTTTAGCTAATTAGATAGGTGGTTGTATATCAGTCAGATAGTGTAGCAAGCTGCTGTTCAGTGTGGCTGTTAAATTTACCTTCCAGCAATTTTTTTCTTTTTTGGACATTACTGAGGTCCACAGACAAAGCCAGCAGGGCAAGTGTTATGCACTGCTTCTATTGTGATCAATGCACGGGTATAGCATTCTAGTTCACATGTAGCTAATGAAAAAATATTAAACGGCCTGCTATATCCCACCTTGTCTTTTAATGCTGTGGTGATATAAAACTGTCTGCAGAACTAAGGCAAATTAAGAAAAGTTATAATTTTTTCCGTTGCTAAATGTGAAACAGCCTGCTGTATCCCACGTTGTCATTTTGTGGCGGTGATATGAAGCTGTCTGCAGACCTAAGGTAGTTTTATAAAAATGTATACTTTTTCATTTGCAAAAAGTTAGCCAACCCGCCGTATCACACTTTGTCATTTGGTTGGATTGAAATAAAGCTGTAGAGGCCTGATCCAGAGGCCACAAAAAATTCTATTATTGACGTCTTGCAGTAAGGGACCTGACTTTAAAATAGTTTGTAGCATCTAGTCTGCAATAGAGGCCTGATCCATAGGCCACAAAAAATTCTTCTGTTCTTAACGTTATACAGTAAGGAATCTGAATTTAAAATAGTTTGTAGCATCTAGTGTTTATAGAGGCCTGATCCATAGGCCACAAAAAAGTCTTCTGTTATTAGCGTCATACAGTAAGGGACCAGACTTTAAAATAGTTTCTAGCATCTAGTGTGTTATAGAGGCCTGATCCAGAGGCCACAAAAAATTCTTCCTTTGACATCATACAGTAAGGGACCTGTCTTTAAAATAGTTTAAATAGCAAAGAGGTTATAAAAAATTGAATGGATATATAGGTACAATGGCAAATGGGGGAAAAAATTAACACTGCTACAAATACACATATAAACAAAGCCTAGATGGTCAAAAACTCCTGCAAGTATGCGGTGTAAAGTCCAGCAGAAAGGCACCCATTTAGACAACTGCCACCGAAATATGTATATCTCTATTATGAGAAAAATGAATAGTCAGTACCATGGAGGCAGAGAGAACTAGATTGAGAGCCATAAATAGCTGTATACACATGCTTTGGCATGGAGGAATTGTCAAATAGGGCATGGAGCCTTTTTGGCAACAATGGAACCTCTCTCCTTGAAGTTCTTGATGATGCGATAGATTGTTGACTGAGGTGCAATCTTTCTAGCTGCGATACTCTTCCCTGTTAGGCCATTTTTGTGCATTGCAATGATGACTGCACGTGTTTCTTTAGAGATAACCATGGTTAACAGAAGATAAACAATGATGCCAAGCACCAGCCTCCTTTTAAAGTGTCCAGTGGTGTCATTCTTACTTAATCATGACAGATTGATCTCCAGCCATGTCCTCATCAACACCCACACCTGTGTTAATGGAGCAATCACTGAAAAGAGGTTAGCTGGTCCTTTTAAGGCAGGGCTGCAATGATGTTGAAATGTGTTTTGGGGGATAAAATTCATTTCTAGCCAAATATTGACTTTGCAAGTAATTGCTGTTAAGCTGATCACTCTTTATAACATTCTGGAGTATATGCAAATTGCCATTAGAAAAAGTGAAGCAGTAGACTTTGTAAAAATTTATATTTGTGTCATTCTCAAAACTTTTGGCCATGACTATACAAAGCAAATTGTATTTACCCAGGAGTTGCAGGAGCGAAAAACCAGCAGGCGTACCCTGACACGCGTTTCGGAGCACTAAGCTCCTTCCGCAGCTGAGCTAGTCAAACCTATCACGATCACCGCACTGCACTTGCTCACTGAGCCAGTGCACGTGTCCTGAATAAGACAGACTGCACTCAAAGATACCTGTGGAGCGAGGCAGTCGCGGTGAAGATGCGTGCTTCAGACTAACAGGACCCTAAGCACGTGACTGCCAAGGGGCGGCGCCGGCCACAGGTCTCTCAGAGGGAGCAGTAACAGACAGAGAATGCTTCAGACCAGAGGACCTTAAGCACGTGACTGCTGATGGGCGTGGCCTAAGCTCCAGAGAGCTATGAGCAGAAGGAAAACTCCTAGAAGAGTAACTACGGGACAGAGTTACCAAGGGGCATAGACAAAACGGATAGTCAGGATAGCTAGGTCATACACAGAGGGAGCAACGCAGTACAAGAGGAGCAGGCAGAGAATAACCAGAACGTAGCCAAGGGATCAGAAAACCAGAACGGGCAAATACACAGTACCAAGACAGTAGACAAACTCACAACGAAGAGATGGACCGGGTCAAAACCAAACAAGCAACAAGATCAGGCACAAGGCACAGGCACACAGGAGGTCAACTAACTCAGCCGAGGGCAGGAGTATAACTGACACCAGACCTAGGTCAATTGGCAACTAATTAGCCGCCTTCTGCCAGAGAGAGGCTGAAACCATTAACCCCAGTCTGGCCAGGACGGGACAAAGACCAAACCCCGTCCTCTCAACGGGGGGCCACCGGACCCCCGGGTTTCTCAGGACACCTGGCATGAAAGGCCCGGACCAACTGATCCGCATGAACAGATCGGGCAGGAACCCACGACCGGTCCTCTGGACCGTAGCCTTTCCAATGTATAAGATACTGAGGAGCACGACGGACAAACCTAGAGTCAAGAATTCGTTCCACCTCGTACTCAGACTGCCCGTCTACCAAAACCGGTGGTGGGGAAGACAACGGTCCTTCCCTACAGGACCCCACAGGTTTCAAAAGGCCCTATGGAAAACATTGGGAATCCGTAGAGACGGAGGGAGACGCAACCGAAATGCCACCGGGTTAACTGCTTCCGTAATTTCATAAGGACCAATAATTTAGGTCCAAGTTTCGCAGAGGGGACCTTGAGCCTTATATTCCTAGTAGATAACCATACCTTATCCCCAACCTGGAACACCGGCCCCACAGACCTTTTTTTTGTCAGCAAAAAACTTATATTTAGACTGAGCCTTCGTAATGTTCCTTTGGACCTCCCGCCATAACTCCCCCAACCGCTGGATTGTCCCATCCGCCACAGGACACCCAGAGACCAAATGGGAGAACTCCCCAAAATGTGGATGAAACCCATAATTGCAGAAAAAGGGAGATGTGCCGTAGACTGGTTAATGCGGTTGTTAAACGCAAACTCAGCCAAAGGTAACGCAGTACACCAATCATCCTGTCGGGCTGAGGTCAGGCAATGCAGGATTTGCTCTAGAGACTGATTGGTCCGCTCAGTCTGCCCATTAGTCTCTGGATGATAAGCGGATGAAAAAGACAGACCAATACCCAACCTCTTACAAAATGCCCTCCAAAATCTGGAAACAAATTGTACCCCCCTATCAGACACCACATTCAAGGGTACCCCATGCAACAGCACCACATGCTCAACAAACAATCTGGACATCGTTTCTGCATTAGGTAAAGCCGCCAAGGGTACAAAATGTGCCTGTTTACTAAACCTGTCCACCACTACCCAAATGACGGTGTTACCCTTGGAAGGAGGAATGTTGGTGATAAAATCCATGGACAAATGGGTCCATGGTCTATCAGGAATTGGCAGTGGCACCAATTCCCCGGCCGGCCGGTTATGGGGGGGTTTCGCAGGGGCACATACCCCACAAGCAGACACAAATTCCCCAACAACAGAGGCTAAAGAAGACCACCAGAATATGCTAGCGATGGCCCTCCGGGTAGCCGAGATCCAGGATGTCCACCCAGAACTGAGTCGTGGAATTCCCGAAGGATCCTGAGACGAAATTGAACTGGTACAAAAAGTTTATCCACTGGCTTAGCCGGAGGGGCAAGAGACTGAGCTTCCCGAATCTCCTGCTCCAACCCAGCAGAAACAACTGCCACCACCACCCAGGCTGAAGAATGGAGGATGGAGGTTCGGGGGGAGACACCGGATCCAGACTGCGTGACAAGGCATCAGCCCTGACATTTTTGGATCCTGGCCGAAAAGTGATGGAGAACTGAAATCGGGAAAAAAAAAGCGACCATCTTGCCTGTCTAGGAGTCAACCTTTTAGCAGACTCAATGTAAGCTAGGTTCTTGTGGTCCTTAACCACGGTAATAGGATGGACTGCACCCTCCAAAAAATGCCTCCATTCTTTAAAGGCCAACTTCACGGCCAGAAGTTCTCGATTCCCAACATCATAGTTTCTCTCCGCAGGAGAGAATTTCTTAGAGAAAAAGGCACAGGGTCTCAAATTAGTCAAAGTGGCGGGTCCCTGGGACAACACCGCCCCCACCCCCACCTCCGAGGCGTCCACCTCAACAATAAATGGTTGAGACGGGTCCGGTTGAATAAGAACCGGAGCAGACATGAAACATTTTTTTAAAAACTGAAACGCCGCCACCACTGCGGCTGACCAATTCTTGACATCAGCCCCCTTTTGAGTCAGATCTGTGAGAGGTTTAACTACCTGCGAGAACCCCCTTATAAACTTGCGATAGTAATTTGCGAATCCTAAGAAACACTGCAGAGCCTTCAAATCACGAGGTTGTACCCAATCAACAATGGCCTGCACCTTATTAGGATCCATGCGATACCCCTCAGCAGACACAATGAACCTCAGAAAAGACAGTTCCTGAACGAAGAATGAACATTTCTCTAGCTTAGCAAAGAGACAGTTCTCCCGGAGCCTTTGGAGAACTGCCCGAAGATGATCATTGTGAATTTGTTTATCAGGCGAGTAGATAAGAATGTCATCCAAATACACAACCATAAAACGCCCAATAAAGTCAGAGAACACATGATTAATAAAATTTTGGAAGACTGCTGGTGCGTTGGTCAGACCGAAAGGCATGACCAAGTTTTCAAACAACCCTTCAGTAGTGAGAAAAGCAGTCTTCCACTCATCTCCCTCCCGGACCCGGATAAGGTTATATGCCCCCCGCAGATCCAATTTCGAAAACCACTTAGCCCCAGACAACTGGTTGTACAAATCAGGAATAAGTGGGAGGGGGTAAGTATTTCTCACAGTTATCTTATTTAACTCTCGAAAATCGAGGCATGGGCGCAAACCACCGTCTTTTTTCTTAACGAAAAAGAACCCCGCCGCCATGGGGGAAACAGAAGGACGAATGTGTCCCTTACGAAGGCTCTCGGAAATGTATTCTTCATAGCAGCCCGCTCGGGACCCGAGAGGTTATACAAGCGGGCCTTGGGCAATTTAGTACCTGGAACCAGGTCAATGGCACAGTCAAATGGGCGGTGTGGTGGTAAAACTTCAGCCTCTTTTTCAGAGAAAACGTCCGCATAGTCCTTCAGGTACTCCGGAATACCTTCCAGACCAACGGACGACACAGACACAGTAGCAAGACATCTTTCAGAACAATTAGATCCCCATTTAACAATATCACGGGAATCCCAGTCAATAATCGGGTTATGCCGTTGCAACCAGGGAAACCCTAACACCAGGCCAGCAGAGAGGTTATCCAAAACAAACATGACATACGCTCCTGGTGAAGGGCCCCCACCTGAGGGTGAATTCTTCAGAAACAAAATGGACACTGTCCTTGGTGAGAGGTGTAGAATCAATGGCCATTATTTTTATAGGAGTCTTCAACCTAACTGTCCCTAATCTACAGCTGGCCACCAGCTTAGAGTCAATCAGGTTCAAGGATGACCCACAGTCCACAAAAGCTGAAGTAAGGAAAAAGCAGTTCTTCACACCAAGTTCCACCTTTAACAGTATCTTAGAAAATGAAGGAAAGGCTACCTGAGAGTCTGAGTGACCTCCACGATGATCACCCAGACTCAGTCGCTTGTTAGTCGGTGGGCAGGAGGGACAGTTACTTTTCCAATGTCCAGGATCACCGCAGTAAAAACACAGCTTTTCTAAGCGCCTCCGTCTCCTTTCTTTCTCTTTGAGGTCGATGGCTCCCATCTCCATGGACTCCAATACAGGACTGGCTCCCTTTCCACTGGAGAAAAATGGTGTCTCAGCCTGCATCACACCTCTCGCCGCAGCATGCGATCCATTCGGATGGCCTGCGTCATGGCGTCCTCCAGAGAATCAGGCGGAGGGTGGAGTGCCAAGGCATCTTTCAGACGTTCAGACAGACCACTACGGAACAAGCCCCGGAGGGCGGCATCATCCCAACAGACCTCAGCAGCCCAGCGTCTGAACTCTGAGCAAAACCACTCAGCTGAGTGCTTCCCCTGACATACACTCATCACCATGTCCTCAGCCATCAGCACTCGATCAGGCTCATCATAAATATGCCCCAGGGCCTCAAAAAATGCATCCACAGTCATTCTCTCAGGGGCAGTGGTAGGAAGGGAAAAAGCCCAAGCCTGGGGGGCTCCCTTAACAGAGACATAATGACGCCCACCCTCTGACTTTCATCCCAGAAGAGTGCGGTCTTAAAGAAAAAAAAAGCTTACAGCCCTCTTTGAAAACTTTAAATTCATTTCTATCTCCGGAAAAGGTATCCGGTAATGTAACCGGGGGCTCTGGGGAAACTAATGTAACATCTTGAACCCCTGTCCCATGAGCACCAGATAATAAAGCCCCCTGCACAGTGTCAGCCATCAGCTGCTGAGACTGAGCCAGAACTCGCTGTTCCTCATTCAGTTTCTGAGACATCTGAGTCAGGTGCTTTACCTGCTCAGAAAGGGCATACGTAGGATCCATAACACACACACAGGAGAAAAAAAAAAAAAGTAGCGGTCAGTTATAATATCTCGATCACCGCACTGCACTTGCTCACTGAGCCAGTGCGCGTGTCCTGAATAAGACAGACTGCACTCAAAGATACCTGTGGAGCGAGGCAGTCGCGGTGAAGATGCGTGCTTCAGACTAACAGGACCCTAAGCACGTGACTGCCAAAGGGTGGCGCCGGCCACAGAACTCTCAGAGGGAGCAGTAACAGACAGAGAATGCTTCAGGCCAGAGGACCTTAAGCACATGACTGCTGATGGGCGTGGCCTAAGCTCCAGAGAGCTATGAGCAGAAGGAAAACTCCTAGAAGAGTAACTACGGGACAGAGTTACCAAGGGGCATAGACAAAACGGATAGTCAGGATAGCTAGGTCATACACAGAGGGAGCAACGCAGTACAAGAGGAGCAGGCAGAGAATAACCAGAACATAGCCAAGGGATCAGAAAACCAAAACGGGCAAATACACAGTACCAAGACAGTAGACAAACTCACAACGAAGAGACGGACCGGGTCAAAACCAAACAAGCAACAAGATCAGGCACAAGGCACAGGCACACAGGAGGTCAACTAACTCAGCCGAGGGCAGGAGTATAACTGGCACCAGACCTAGGTCAATTGGCAACTAATTAGCCGCCTTCTGCCAGAGAGAGGCTGAAACCATTAACCCCAGTCTGGCCAGGACGGAACAAAGACCAAACCCCGTCCTGGGTCATGACAAAACCCTTACACCTTTAAAAGGAACCTGAAGACCTACCTCTTCCGATAAGCCTACAACTTGCAGTAACCACCGGTCCACCAAACCACTGCATGACCAGCTCTGCCCTCACCTATTGTATCCTCATTCATCCCGTAAAAATTGTGAGCCCTCGTGGGCTGGTTCCTCTCCACTCCTGCACCAGTCATGACTTGTATTGCTTAAGATTATTGTAATTGTTTTTTATTATGTATACCCCTTTTAACATCTAAAGCGCCATGGAATAAATGGTGTTTTAATAATATATAATAATAATAATAATAGCTAGAGTAACATCATTTAATGGAAATAAATGACACAGGCTCCTTTTATTTGTAATAAAATTAAAAACAAATGTATATTCATCTTACTCCCATTCCATTAAAGCAATTGTCAACTGTAAAAAAACAGAAAATAATAAACAACAAAAATACTCATCTTTCTCCTTATCCCCAATGCCAATGTCCCCTGTAAAAAAAGAAAAATGTTAAACAACCATATCCCTCACCTGTCCAAAGTGCAGCTAATTTATACTATTCCATGATGATTTGGAGAGCAGTCAGATTAGTGACCCCTCTCCTGTTATCCGACTTACAATGACAGAAGCATAATCGTTCCTGCCAGTGTCTAGCACTGAGCTCCTGTGAAAAAGTTCACCGGAGTTCATGACTGAACCTCAGTGAACTCACTTATGGCACCGTTGCGTGAGAACTTCAGTACCTGATGAATTTCCAGCATGTACTTCAGTTGTAAAGAGTTTTATAGTTATTTAATTATTTAATTTTGAAAGTTATTTAACTCAAAATAGATAACACTTAAAAGTTAGCAGACCCTAATACAATTAGTCATGAAAACCACAGTGAAATAATAAAAAAGAAATCACAAATCACACGTGACTATAGTGTTGACTCTGAAAGTCTTGGTAATTCACTAATTTCCAATTGTTTATGTAGTAGCAACAATTTTTATTTGTCTCCAATGGAATCAGAATAACATTTTTGCCATTTCCCATTAAAGGAGTTGTCCACTACTTGGACAACTTCTTCTCATACCCCTTGTTTGGCCCTGATAAAATAATAAAGTTTATACTTACCTCACGTCCTGGTGCCGTTCCAATGGTGTTGGCTCTAGTTCTCTCGTAGCTCCCGTGGTGTTGCTGTGACATGTGACACCAGCACCCAATCAGCACTGGCATCATTGCCCCCGCTTTCAGACAAATCAAACATGTTCGGTTTGTTTGAAGGCCGCATTGACTGGCCGCCAGCGTCATGTGTCACAACGCCACACGAGAGCCCAGGGAGAGCAAGTATCAACACCATGGGAATGGAACCACCACGGGAGGGGAGTATAGGCTTTATTATTTTATTGGGGAGAAACATTTTGATCAATAAGGGATTGTCCGAGTAGTGGACAACTCTTTAACACAATAAGGGAAATCAAAAAGCAATCCAATTACTTCTTAGCATGTTTTTAGAGTTTGGGAGAGAATTTGAATTTGTGTAGTCACACAAACATGAAGTCTAGCAATTTAATGTGAAATGCAGGCAAATTCTTGTTCTTGTCCTTTTGGAATATTTTTCGGCATGTGTCCGTAAACACCATGTCAGTGTACAGAATAAATTGTAAAAGAATTACTAATTCATTGCATCATCAAACATCAATATTAGTAGTAGAGATTTTTGGTAATTCACTTCAGATGAATTCAGCAAAATGGAGGTTGGCCACCATTTGGCTGGGTAATAGAGAGCAATAAAGGAGTTAAAAAATGTTATACCATCATTCCTTTGAATTTCCTAAACTTGTACCCCCTGCCATTTCTCCCATCGATTTTCTATCTTTATTTTTTTTTCCAGCGAGGTCTTCAATATGCTAGGTCCTACACGATTACATTGAGCTTGACACTCATCAATGACATTATGCTCAACTTGACTGAAGACCACACACTGCAAGTAAAGACATGGTTTGTGCCACATATAACAATATGGGGCCTAGTGAATAGAATATCAGACCTGATAGAAGAAAGTAAAGCCAATCAGAAGACTGGCAGTGATGCGAAAGATAGGGAAAAGACCAAGGAGAGATGAGTATAAGATTTTTTTTTTAGTCCCTTCCCAGATGATGCAATTTGCATAATATTTTTCTGATCTAAATTGATTTTCACTTTTGAGCAAATCTTCTTGAACTTATTTTGGGAGATTCACTCAACTCTGATAAACAGTTGAAGATGACAGTACAATGTAAAGTCATTTGTATATGCTGAATATGTAAACTGCCTTGGTCCAAATATATATACACATGACCTGATAGAAGAAAGTAAAGCCAATCAGAAGACTGGCAGTGATGCGAAAGATAGGGAAAAGGCCAAGGAGAGATGAGTAGTGTTGAGCATTCCGATACCGCAAGTATCGGGTATCGGCCGATATTCGCGTTATCGGAATTCCGATACTTAATTCCGATACTTTTTCAATATCGTATACCGGAATCGGAAGTTCCCATAATTCTTTGAGAGGCAATGTGATGTTAGTCAGCCAATGAGGAATCCTACGAAGTGTGGGCACATCCTGTAATGCTGCGGTCATCTTAACTAATGGCATGGCTGTGATTGGCTGCTGAAATGATGTCAGAATGCACTATAAAAGGCGCCGCAGCCATTTTAGCGTCACTGTGCTGTGAACTCAGTAAGGGACAGAACGCTACTCTGCTCACTCTGAGGGACAGTTAGATATTGCGATTTTGTGTACTACTGTGCTTGAGGCAGGCTAGTTTACCAACCGCTGTGTAAAGCTTCATTTTGCCAGTGTTGTTTTAACAGCTCTGTGCAAGGTGTGTGTGTGACAGTGCAGGTGACGCTGCAGTTTGCTCTGCATCCACCGCTGTTTGTAGGCATCTGCACGTGTCACTGACTCTTTTTTTTTATTATTTTATTTAGTGGAATTGGTGCAGCTCCATTATATTAGAAAAAAATCAAATCTATTAGTGTGACGTGCTTCCATCCGTATACAATACATTGGTTGCAAACACTATAGAAGTACAGAAAGGAGCTTTTCACAGATAGTGAATAGTTGTGTTTCAGTGTTCACTGCAGTCTGTGAGGTTTTGATTTTTTGAGTGCAGATCACGCTCCAGTTAGTTCTTCAACCACTGCTGGTTGTAGTCTGCTGAGCGTGTGTCACTGCCTCATCCTTCACATTTTTCTCTAATTGGTGCTGCTCCATTTTAGTGGAAAAAAATTTCATCTATTAGTGTGACGCGCTTCCATCCGTATACAATACATTGGTTGCAAACACTATAGAAGTACACAAAGGGGCCTTTAACAGCTACAGAACAGTTGTGTTTCAGTGTTCACTGTAGTCTGTGAGCTTTTCATTTTGTGAGTGCAGATTACGCTCCAGTTTGTTCTTCAACCACTGCCGGTTGTAGTCTGCTGAGCGTGTGTCACTGCCTCATCCTTCACATTTTTCTCTAATTGGTGCTGCTCCATTTTAGTGGAAAAAAATCTAATCTATTAGTGTGACGCGCTTCCATCCGTATACAATACATTGGTTGCAAACACTATAGAAGTACACAAAGGGGCCTTTAACAGCTACAGAACAGTTGTGTTTCAGTGTTCACTGTAGTCTGTGAGCTTTTCATTTTGTGAGTGCAGATTACGCTCCAGTTTGTTCTTCAACCACTGCCGGTTGTAGTCTGCTGAGCGTGTGTCACTGCCTCATCCTTCACATTTTTCTCTAATTGGTGCTGCTCCATTTTAGTGGAAAAAAATCTAATCTATTAGTGTGACGCGCTTCCATCCGTATACAATACATTGGTTGCAAACACTATAGAAGTACAGAAAGGAGCTTTTCACAGATAGTGAATAGTTGTGTTTCAGTGTTCACTGCAGTCTGTGAGGTTTTGATTTTGTGGAGTGCAGATTACGCTCCAGTTTGTTCTTCAACCACTGCCGGTTGTAGTCTGCTGAGCGTGTGTCACTGCCTCATCCTTCACATTTTTCTCTAATTGGTGCTGCTCCATTTTAGTGGAAAAAAATTTCATCTATTAGTGTGACGCGCTTCCATCCGTATACAATACATTGGTTGCAAACACTATAGAAGTACACAAAGGGGCCTTTAACAGCTACAGAACAGTTGTGTTTCAGTGTTCACTGTAGTCTGTGAGCTTTTCATTTTGTGAGTGCAGATTACGCTCCAGTTTGTTCTTCAACCACTGCCGGTTGTAGTCTGCTGAGCGTGTGTCACTGCCTCATCCTTCACATTTTTCTCTAATTGGTGCTGCTCCATTTTAGTGGAAAAAAATCTAATCTATTAGTGTGACGCGCTTCCATCCGTATACAATACATTGGTTGCAAACACTATAGAAGTACACAAAGGGGCCTTTCACAGATACTGAACAGTTGTCTGCAGGGTTCACTGTAGTCTGTGAGGAATAACCACACTTAGGCCTTATAACTTTTCTGACTTTCTTTATCAATCTACCAAGATGAAGAAGTCAGTGAGTAAGGCACGTGGTCGTGGTCGAGGCCGTGGATTTGCAGCAGGGAGAGGACGTGGGGATTCTGTGGCTGCTGCCACCCCAGTGACACAGCATCCACCAGTTTTCCCCGTGAGCGTTCCTTTATGCGCACTTTTGTAGGAGCTCAGCGTACCCCCCTGCTGCGTGAAGAACAAATTGAAGCCGTTGTTGGTTGGATGGCAGCCAATGCATCGACTTCAATAGCTTCCACCTCCTCTCAGGACCACAGCACTGTTAAACAACCATCAGTCTCTTCACCGCCTGCCAAATTGCCCAGGCAGTCAGAGAGCTCTGTACAGGAGCCAGCTGAGTCTCTGCTTCTGTTCTCAGAATCTGTTGGCTTGGAAACAGGGGCCCAGCCAAGCAGCATTCTGGAATGTGAAGAAGAGGCAGTATGCAGTGATGCGCAACAGCTGTGTCTCTCTGAATCTGAAGAGGCGGGTGAGCCAGTGCCGATGGTCAGCACACCGCAGAACGCATCTGATGATGATGAGACTCAGTTGCCAGTTTCTGTTGAGCATGGTGCTGGCCAGACCACCCAACAACAGCAGGTGTTGGAAGAGGGTAGTGGTGGAGATGATGAGGTCCAAGACCCAACATGGCGTGAGGAACAGGAAGGTGGTGGAGCAGCTCTGAGGAAGAGATTGCCCCAACGGTCCAAACAGTAGGGAGAGGTAGGCTGCAGACTCGCTTGCCTGTAGCCTCCAGTTTGGCACCCGTTCGGAGCAGTTCTCTTCCAACAGCCAAACCGGGCGCTCCCAGGACTTGCTCTGCGTGGTCCTTTTTTGATACAGTTGCAGATGATATTTGCAATGTCAAATGCAAGCTGTGTAATCAAAAAATTAAAAGAGGTAAAAGTGTCAGTAACCTTAATACAACAAATATGTGGAAACATGTGCGGTCAAAGCACTTTGTTGAGTTACAAAGACACACTGGAGATGTAGGCCAACCTACAGCAGCACCTACATCTTCAGCTCGTGTTGGAGCCTCTTCCTCCAGTTCACACACAGCTGGTTCGGCTTCCTCAAAGGATCGCCATGGAAGAACCTCTGTCACTGTTGTCCAGAGACACAGTGTTATTCCACCCACAGCTGCAAGTTCCCTGTCATCCTCACACACCCAGGCCACAAAACAGTGTCATCGGTAGCACAGGCATGGGATAAAAGACGGCCATACTCGGCAAAACCATCCACGAGCACAGGCTCTGAATGCTGGCATTGCAAAACTCCTGTCCCTTGAAATGCTGTCATTCAGGCTGGTGGAGACTGACAGTTTCCGTGAATTAATGGCATTGGCAGTCCCCACAATACAATGTGCCCAGCGATTTTATTTCAGCAGGCAAGCCGTCCTGGTCTGCAAAAGCATGTTGAGGCAAAAAATTAAACATGCGCTACTAAAACGCCGTCAGTAGCAAGGTCCACCTGACCACCGATGCGTGGACCAGTACCATGGCCAGGGACGATACCTTTCACTCACTGCCCATTGGGTGAATGTTGTGGAGCGGGTACAGATCTTGCGAGTGGCGCTGTACGTGTTCTGCCAACTCCAAGGATTGCCGGAATCAAGTCTGTCCACATTGACTCCTCCTCCTACTCCAGTTCCTCAGAACATCGCTGCAGGAGCCGTCACGGTCTACCTCCACATGGAACCCGTGGACGCTTACCTGATGCGACCGATATGAGCACAGCCGTGGCCAAACGGCAACAGGCCGTTCTGAAAATTAATTCCCATGGGGAATCGAAGCCACACAGCGCAGGAGGTCTGGGAATGCCATCAAGCAGGAGAGCGGACGTGTGGTTTTTGCCAGCGAATCTCCAGCCAGGCTTGGTAGTGTGGTGACAATGGCCGAAATCTGGTGGCAGCTCTGGGCCTTGGCAACCTCACTTCACATACCATGTCTGGCACATGTGCTCAACTTGGTCGTGCAGAGTTTTTTGAGGGACTATCCGGATCTTGATGCACTGCTGCACAAGGTCCGCCTAGAGTGCGCTCACTTGCGACGTTCCAGCATGGCCAGATCGCGCATTGCAGCTCTGCAACGCAGATTGCGCCTTCCTGGAACATCGCATCATTATGTGATGTATCCACCAGGTGGAATTCAACGTTACATATGTTGGAGCGGTTGTGTGAGCAGCAGCCAGCAGTTATGGAGTATCAGCTGCATCAGGCGCAATCAACACGCAATTTTCGCCGTCCACACTTCACCATTAATGAGTGGGCCATATGAAGGACATGTGCCCCCGTTTTGCGTGCGTTTGATGAGTCAACGCGGATGGCGAGTGCAGATGATGCATAGTCAGCCTGACTGTCCCCCTTATCTGCCGCTTCAAAAAACACTGCAAGCAATAAGGGATGAGGTTTTGGAAGAGGTGGAGGATGAGGAGTCACAAATTCCATCACCTTCTGGAAAGTCAGCGCAACGTGGTTCCTCACAAAGGGCTGGGCAGGGCTCACTTTGTGAGGAGGATGAAGGATGAGGAGTCAATGGAGGAGGAAGACATCGCTCCAGAGGGAGGTACACAACCGCTAGTCAGTATGTAGAGCGAGGGTGGGGTGATGCAGAGCAGGCAGGATATAACGCCTCTTGCAGAGGACAGCGTTTTTTTGCCCAGTTGGGAGTCTGCAGCACATGGTTGATTTCATGCTGCAGTGCCTAAGAAACGACCGCCGCATCGCCCACATTCTCACGACGTCTGATTATTGGGTGTACACCCTCCTAGACCCTCGCTACCGGGAAAACGTCAAAAGCCTCATCACACCGTTGAACCGGGAGCGTAAAATGCGGGAGTTACCAAGACACACTGGTGCAATCCTAATTTTCTACCTTACTGCGAGGCATGCTGCTGCTACTGTTTACAAAGCAGCTCTGTGCGTCGAGGCAGTGTAGAGAGCTCTGCAACAAGAGGGAGCACACGCAGTGCCTCTGCCACGGGAAAGACCAGTATGTAAAAATGTTGGCAAAGTTTTGTGGCAGCGCCACAAATGTCTACACCATCCGAGAGGGCTCCAGTCAGCGGGAGGCAACGTACCCGTCAGATGGTGACAGACTACTTGGCTTTGCCTCTCAGTGTACTCCCAGAGGGGCTCTTCCCCTTTTCAAGTTTTGGGTCTCTAAGCTGGATACATGGCCAGAGCTTACCCAGTATGCATTGGAGGTGCTGGCTTGCCCTGCTGCCAGTGTATTATCGGAGCGCGTCTTTAGTGCTGCAGGTGGTGTACTAACAGACCGTCGCATGCGACTATCCTCCGATAATGTAGACCGGCTTACTTTTCTGAAAATGAACAAGGCATGGATCTCGCCAGAATTTGTCTGTCCGTTTTCAGATTAAATAACTGGTTCGCAACGTTATCCATGTCTCCTGTTATGTTCATCTTTCTACCACCTTTAACTCTACTCCCTGGGCTCCAACACTGCCAGTTGCTGCCTTTAGAAGTGTCGTGTCCACAGAACAAAACACAAGCTCTACTGTTAGTGGGGTTCAGTAAAGCCAGCTGTTTCCCCTGCTGTGTCAACGGCAAGAAGTCTCCTGTTCCCGACACATGGACAGAAAAACACATGACCAACATGCTCCAAATAGGGAAGAGCCGTCACCCTGCTTGTTATGCTGAAAACCCTGAAATTGTGAAGTTTTGCAGGCCTAGAATGATAAATTTTTATGACAAATATGGACAAATAATAATTTGTCATCACAGCGCATATCTGCACATGTCTATTAGAAATGGTAACAAAAAATAAAACATAGTCTACTCTTCACATTTTGAAATTAATGCATAAAAGTACATTTCAGACTTATGAATTAATGCTTTTTAAGGAACTTTATCTGTACCTGTAAGATAATGCAGTCAATGGTGTACGAATCATTAAATCCTCATCATCATCATCACGAGTTTTATTTATGACAGACATTATAAATACACATATGATGCCAACTGTAATTCAAACACCATATATGAAATGGCCAGCATGTAAATTGGTAATAATGTCCAATTAATAAATTATTACATCTAGAAAAAATGCATCATGCATATGACAATAGGTTTGTTATACCTGCAATTGCTGTTGAAACAACCACAAGAGATTAAATTAATATGGTATATAGGTATCACAGTGCATAGTTACTCATGGACAATGTTGGATGTAATTACTGTATCTCATTAAGTCAGCGTCAACCATTAGCTTGTTAGTCTGTACATTGTTAAGAGGGACGTAATTTTTTTGTTTGTCATAGGTGGAGTATTACACATTAAATTTATTTACTGCTGTATTTTTTTTGCGTCCCTAGTGCGCAATAACGCAGACTAACTCACATTTGATAGTCAGCTAATTGCCACACGCTACCCTACCTACGCGTGACAGTATGGAAGGTTGTGTTGACGGATAAAGCTTTGCGCAACCAGACATTCTTTTACCTCTTCAACACTCTACAAGCAAAAATGCATGATTTCAGCCACAGACTTTATTGAGTACAGTATAACATCGGCATTTACCATCAGAAGGCTGTCCACTGTTGATACAGACATAGAATTACCTTTGCTATCCGTAGCTTTGTTTCACCTACACTTGCAGGCACACACTTAAATTGTGACAAACAATGCCTAATGTTTTTTAAATGGTTATTTTTTATTGTACATTATTGTGTCATCAATCACATTGATGAGTCTATGTGGACAGTGTCATACATGCTATAGAAAGTGACGATTTATGAACTTAAATATTGAAATGTCTGTGACTGTCACATAAATTTGCGATGATGATGATGAGTGACTATTACAAAAATCCATTGTCTTCACTATGTTATGGTTTAACTAGCGTTCCTTAAGCATTATTCATAAAAAAAAATGGACTTTTTATTCTTAAATTTACAACACTATATTTTTTACCATTTTTTGGGTGTTGTGTTGTTCCATTTATTTTTGGCATGTGCATATATGCGTTTATATTTGTATTTTCTTTTATTTTTTCCTTCTTGAAATTAGAAAACATGTGTATCTTTGTACCGTGTTAGCCAGTAATAGAAAAATATTTAGACTTCAGAGTCAGCAGTGGTTGATACCTTTTAATGGATAACTGAAAAGTGGAAACAAATTGCAAGCTTTCAAGGCTACTCACGTCTCTTCATCAGGGGAAAGACTAACTAAAAAAATTAAAGCATCACTATTTCTATACACACAGGACACAGGAATAGTGCATAGGTAAGACAAGTAAGTGACGTGTATCAGAACTGTCATTATCTCACAGGGATGAACATAAATATTGGAACCAGTTCCTAGATAAGATAGAAAGTTTGATTGCCCTCTCATTGGCGTATTTTTTTCGGTTTTCATGACCCTGGAAGGGCATAGCGCAGATTCCTTAATTGATATAGAATGACATAAATCATGTGATCTATTCATTCCATCATCTAACAGTGTCAAAGGTCATGATGAGCTTATATTCTGAAACCTTTGTACGTTTCTCATATTTGAAGTTATATTTTAATTACCAGTAATTCCATATCCATGATGCTATGACCAGGCATACAAAGTCTTTTGCCACAGGTAAATTCATTAATTTATCTGTGATTGTGTGGCGCTGATTATTCATCCTTGTTCTCCTTTTTGTTGCCGGTCTCCCTCACTTGTCCTCCCTCACTTGTCTTAGCTATTCTGTGTCCTGTTGTGTGTAGAAATATGTGATTCTTCATTTTTGGCTTTACTCTTAGCCTGATGAAGCACCTGAGTAGTTCGAAAAGCTTTGAATTTGTTACCATATTTTCAGTTAGCCATTAAACGTTATCAACCACAGAGGAGTCTGTCAAGTATAAATATTTTTTCTATTCTTGTAATTAAAAAATTTATCATTTTATTGTTGTAGTAAAGTTCATTATTCTTGTTTGAAGTACATACATTTGCAATAGCCACGTAACAAGGCAATAATCAATATTTTGTGCTACACCCTCCTTGACCCTGGGCTTCAACAGCGCCAGTTGCTGCTCAGAAGTGTTTAGATGCACAGATGAAAAAAATCGCTGATGTGTTTGTGGGGTTCAGTAACGCCTGCTGTTCCCCTGCTGTGTGTCTGCAAAAATTACTGCTGCTCTAACTACAACTTCAACTTCAACGTCTCTACTAGGCCTTCTGCCTACACCCTCCTTGACCCTGGGCTTCAACAGCGCCAGTTGCTTGCTCAGAAGTGTTAGATGCACAGATGAAAACATCGCTGATGTTGTTTGTGGGGTTCAGTAACGCCTGCTGTTCCCCTGCTGTGTGTCTGGCAAAAATTACTGCTGCTAACTACAACTTCAACTTCAAACGTCTCATACTTAGGCCTCTGCCTACAACCCTCCTTGACCCTGGGCTTCAACCAGCGCCAGTTGCTGCTCAGAAGTGTTAGATGCACAGATGAAACAATCGCTGATGTGTTTGTGGGGTTCAGTAACGCCTGCTGTTCCTGCTGTGTGTCTGGCAAATAAATTACTGCTGCTAACTACAACTTTTTCACTTCAAACGTCTCTTACTAGGCCTCTGCCTACACCCCCTTGACCTGGGCTTCAACAGCGCCAGTTGCTGCTCAGAAGTTTTAGATGCACAGATGAAAACAATCGCTGATGTGTTTTGGGGGTTCAGTAACGCCTGCTGGTTCCCCTGCTGTGTGTCTGGCAAAAATTACTGTGCTAACTACAACTTCAACTTCAACGTCTCATACTAGGCCTCTGCCTACACCTCCTTGACCCTGGGCTTCAACAGCGCCAGTTGCTGCTCAGAAGTTTTAGATGCACAGATGAAACAATCGCTGATGTGTGTTTGTGGGGTTCAGTAACGCCTGGCTGTTCCCCTGCTGTGTGTCTGTGCAAAATTACTGCTGCTAACTACACTTCAACTTCAAACGTCTCTTACTAGGCCTCTGCCTACACCCTCCTTGACCCTGGGCTTCACAGCGCCAGTTGCTGCTCAGAAGTGTTAGATGCACTAGATGAAAACATCGCTGATGTGTTTGTGGGGTTCAGTAACGCTGCTGTTCCCTGCTGTGTGTCCGGCAAAATCACTGTAGCTAACCTAATCATGGTGAAAAAAAACATGACATCTCAAAGTGTCTAGTGCTACACATTAGATATGAGGCTTAACCATGATTTTAAGCTGTAAACATTTGAAACGTCAACTTTCAACCATAAATGATTTGTCTTTGTCACAAATCTGTAACAAACTAATTGTGACATATTATTACAGATATGCACATGTTCGAAAACAAATGCAAAACCAAAAGCTACTTATGTTATAGGATACTGATTGGTCAACCTTGTCACTCCATAGCTTAGACAAATCAACTTACTCATGATGACTCAAATACTGCAATGTTGGAAGTGCATAATGTGGGTTGAACTTTGACAACTGCTGCAGTGCGAAGGTTATACTTCAGTGTTTTGCCTTTTAAATAAAGCTACATGTAAATATAATATCCAAATGTTGTTTAGGGAGTGTGTACACTTTAATATTGTGCAAAAAAAGGGCAGTAGAATAGTCTTTCAACATTACTTATATTGTGTCTTTTAAAAAAAATACATATTTGTTGAGTTAACAGCCCATATCAAAAAGGGTCCTTCATGTAAAAAGTAATCGCTAACAAAAACCCATGCATTCCCTTTGGTTTAAAGTCATTAGTGCTTGGGCACAATAGCAAAATTATACCGTAAGTGGTGCTGAAAAAAAGACAACTGATAGAATGGTGATTGATATCTATTTATCAGATTGATAGCGACACTTTTACAATGTCTTTATTAAAAACTTACCTTAACAAAAAAGCTGTGTCACACCTCACACGCATTTTTCTTGTTAGCGTTTGAATAGGGCACATGCGTGTTTTGTTTCATCATAGGTGCAGTTTACTGAGTAAGCAGTATGACAACGCCTTTTGTTTTGGGCGGTAGCTGGGATGTTAAACGATGCGCACGGTGAATGTGTCTGCTCAAAAGACGCACGACGCCCCAAAATTCCCCAAACGGGGTCACAGGGAAGCCAGTCTGTGCGCCAAAAAGGCGCAAGCATACATGCATACCCTTTTAAAAAGCAATAAAAAAAAAAGGAAATGTAGTAGAAAACGCCCTTTTTATTGATTTACAGTATTACATGCCATTCCCCATCTGTGGTATGCAGTTTAATTATTTATACTTTCTATCCTTTGTCATGCTTGCAAGCCCACAGTCGGCATAAAAAGGCTGTTTTCACTATGCACTTTTTAAAGGTTTTTTTTTTTTTAATATAAATGATTGGCACATTTTAAATTGTTTTAAACATGATGGAAATTTTAGATTTTTTTAAAACTTTTTAGTGATATTATTAGCAAATGAAAATGGTTACATACTGTTCCCTTACCCCTCATTAATGGATTTGTTTGTATTGTAGCTTTATTAAAACCGTTTTTTTTAGCGATTATTTAACCGATTTTTTTTTGGGTTTGCTTTGTTTTTCAAATGTTAAGTATGCGTTTATGTTTTTCAATTATTATTTTCATATTTTTTTAAAGTAAAATCATTTTCTTATGGGTTTTAAAGGTTATATTTCTCTTGTTTGGGAGTATGACATTTTTAATTGACAGTAACAGGGAAATACTTGATTAGTATTTAAAAAAATCCCCTGACCCTGGGTTTTCAACACCGCCAGTTGTTTCTCGGATGCTGTTGCACAGTCTACCCCTTGCTTGTGTTAAAAGGGTCAGGAATGTCAGTGTTCCCCTGCTGTGTGAAAGGGCCCCAAAAATCCTGCCCGCCTCCACCGGGTCTCTTCTATCCCTGGTTACACACCGCCAGTGGGTTTTTCGGGAAATGCTGTTGCACAGTCTACCTTGCTTTCCCGTGTTATGGGGGGGTTTAGTAATGTAGCTGTTCCCCTGCTGTGTGAAGGCCCAAAAGTTCTGCTGCCTCCCCCCTGTTCTCTTCTAAACCCTGGGTTACAAAACCGCAGTGTTTTCGGGAAGTGCTGTTAGGGACAGTCTCACTTGTCCTTGTTATGGGGGTTCAGTAATGTCAGCTGTTCCCTGCTGTGTTTAAAAAGGGAACAGGGCCCGCTGCCTCACTTGGGTTTCTTTCATCCTGGGCTACAACCGCCCGTTGTTTCTCGGAGTGCTGTTAGCACAGTCTACACTTGCTCTGTGTTCTGGGGTTCGTAATGTCAGCTGTTCCCTGCTGTTGTGACGGCAAACTCCTGCTGCCTCCCTGTTCTCTTCTATCCCCTGGGCTACCAAAACCGCCTGTTTTTCTGGAAGGGCTGTTTTCACAGTTACACTTGCTCCTGTGTTTCTGGGGTTTCAGTAATGTCAGCTTCTGCTGTGTGAAGGCAAACAGTCCCGTGCCTCCACCATGTTCTTTCTCATCCCTGGGCTACCACACCGCCCGTTGTTTCCGGAAGTGCTGTAGCACAGTCTCCCCTTGTTTCCCGTGTACTGGGGTTTTAGTAATGTCAGCGTTCCCCTTTTTTTTGGGGAACGGCAAAAGTCCCGTGCCTCCACCCTGTTCTCTTCTCTCCCCGGTTACAACACCGCCAGTTGTTTCCGGGAATGGGGTGTTAGACAGTCTACACTTGCTTTCCCGTGTTTCTGGGTTCGAATGTCGCTGTTCCCTGTGTTTTTGAACGGCAAACAGTCCGGGTGCTCCACTTTTTCTCTTTTCATCCCTGGGGGACACACCGCCCGTTGATTCTCGGAAGTGCTGTTGCACAGTCTACACTTGCTCTGTTGTTAACTGGGAGTTCAGTAATGTCAGCTGTCCCTGCCCTGTTATGTGAACGGAAACAGTCTGCTGCTCCCACCATGTTCTGTTTCATCCTGGGCTACAAACACGCCAGTTGTTTCTCGGAAGTGTGGTTAGCACAGTCTACACTTGCTACTGTGTTATGGGGTTCAGTAAATGTCAGCTGTTCCCTGCTGTGTGAACGGCAAACAGTGCGGCTGCCTCCCACCATGTTCTCTTCTCATCCCTGAGGCTTAAACACTCGCCAGTTGTTTCTAGGAAGAGTGCTGTTAGCACAGTCTACACTTGATCCTGTGTTATGGGGTTAATAATGTCAGTGTTTCCCTGCTGTGTGTGAAACGGCAATCAAAAAGTCTGCTGCCTCTCCTGTTTCTCTTTCTCATCCCTGGAGTTACAACACCGCAGTTGTTTCTCGGAAGTGCTGTTAGACCAGTCTGACACTTGCTCCTTGTGTACTGGGGTTCGACATGTTCAGGCTGTGCCCTTGTCTGTGTGAACGGCAAAAAGTCCTGCTGCCTTCACACGTTAATTTCCTAATGGGTACCTTAGTACCCATCGGGTTAGTACCGTCAGCTGTCTTGGGTAGTGCTTTGGTGCACAGGTACCTCCATGCTCTTAGTACACCGTGTCCAGTAACGTCAGCTTGGTCCCGGTTTGAGCCATTGCTTATTTTTCAATCCAAAGTTTCCACCCTTTTGTGTATTCTTTTTTGCTTTTTTTGCAATTTCTCCTCAGTACGAAAAAAAATGTATTCCCGGCCAAACTGTTTTTAATTGGTACTCAAGGGGGGGGAAAAAAAGGGTAAGAAAAAAAAAAAAAAAGGGGGAGTTTCAGAAATTTTTTTTTTCTCTTTTGAAATTTTTTTCCCTCTTTTTCTCGGGGTGCTGAGGGGTTTTTTTTTTCTCTAAATGATTTTTGCCATTTTTTGGGCCCCGTGTGGAGCAGGTTCCCGCTGAGGTTGGGAGTATTATACCTATCTTGCAGGTTCCCGTTTGGGAACCTAGGTCCCCGCCAGATTTTTTTTTTGGGGGGATCGGTGTAAATTTTGAATTTAAAAAAAAACTGAAGTTTTTTTTTCCCTTTAAAGCCAAGCCTCAGGGAACGCGACAGCAGGTTCAGGTTTCTCCTCTGTGCGCGGCGCCCCTCAGGAGGGGTTTTTCCCTACCCCGGGGGACCCTGTTTTAAATGGTTGATGTATTTTTTCAGTTTGGGGTTATTGTACATGAACCCCAAAAGTCACGATCAAGTGAAAAAGCCTTGCTGGATTAAAAATCGGGTCGTGAAGGCGGGCTGTACTGTCAAATTTCGAAAGGGGAGCCCTGACCAAATGGAATGATGTGTTTGGCACCCCTTTTTGGGAAGGGTCTTCAGAAAAGTAAAGGACGTTATGGTGGGTTCCCTGTTCCCTTGGTCTCAATGATTTATGTCTTTGCTTTTAAAATTGACGACTTTGCGGGAGCGCAGAGGTATGCGTGGATTTTTTGGCCTTGGAGCCAGCCCGACCCTGCAGGTGAGGGAGTGACTTCTGGGGCTCGCGTCATGAGTTTCTAAGTGAAATGGGTTTGTTTCACTGTGGTCTGGGGTTGAGCGTACTTTCCGTTAAAGAATATTTTTGGAAATGGGTTCACCGATCCCCCAAAAGTATCGGCATCCCCGATTCCGATCCGGAAATCCAATGCAAGCATGGGACAGAAATACGTAACTAAAAAAAAAAAAAATCTTTTCTTTTTAAAAACTAAAATTTCACACATAGAATAATATATATATATATATTAAAAAAATTATTAATTTTAATATAAATACAGTCATTTGACATATATATATATATATATTATCATTTTTTTTAGTTTATACACTTTTTAATAGTAAAATGCCCCTGATTCAATTGCCGGGGAAAGCCCCCTTTGGAAAAGAAGAAGCCCCGACATGAAATGACACTTGGTTTTCATAGAGTTTAACCATGTCTTTTCATGTAGTTTGATTCTGATTTGACAAACAATTACAGAGTGTATTGTCAAAATTTCACACCTGTGGGGGGTTAAAAAAAGGGGTTAAACTTTAAAAAAAACAGATTTTTTTTGTACAATTTACCCTTTAATTTAAACCCCCCTTAAGGTGTGAAATTTTGCACACTAGATGAAAAAATTGTTTTTGCAAATCAGATAGCAAAGGAATAAAAGACAGGGTTCCCCTATGTACACCAAGTGTTTTTTCATGGGGTTCTGCATTTTCACAAAACCCGGCAATTGAATTAGCGGTATTTATATGTGAAGTGTTAATAAAAATAAAAATATATAAATATATATATATAATATATGTCACAAATTCAAAAATGCAATATTAAATTTTGGTGAAAAAAGTTGAAAAAAAAGCGTGGGCTCCCCCCTTTTTTCTCAACCAACGACAAAGCACGAGTGGGGAGATAAAATAGCCCAGAGAGGGACCATTTTTTTTGCCCCCCGGCTACTAACTCTGCCCCAGACACCCAGAAAAGACAAAACTTAATTGGTTCGCCCTTTCTGGCACTTTGCCCTTTTCCCATTGCCCTGTAGCGGGGGCTGGGTTTTAAAAGGGGTTAAAAGCCCCCTTGCTTTTGAAAGGGCCCTTAAGCCGGGTTAATAATGGAAGTGTAAATTAGAAAACTATCAATTTTTAATCCTATTGTTAAAATAAAAAAAAACACACCCTTTTTTAAAAAATCATTTTAAGAAAAAAAGGGACAATGTTTTTGCCCCTTTTTTTATTTTACTGAAAAAACCCTTTTCCCTGTAATAAAATAAAAAAAAAAAGCAAAATTTTCTTACCTCCCCCATGCCGTCAGGCCGGTGTAATCCTGAGGAAAGGGTTTAATTTTTCCTGCGGGGCCCCGCGCAATGTGCAGTCACAGTAAACCCCAAATAAATGACTCCTCTCCGGCTGACAGGAGGGGAAGGGGAAAGCTTAATTGATTGCTTTCCATTTTCACTTCAGGTCACCCGGGGACCAATCGTGGGTCAGGGAACTATTAACAAAAATGGGGGTTCCCCTTAAAAAAAAAATGGGTCGGGTCCCCCCAATTTTTTTTAAACCCACCTGAAAAGCAGACGCTGAGGCATGGTTTTTTAAGTGTTAGGAGCCAAACCCATGGCCTTGCAGCAGCGTCGGTGGTCCCTTGGGCCCCCAGAAAAATTATTTTTGGGGGGCCCCCATCATACCCCAAAACCTTTTGAAAAAGGGGAAAGAGGGCAAGGCTGTGGCGGTGCCCTGCAGAAAATTTTATGCCATGCCACGTTGCCCCCACAGATGTCCGGGAGTGGTGGGGCTTTAGTCCCGGTGTGGGAGGGGAACCTCAGGGAAGACCTCCGTCGGCTCATCAGGAGCAGCCCCGAAATTGTGGAGGTCATACAGCATACTCTCAAATTTTGGAAAAAGGAAAGAGGGTTTTAAAGGCTGCGGGCGCTTTGCGCGCAGCTGCAAAAATTTTTGGGCCCCGCCCGACCCCACCCATTTTTCCCAATAACACCCATATCCCCGCCCCAAGCGTCCCCCTTTTGACTGCGATCACCGCTGTAAGAGGGCCAGTGGTGGTACTGGGAAAAGAAAGAAAGAGCAGCAAGAGAGAAAAGACAAACAGAAAGAAAGAGAGGAAAAAAAAAAAGAAGAAAGAAAAACAGAGGAAAAAGAACAGAGCAGAAAAAAAGAAAAGACGGAAACAAGGGGGAGAAAAAAAGAAAGAAGGGGAGAGAGCCAAGGCGTAGTGGGTTTTGGTTTAGGGGGGGCGAAACTTTGATGGGCCCCTAATCAGAGAACCTCGCAAAAGACCGCGTTTTTTCCAAAAATAATCTATATATAAAAGACCAAATTGAAAATTACCCCCATAGGGTCTGTGGTAAATAAACCAGTCCTACAGAACATATAATAGATTACAGCACGGGTACAGAAAAGGATTTACCGCTGATTTTCTTTCTAAGGGAATTTGTTCACTTTTCAGTCTTTTCCATCTGGCCCAGACCGACATGAGGGACTTCTCCACCAGGACCGACTGCAGAGTTACAACAAAGACAATTTCATTTTAATTTTTAGCACTGTCCGGACCAATTGGAAATTCTAAACCTGCACAAATCCCACCTGCTGCCCCCCCCAATATGAGCCCTGCGTTATGTTCCCTATTTTGCCCCTGATCCCCCAATACTGAGCCCTGCTGCCGATTGTCCCTATTACTGCACCTATCCCCCAAAATAATGGTGCGCGCCGTTGGTCCCTATTACTGCCCCTATACCCCAATACTGAGCCCCCTTTGCCGTTGTGCCCCTATTACGCACCTGCTGTGTGGTTCTGTGTGATCAAAATTCAAAAAACACCCCTCAAAAATATATAATCCGGGTGCAAGTCCCCCTAAAAAAAAGTGCCCCATTTTGTCCCCTAACTGTATAAAGCCTGTGTCCCCTTGACAGTCACAGTAACCCAGTTCTTATAACAAAAAGTGTCCACTTTACATTTAATAATGTCCCAATTCCCCCTGTACATCTCCCTATACACAAATAATGCCCCTAAGATTAACTGACCCTTAATGTCCCAAAATATTTAATGGGGCCAACACTGTAGATGGGCCCCCAGATAATCCCAAAAGCATAATACACCAATAGTCCCCCAAAATAGTTAAAAAGCACCCCCCTAGGGGCCCATTTATAATAAACCCCCCTGGAAGCTAAATATAAACACCCCCATAGGCGCCCCTTTTATAAGCACCCCCCCTAGGGAGCCTCTGTGATAATGCATCCCCCTAGGGGGTCTCTGTAGTATAATGCCCCCAAAGGGCCCCGTAGTAAATGCACCCCCCTTACAGCCTCTGGTTAATGCCCCCCCCATTTTCCACCCTCTGTATTTTGCACCCCATTAAAAAAAAAAAAAAAAATTCTCACCCCCCCAGTCCATGCTGTCACTGTTCTCCCTCTCACCCTGAAGCGGGCCGGGCAGGTGACGCACACCCCCGTGTCAATGCGAGGGGGGGATTTGGGGGAGAAGGAGGCTCCCCCTTTTTCTCTATGCGGTCGCTGTACGGCGGATCCGATACGCTGACCCTCCTTGATGGGGGGGGGGCCCACACTGGCCCCGGGGCCCCCCCCCGCCTGTTCAACCCCATACTTCGGGCAGCAAGAGGGGGGCGTTCTCCGCTCTGCTGCAGAAGTTTGCGTGACGCCCATAGTTACTGTCGAGCCCGGGGGGCCCCCTCAGATCGCGGGGCCCGGGGGACGCCTCCTCTGCCCCGCAACCTATCCTTTCAAAACAGGGCCCACCGCAGGGGGGGCGGGGCCCCCCAGAGGTTTTCCGGGTCCGGTGGCTCAGTCCGACCCGTTGCCAGCCTGAAATACCCGGCTACAGCAGTCTGCTTATCTTGGCTGGTTAACAAAAAAGGGGGTCCTCCAAAAAAAAATTTGGGGGGGGGTCCCCCTATTTTTGTTAAACCCGTAGATGAAGCAGATGCTGAGGGGTGGGTTTTTTTAGGTGTTAAAGAGCCAAAATCGTGACCTTTCCAGCCTGAAAATCCAGGGGCCCAGCATTGCATTCTTGGGGTTAACAAAAGAGGGATCCCCAGAAAAAAATTGGGGTGGGTCCCCCCCATTTTTGTTAAACCAGCCTGATGAAGCAGATGCTGAGCCTGGTTTTTCAGGCTGTTAAGGAGCCAAATCCATGGGCCCTTTCCCGCCTGAAAATACCCGGCCACGCAGTCGTATCTTGGCTGGTTAACAAAAGTAGGGGGGCCCCCCAAAAAAAAATTGGCGTGGGGTCCCCCCTATTTTTTTTTCCAGCCCGATGAAGCAGTGCGAGGCCCGGTTTTTTTAGGCTGGTAAGGACCAATACCATGGACCTTCCCAGCCTGAAAAACCGGGCCCACAGCAGAGTTACTTGGCTGGTTACAAAAATAGGGGATCCCCAAAAAAAAAAAATGGATAGGGGCCCCTTTTTTGTTAACCACCCCAAGAAAAAATGCGACGCGGGGGGCCCTGGTATTAAAAGACTGTCGGGCCCAGGATTTTGCCCCTCAACACCCCGATAATCCCAGGCACACACCCCCACATTTGGCGCATCAAAAGATGTCCCAATTGTGGCACTTTACCCGGGTCTTCCCCCTTGCCTGTAGCGGTGGAACGGGTAATAAGGGGTTAATGTCACCGTTGATTGCACGGTGACAAAAAGCCCCGGGTTTTTTGGAGAGGGTCAAAAACACCGATCCATTATTAAACCCCAAAATTTTTTTAAAGGGTTTAAAAAAAAAACCAGCAAGAAAAAAATATTTTAAAGAAATAAAAGAGACAACACAGTTTTTATTTCTTTTATTATTCTCATTCCCGCCCCCCATGATCTCCCGAAAAAAAGGAAAAAAAAAACAACGTATACCACCCTTTCCTACGCAGCCCCTGTAAGAGTTTCCCCGACTCCAGCTCTGCTACATCGGAATGAGGCGAGCCGACACCCCAGTAAAACCGCTGATTCCGCTTCCCCGGCGGTGACTCATCGGACTGCTTTACGGCCGGAATACCCAGCGTCACTGCAGTTATCGCGAGAAATGCACGTGACGCCCGGGAGAAATGGGGGGGCCACAAGCATCCGGACGTGACCGCCCCGGGGATCTTGCCAGGGAAGGCCCGATCCGAAGACCGACCGGCGGACACTGACTGAGGACAAATTTCGATTCCGGTATCCATATGACAAAAATGGACTCGGAACGAATTGATACGCGAAAAGGCCGATACCTTATTTGCAGTATCGGGAAAGCTCAAAATAGTGGTGCGTTCTCATGCTATTTTGCTGCCCCAAAGGGGGAAAAGTTTTGCGGCTCGTTTCTTGGGTAGGTTCAGAAAAATTTGTTGAGTTCCCCGTTTGCTCCCGTCCCCAAATTTTTGGCTCAGGCTTTTGTTGTTTTGGAGCAGCTATAAATGATGGTTTTTTACTTTGTAAAATGTTTGGTGCCCATGATACCCGCGGAAATCTATTTCCTTTTTGGGCATTTATTCTACCCCCCCTTTGGCGAAGAATAAACCCCAGTTTTCTACTCA
>JARQOD010000005.1:170580173-170630502 GCA_033576555.1 Oophaga sylvatica
TATATATATATACATACACTGGGTTCGGAAAGTATTCAGACCCCTTTAAATTTTGCACTCTTTGTTTCATTGCAGCCATTTGGTAAATGCAAAATAGTTCTTTTTCTTCTCATTAATGTACACTCTGCACCCGATCTTTACTGAAAAAAAAGAAATGTAGACATTTTTGCAAATGTATTAAAAAAGAAAAACTGAAATATCACATGGTCATAAGTATTCTGATCCTTTGCTCTGTATTGAGTAGAAGCACCTTTTGAGCTAGTATAGCCATGAGTCTTCTTGGGAATGATGCAACAAGTTTTTCACACCTGGATTTGGCGATCCTCTACTATTCTCCCTTGCAGATCCTCTCCAGTGCCATCAGGTTGGATGGTGAACATTGGTGAACAGCCATTTTCAGGTCTCTCCAGAGATGCTCAATTGGTTTTAGGTCAGGGCTGTGGCTGGGCCAGTCAAGAATGGTCACAGAGTTGTTCTGAAACCACTCATTTGTTATTTTAGCTGTGTGCTTGGGGTCATTGTCTTGTTGGAAGGTGAACCTTCAGCCAAGTCTGAGGTCCAGAGCACTCTGGAAGAGGTTTTCATCCAAGATATCTCTGTACTTGGCCGCATTCATGTTTACTTCAATTGCAACCAATCGTCCTGTCCCTGCAGCTGAAAAACACCCCCATAGCATGATGCTGCCACCACCATGTTTCACTGTTGGGATTGTATTGGGCTGCTGATGAGCAGTGCCTGGTTTTCTCCACACATACTGCTTAGAATTAACACCAAAATTTGTATCTCATCTCATCAGACCAGAGAATCTTATTTCTCATAGTCTAGGCGTCCTTCATGTATTTTTTTAGCAAGCTCTATGCAGGCTTTCATATATCTTTCACTGATTAGAGGCTTCAGTTGAGCCACTCTGCCATAAAGGCCCGAATGGTGGAGGGCTGCAGTGATAGTTGACTTTGTGGAACTTTCTCCCATCTCCCTACTGCATCTGTGGAGCTCAGCCACAGTGATCTTGGGGGTCTTCTTTACTTCTCTCACCAAGGCCCTCCTCCCATGATTGCTCAGATTGGCTGGGTGGCCAGGTCTAAGAAGACTTCTAGTGGTGCCAAACTTCTTCCATTTTAGGATTATGGAGGCCACTGTGCTCTTAGGAACCTTGAGTACTGCAGAAATTCTTTTGTAACCTTGGCCAGATGTGTGCCTTGCCACAATTCTGTCTCTGAGCTCCTTGGCCAGTTTCATTGACCTCATTATTCTTATTTGGTCTGACATGCACTGTGAGCTGTGAGGTCTTATATAGGCAAGTGTGTGCCTTTACAAATCAAGTCCAACGAGTTTAATCAAACAAAGCTGGACTCCAATGAAAAAGTAGAACCATCTCAAGGTAGATCACAAGGAAATGGACAGCATGTGACATAAATATTAGTGTCTTAGCAAAGGGTCTGAATACTTATGACCATGTGATATTTCAGTTTTTCTTTTTTAATTAATTTGCAAAAATTTCTACATTTCTGTTTTTTTTATCAGCCAAGATGGGGTGCAGAGTGTACATTAATGAGAAGAAAAATAACTTTTTGCATTTACCAAATGGCTGCAATGGAGCAAAGAGTGAAAAATTTAAAGGAGTCTGAATACTTTCCGAACCCACTATATATATATATATATATATACAGTGTGAGAAATACGTATTTGATCTTTTGCTGATTTTGTAATTTTGCCCATTGACAAATAAATGAACAGTCTATCATTTAAAGGGTAGGTTAATTTTAACATTGAGAGATAGAATATAAAAAATAAAATCCAGAAAATTACATTGCATAAATTATATAAATTTATTTGGATTTTGCAGTGAGAAATAAGTATTTGATCCCCTACCAACCATTGAGAGTTCTGGCTCATACAGACCACTTAGACGCTCCTAATCAACTCATTACCATCATTAAACACAGCTGTCTTACATAGTCACCTTTATAAAAGACTCCTGTCCACAGAATCAATTAATCTGTCAGACTCTAACCTCTACAACATGGGCAAGACCAAAGAGCTTTATAAAGATGTCAGGGACAAGATCATAGACTTGCACAAAGCTGAAATGGGCTACAAAACCATAGGTAAGATGCTGCGTGAGAAGGATACAACTGTTGGTGCAATAGTAAGAAAATGGAAGAAATAAAAAATGACTGTCAATCGACATTGATCTGGGGCACCATGCAAAATATCACCTCGTGGGGTATCCTTGATCATGAAGAAGGTGAGAGATCAGCCTAAAACTACACAGGGGGAACTTGTCAATGATCTCAATGCAGCTGGGACCACAGTCACCAAAAAAAACAATTGCTAACACATTACACCGCAAAGGTTTAAAATCCCGCAGTGCCCGCAAGGTCCCAACTGTCAAGCATGGAGGTGGAAACATTATGTTTTGGGGATGTTTCTCTGCTAAGGTCAAAGGACTACTTCACCACATCAATGGGAGAATGGATGGAGCCATGCAGCGTCGGACTGGAACACCTTGGGCCCACCAGAGAAAATCATTCTTGGGGCCCACTATGTAGCTACATAGAAATAAATACAAGACCGCCAATTGTGCAGTAAAACACACTAATATCAGGGTATAATATAAGGTAGCACATGTCTTAATTATGTAGCAGGAGTTGGGGTAGCCTCCCTCATAGATTATAAAGCAGCCCTCTCATAGGGGATAATGCTGCCCCCTCATAGAGGATAATGCTGCCCCCCTCATAGGGTATAATGTATATCTATATATATATATATATATATATATAGATAGATACCATATATACTCGAGTATAAGCTGACCCCCCTAATTTTGCCAAAAAACTGGGAAAACTTATCGACTCGAGTATAAGCCTAGGGTGGAAAATGAGATTATGCCCCATATGCTGCCCCATGTATTATGCCCCACAAGATGCTCCATAGATTGTGCCCCATATGCTGCCCATGTATTATGCCCCCATAGATGCTCCATAGATTGTGCCCCATAGATGCTCCATAGATTGTGCCCCCATAGATTATGCCCCCAAAAGATGCTCCATAGATTATGCCCCCATAAATGCTCCTTAGATTATTCCCCCATAGATTATGCCCCCATAGATTATGCCCCATAGAAGCTCCATAGATTATGCCCCCATAAATGCTCCACAGATTATGCCCCCATAGATTATGCCCCCATAAATGCTCCACAGATTATGCCCCCATAGATTATGCCCCCATAAATGCTCCACAGATTATGCCTCCATAGATTATGCCCCCATAAATCCTCCACAGATTATGCCCCCATAGATTATGCCCCCATAAATGCTCCACAGACTGTGCCCCCATAGATTATGCCCCCATAAATGCTCCACAGACTGTGCCCCCATAGATTATGCCCCCATAAATGCTCCACAGATTATGCCCCCATAGATTATGCCCCCATAAATGCTTCACAGACTGTGCCCCCATAGATTATGCCCCCATAAATGCTCCACAGACTGTGCCCCCATAGATTATGCCCCCATAAATGCTCCACAGACTGTGCCCCCATAGATTATGCCCCCATAAATGCTCCACAGACTGTGCCCCCATAGATTATGCCCCCATAAATGCTCCACAGACTGTGCCCCCATAGATTATGCCCCCATAAATGCTCCACAGGCTGTGCCCCCATAGATTATGCCCCCATAAATGCTTCACAGACTGTTCCCCCATAGATTATGCCCCCATAAATGCTCCACAGACTGTGCCCCCATAGATTATGCCCCCATAAATGCTCCACAGATTATGCCCCCATAGATTATGCCTCCATAAATGCTCCACAGATTATGCCCCCATAGATGCTGCAAAAAAAAAAAAAAAAAGACATACTCACCTCTCGTCGCTGGGGGCCAGGTGCTGGTGTCCTGAGCAGGCGGGGACACCGGCGCGCTATGGGTGACAGGTGCCGGTGTCACCGTTGGCTCAGGGCCCCGGCACCTGCGATATTTACCTGTCACCGGATCCACTGCTGAGCGCCGCTGTCTTTGGTCCTCCGGCAGTGAATGCTCAGGCAGGGGGCGCGGTGCACACTAATGACGTCATCGCGCCCTCTGCCTGAACATTGCAGCAAGAGGGCCCAAGGACACAGCGGCGCTCAGCGGTTGGAGCGGGTGACAGGTAAGTAATGATATTCACTGCTTCCCACGCCCATGTAGGCATGGGAAGCAGTGAATATTCATTTCTCTTTAGCAGCGGGGACAGAGGCTCCTGCCTCCTGTCACCCGCTGCTGCTCCGCTGGCACGGGGCCCCCATGGCAGCTGCGTGGTGTGCCGCTATTAGCGACACACCACCGGTTGGGGGCCCCGGGAGCAGCGGGGGCCCTAAGCAACTGGCCCCTGTATACCAGCAGGTGCCAGGGCCCCCCAGATGCCAGGGCCCACCGGAGAATCCTCCGGTTCTCCGGTGGGCCAGTCCGACCCTGGAGCCATGTATCGTAAAATACTGAGTGACAACCTCCTTCCCTCAACTAGGACATTAAAAATGAGTCGTGGCTGGGTCTTCCAGCAAGACAATGACCCAAAACATGCAGCCAAGGCAACAAAGGAGTGGCTCAAAAAGAAGTACATTAAGGTCATGGAGTGGCCTAACCCATCTCCAGACCTTAATCCCATAGAAAACTTATGGAGTGAGCTGAAGCTCTGAGTTGCCAAGTGACAGCCTCAAAATCTTAATGATTTAGAGATGATCTGCAAAGAGGAGTGGACCAAAATTCCTCCTGACGAGCGCAAACCTCATCATCAACTAAAAAAAGTCTGACTGCTGTGCTTAACAAGGATTTTGCCACCAAGTATTAAGTCAGAGGGATCAAATTCTCAGTGCAAAATGCAAATAAATGTACATATTTTATACAATGTGATTTTCTGGATTTTGTTTTTGATATTCTATCTCTCAATGTTAAAATTAACCTACCCTTAAAACTATAGACTGTTTATGTCTTTGTTACTGGGCAAACTTACAAAATCAGCAATGAATCAAATACTTATTTCCTACACTGTATATATTCCTACAATATATATATATATATATATATATATATATATATATATATATATATATATATATACAGTCATGGCCAAAAGTTTTGAGAATGACACAAATATTAATTTTTACAAAGTCTACTGCTTCACTTTTTCTAATGGCAATTTGCATATACTCCAGAATGTTATAAAGAGTGATCAGCTTAAAAGCAATTACTTGCAAAGTCAATATTTGGCTAGAAAATGAACTTTATCCCCCAAAACACATTTCAACATTATTGCAGCCCTGCCTTAAAAGGACCAGCTAACCTCTTTTCAGTGATTGCTCCATTAACACAGGTGTGGGTGTTGATGAGGACATGGCTGGAGATCAATCTGTCATGATTAAGTAAGAATGACACCACTGGACACTTTAAAAGGAGGCTGGTGCTTGGCATCATTGTTTCTCTTCTGTTAACCATGGTTATCTCTAAAGAAACACATGCAGTCATCATTGCAATGCACAAAAATGGCCTAACAGGGAAGAGTATCGCAGCTAGAAAGATTGCACCTCAGTCAACAATCTATCGCATCATCAAGAACTTCAAGGAGAGAGGTTCCATTGTTGCCAAAAAGGCTTCAGGGCGCCCAAGAAAGACCAGCAAGCGCCAGGACCGTCTCTTAAAAGTGTTTCAGCTGCGGGATCGGGCTACCAGCAGTGCAGAGCTTGCTCAGGAATGGCAGCAGGCAGGTGTGAGTGCATCTGCACGCACTGTGAGGCGGAGACCCTTGGAGAAAGGCCTGGTCTCAAGGAGGGCAGCAAAGAAGCCACTTCTCTCCAGAAAAAACATCATGGACAGACTGATATTCTGCAAAAGGTACAGGCAGTGGACTGCTGATGACTGGGGTAAAGTTATTTTCTCTGATGAATCCCCTTTTCGATTGTTTGGGACATCAGGAAAACGCCTCATTCGGAGAAGACAAGGTGAGCGCTACCACCAGTCTTGTCTCATGCCAACTGTTAAGCATCCTGAAACCATTCATGTGTGGGTTTGCTTCTCAGCCAAGGGAATCGGCTCTCTCACAGTCTTGCCTAAAAACACAGCCATGAATAAAGAATGGTACCAGAATGTCCTCCAAGAGCAACTTCTCCCAACCCTCCAAGAGCAGTTTGGCGATCAACAATGCCTTTTCCAGCATGATGGAGCACCTTGCCATAAAGCAAAGGTGATAACTAAATGGCACAGGGAACAAAACATAGAGATTTTGGGTCCATGGCCTGGAAACTCCCCAGATCTTAATCCCATTGAGAACTTGTGGTCAATCATCAAGAGATGGGTGGACAAACAAAAACCTAAAAATTCTGACAAAATGAAAGCATTGATTGTGCAAGAATGGACTGCTATCAGTCAGGATTTGGTCCAGAAGTTGATTGAGAGTATGCCAGGGAGAATTGCAGAGGTCCTGAAGAAGAAGGGTCAACACTGCAAATATTGACTTGCTGAATTAACTCATTCTAACTGTCAATATAAGCTTTTGTTACTCATATGTTTGCAATTATTATATTTCTGTCTGTGATAAAAACATCTGTCAAACACACATAAAAACCAGAGGGCAGCAGATCATGTGAAAATATAATATTTGTGTCATTCTCAAAACTTTTGGCCATGACTGTATATATATATATATATATATATATATATATATGTATATATAATTCTTTTTACAGGTGGCGATTATGCAATTGAAACTGTATATCACTTTTAGAAAATACTAAGTATTAAGAGTGGCTAAAAATTACCGATTGCACATGTAATGGATTTTCACTTATCTAAAATACTGTATATTATCTTTTAGTGAAGGCAACATTTGTTAAAATAATGGAATGCAGCAGGCTTGAGGAAAGCTTGACACTATCTTTTACAATGATACAAAGTGTCAGTAACTCCACAGTTATTTTAAAAACATTGTTCACATTTTTCACAGAACCCAGCTGTCAAGAACACTTCAAGTTAAAGGAAGCAACATATTTTCTCAGTTTTATTAATGTTTTGGACAGTTGCAACTGAAATGATATAGTGCAGATTTTACCTTTGTTCTTTTGGTAGAGTAGACAGCTAAAATAATTTTAGTTTTGCAATTAATTTTCTCCTTGACCTTTAGGAATATCTCTAAGCTATAAGACAGGGTAAGCAGCATAGACCATTAGTAATGATCTAGCAGACCTGGAATTGTAAAACCTGTGTGATGGCATGTGGAGCAAAAAAAAACAAAAAAACAGTACAGCATTGTATGCAGGGCCGCAGATATACAAGCAGAACTGGAATCACTAGATGAGGATGAGCCAGATGTTCAAGTAGTAAAGGAGCAAGAGAGATCTTGAGGCAAATGGAATCTTTCTTCAGGAGAGCAGTTACGCATGTAATAGCAGAAACGTACAGGAAAACTGGTATCTTGCTAACAGAAGTGTGGTTACATGCAAGAATAGCAGAGATGTATAGGAAAACTAATATCTTAGACTACCATATTATAAAAACCTCCCCTAAAATTCTGAATTTTATTAGCAAACTCTTAAAATGAAATATTTCTCCAGATATCAAATTCTGGTAGATTAATAAATAATAAGATGTAGTCAAAGAAACAAATAGACACTACTAAAGATGTGTAACATATATAGTCACAAGAGTAACCATGTTAGCTTTTGTTATAAGTAGATGTATGCATCACACTATATGTACAATACCACTTTAAAATTAAAAAGCACACCTGTGCAATCCTACCAAACAACAAAACTACCAAAACAAGCAAATGAGAGAAATTAATGGTTGATAACATGTGAGGAGCAATAATTAGAACCAGGTATCTGCGCCCTAATTGAGAGAACTTATATCAGATATGAGACTATGATGTTCACCACCTATGATAACCTATGGACACTCCCACCAAACACATATTTGTTGGTTATACAACAGCAACTTACTTGAAACTGGAAGCAGAAAGGGTTAACCATTAAGTAACAAGAAAAGAAGTGACAATCTAAAGTAGCTTACTTAGGTGCTGACAGTAATAACTTAGAGCCCATACTCCATTAATGATGATTCCTAGTGATGGAAGTCCAGCCAATAATTCCTTGGTTCATGATATGTGCAAGTGATAAAAGTCTAGTCGATGATATGATCCTTCTGAGAATGTGTGCATGTGATATCATTAAACAGCTCACTGACGGCCTTTGATGGCCAACGTAGGATAAATTGGCCTGCACTCTGTCCAATAGTGAGGTGTCGGTGCAATGGACCCTTAGGACCCCGGATCAAAAAATGAAGAAAATTCACTGCACACTCTGTCCGTAAAGTGATGCCAAAAAGAAATTTATTTTTATGTTCACATATAATGTTCGTGGAGCAGAGAAGGAAAAAACGTAATAAAGCGACTATGACGTTTCGACCGTTCACTGGTCTTATTCAATATGTCGCCTTGTGATGTGTAATGCCTGTGTGGTCTTAGAGAGTAGGTAATCTGGGTAGCGCTCCCACGCTTTGTCCCCTTTAAGTAGTATGCCACAGCCAGCAAGTGTGAGCAGATGCATAATATCTACAAATTAAATGTGGGAGTAAAATGGAGACCAAAAAAATTGTTACTGATGTCCTTAAAGAAATCTAATATGGACTGCTCAGGTCTCTTACAAATGCAAATTGATTTAAAATGATTTTCCAAACTGCCCACATACAGGTTGGCGTAACTTTGTACAAACATCGTCCCCATGGCTGTTCCCCTCTAAGGCAAGAAGAATACTCTTGCTTTTCTCTATCATGGTGTAGAGGGATGTAGTATCATGTTTTCCTATTATATACTTGTTCTATGTCTCTATGAATTGCAAAATGTTTAAAATATGTGTGATGTCTTTCAAATAGGTTGGGAATCTTTTCCCAATCTGTTGTAGGTATGAATCACCATTAGTGAAAAGCGAGCACTAAAATGTTTGGGTACTTGTTACTCGAGTCGAACAAATTGTAATGTTGGGTGCTCAACCCGAGTAACGAGTATAATGGAAGTCAATGGGAAACTCAAACATTTTTCTGGCGTCCCTCCCTCTAGAGATCTGAAGGGGGTCTAAAAAATGCTTAAAATGAAGGAATGGCATGGGAACAATTCTGAATCCCAGGTTGCTGCTGGGAACAGTGTTGTCAGAGTATTATACCACTTTTATGGACAGACAATAAAACATAGAAAACCGCAGTTAAAATAGATTTGACTGTAAAAAATGTTAAGAAATTTTTTTTTCCAGGATATTGACTTGTACATAAGGCAAAATAAATAAAAAAAATGCTCCTCCACTTCTTGGGCTATGTTCACACGTAGTGTTTTTGCATGTTTGCATTGCTTTAAATGGTGAAAAAAAACATTCTACAGGAAATGTAATTGTAGCATTTTGATACCTTATCCATACCTCCCAACTTTTGAAGATGGGAAAGAGGGACAAAGGTTGCTGCGCGCCGCGGTAAATTTTAGGCCACGCCCCGACCACACCCATTTCACAATTAGTCACACCAATGTCCACGTCCCGACCACACCCATTTAGCACTGGTGATCACACTGACTGGTACTGAGTAAAAGAAAGAACAGAGAGAAAAAAAACAGAGAAAGGAGATAGAGAAAGAAAGAGGGGAAAGAAACAAAGAACAGAGAGAAAGTAGAGAGAGAAAGAAATAAACAAAGAAAGGGAAGAGAAAGAACAGAGAGAAAAAAAAAGAGGGGAAAGAAAGAACAGAGACTGAGAAAGAAAGAGGGGAAGAAAGAAAGAAAGAAAGAAGAAGAACAGAGAGGGAGGGAGAAAGAAAGAGGGGAAAGAAAGAACAGAGAGAAAGAAAGAAAGACGGAAAAGAAAGAACAGAGAGAGAGAAAAAAAAGGACAGAGAGAAAGAAAGAAAGAGGGGAAAGAACAGAGAGAGAGAAAAAGAAAGAGGGGAAAGAAAGAACAGAGAGAAAGAAAGAACAGAGAGGGAGAGAGAAAGAAAGAGGGGAAATAAAGAACAGAGAAAGACAGAGGGGGAAAGAAAGAACAGAGAGAAAAAGAAAGAAAGAATAGAGAGAGAAAGAAAGAGGGGAAAGAAGAAAGAAAGAAAGAAAGAAAGAAAGAAGAAAGAAAGAAAGAAAGAAAAGGGAAAGAAGAACAGAGAGAGAAAGAAAAAAGAACAGAGAGAGAAAGAAAGAGGGGAAAGAACAGAGAGAGAGAAAGAAGGAAAGAAAGAAAGAAAGAGGGGAATGAAAGAACAGAGAGATATTGAAAAAGAAAGAAACAGAGAGAAAGAAAGAGGGGACAGAAGAAAAGAACAGAGAGAAAAAAGAAAGGGTAAAGAAAGAAACAACAGAGGGAGAGAGAGAAAGAAGGGAAAGAAAGAACAAAGAGAGAAAGAAAGAACAGAGATAGAGAGAAAGAAAGATGGGAAAGAAAGAACAGAAAGAGAGAGAAAGAAAGAGAAAGAAAGAACAGAGAGAGAGAAAGAACAGAAAGATAGAGAGGGGAAAGAAAGAGAAAGAAAGAAAGAACAGAGAGAAAGAAAGAACAGAGAGAGAAAGAACAGAGAGAAAGAACAGAGAGAGAAAGAAAGAGAAAGAAAGAACAGAGAGAGAAAGAAAGAGGGGAAAGAAAAGAACAGAGAGAAAGAAAGATGGGAAAGAAAGAACAGAGAGAAAGAACAGAGAGAGAGAAGGAAACAGAGAGAGAAAGAAATAAAGATTCTATAAAGATATTATAGCAGCCTGGCTCCCATTGTAGTGCCCACCTGAGCCTCCATGTGCAGGACATATCATGATCCGCTCACATGGCCGACATCCCCGATTCCAAGGCGAGGACACGGTGATGAATCTGAAGCATTCCCTGAAGTGCCTTCATGGTTCCGTCACAATCTCCTCCCGAAATTACCTAATTTCCGGTCATCTTCCAGCATGTCACTTCTGGTGGAACATCACATGTGAGTTTTAAAGTGCTCCTCGGGGCTCCGGCATGTACTCCAGTGTCCACGGGAAAAGCTCCCGGCCGGGACAGCGGGGCAGACTCTCAAAATCGGGAGTGTCCCGCTGAATTCAGGACGGTTGGGAGATATGAATGCTCCCACCATACACCTTGTACACGCACGGCTCTGCACACCTCATACACATGGTTCCGCTTTGTATGCCTCGTACACACACGGCTCTGCTCCGTCCATCTCGCACACACAAGGCTCCACTCCGTACATCTTGTACACACTCAGCCACGCTTTGTACACCTTGTACACACACGACTCCACTCTGTAAACCTTGTACACATGCGGCTTTGCAGCATACACCTCGTACACACGCGGTTCTGCTCTGTGCACCTCGTACACACGCGGCTCCGCTACATACACACGGCTCCACTCCATACACACACGGCTCTGCTCCACTCTGTACACACACGGCTCAAGCACGGAGTCCTGTGTGTACGGAGCTGAGCGGCTCAGCTCCATACACTTCACATACACAGGGCTCTGTTACGTACACACACAGCACTACTACATCCACCTCGTACACACGGCTCCGCTCCGTAAACCATGTACACGCGCGGCTCCGCTCCGTAAACCTCGTACAGACACACGGCTCCGCTCCATTCAACTCGTACAGACATGGTTCTGCTACATCCAACTCGTACACACAAGGCCCCGCTCCGTACACCTCATACACACTACAGAACTGCTACATCCACCTCGTACACGAGCAGCTCCGCTCCGTGCACCTCGTACACGAGCAGCTCCGCACCATGAACCTCGTCTCCGTGCACCTCGTATAGACACACGGCTCCGCTCCATCCAACTCGTACAGACATGGCTCTGCTACATCCAACTCGTTCACACAAGGCTCCGCACACCTCGTACACGCTACAGCTCTACCACATCCATCTTATACACGTGCAGCTCCGCTGCATGCACCTCGTACACGCGCGGCTCCGCTCCATGCACCTCGTACACACGCGGCTCCGCTCCGTGCACCTCGTACACACGCGGCTCCGCTCCGTGCACCTCGTACACAAGTGGCTCCGCTTTGTGCACCTCGTACATGTGCGGCTTAGCTCCGTGCACCTCGTACACGCGCGGCTCCGCTCCATCCAACTCGTACACACACGGCTCTGCTACATCCACCTTGTACACACATGGCTCTGCTCCGTACACACTACATCACTGCTACATCCACCTCGTACACACACAGCTCAGCTCCGTACACCTCGTACACACACGACTCCGCTCCATACACCTCGTACACACACGGCTCCACTCCGTACACCTCGTACACACACGGCTCCGCTCCGTACACCTCGTACACACACGGCTCTGCTCCGTACACCTCGTACACACACGGCTCCGCTCCGTACACCTCGTACACACACGGTTCCGCTCCGTACTCCTCGCACACACATGGCTCCGCTCTGTACACCTCGTACACACACGGCTCCGCTCCGTACACCTCGTACACATGGCTCCGCTCCGTACACCGCGTACACACACGGCTCCGCTCCGTACACACACGTCTCTGCTCCGTACACCTCGTACACACACGACATCCAACTTGTACACACTACAGCACTGCTACATCCACACCTTAAACCCGAGTCCCGACCCCCACACACACTTACCCTCATCCAGCACCATGGCAACCATCACAGCGCAGAGTCCTGCACACAAGAGGACACTGGTCATGGGACCCCTGACTCCTCCCCTCCTATGACCTCATCACAGGTCCTGTGGGCACAGAAGAGAACAGCATAGCAGCGTCACTGCTAGCTGTGAGCCGCTGAGCTGTAGAGACAACGAGGGCAGGAAGGAGTGCATCGGGGCGTGGCGGCTCATCTCACTGCGGGACACATAGTGTCCTCAGTGGGACGGGGGGTCAGAATCGGGACTGTCCCGCTCAATCCGGGACGGTTGGGAGGTATGCTTATCTGGCCATGAGAGACATGATCAGACACATCCTGTTTAATTTATAAAGGAGGGACTCTGCAAGTCACTATTTTTTTCTTTGGGGCCATTAGGCCATTGTCGACAGATGAGACCAAGATAGAGTTTTTAGGTAAAGCACATCATTCTACTGTTTACTGTAACTGGAACGAGGCCCACAAACAAAAGAACACAGTAGTTATTTACAGTCAAATATGGTGGAGGTTCAAAGATATTTTGGGGTTGTTTTGCTGCCTCTGTCCTTGGGTGCCTAGACTGTGCACAAGGTATCATGAAATGTGAAGATTCCCAAAGGATTTTGGGTCACAGTGTAGTGCCCGGGGTCACAAACCTGGGTTTGCATCCTAGGTCATGGGTCTTCCAGCAGAACCATGACCTCAAACATACTTCAAAAGCACCCAGAAATATGTGGAAACAAAGCACTCGAGAGTTCAGAAGTGGTAATTCCAGCTGCAGTAGCATAAAGTCTTCCACCACTACCTCTTACACACAAATTCTAGAGAGAAACTGTGAATGAATACATTAAATCAGTTAATTTTTCCTGCTTTGATACATTTCTGAGTACAGATCAGCATAAAAAACATGAATCAGTAAATGAGTCCATGAAAAAAAGCAGCAGCAAGGCTTAAAATTTGTAAGACAATAATCCCTGACTAGATGCCTGCCATACGCTATTCCTACAGCAACACCTCATTGTAGACGAATTGCAGATAAGAGAGGTATTATTTTAAAATATTGAGGGGATTTGCATCGGTGCTGAAAATATTTTTTTGTTATATGTGGCAGCAACAAATTCTGGAGGAATGCAAGTAACACTGCCAGCTTTGATGAATTTCTGTGTACAGATCATCTTTACAGGTAATCATAATTTATTTACTGAAGTTGTAAACTTTATACATTTAACAGCAGTGTCAGTTATGATGACATCACAAGGCACTGTACATCAGAGAGTACTAGACATCATAGACCTCACATGACATCACAATTGCTATAGAATGTACAAATCTCTATTCCTGAGCCATCTTGTGTAACAGCTTGAAGAGGACAAGTCAAGGGAAGGTCGCTCTTCATTGAACGCTTAGGATAGGATCACATCGGAGAGGGAGGAGGACTCGGGACTCGCTGCACAGCATTATACAGAGCACAAACAGCATGACCAACCAGGAAGAGATCTGCAGTGTATGCTGTATGAACTGTGTCCTCATCATCCCTATGATTTCTCCAGATGATTATTAGTTACATTGTTTTTTTTCTTCCCAACCTTCCACAGGCGGTTCTGAGATTGGTTGAGTAACTATCAAGAACCTGCAATTATCAAGTGAGAAGACTTTTTCAGGTCCAGTATGGAAGGTAGATGGGCGTGCGTGTGCCTGTGTGTGTGTGATAGCACTAAAGGGCTGTGTGTTTGGCCCCTGAACTGAAGGGGTGTATGTACTTTGATGTGACCTCAGCACTAAAAGGGGTGTATGTGTGTCCCCAGCACTGAAGGGGTGTGTGTCTGTGACTCCAGCAATAAAGGGGTGTCTGTCTGATGGTTTGTATGTTCCTGCACTAGCGGGTGTGTGCGTGTGTGCCTATGTGTCTGTGCTGACATGAGTATACATGCATATGTTTGTATGTGTGTGTTGCGGTGTACATGTTGTTAGGGTTTGCGGATCGCACCAAATATAAATTATGATAAGGTGTGATCGTAACCCCGGGTCCACCGTGCGGTGATGGAGAGACCACAGCTAGTACACAATGGCGAAGCGAAGCTGCAAGCAAGAACCGTAAACACAACAAGTTAAATGTCACTCGGTGTGAACAGAGTGCAAAGTACCAGACTCTGTTACTGCACAGAGCCATATCAAACTGAGAGCACTCTAAGCTGTGCCCTGTTAGACGTCACAGGTGCACAATAGTAATGACGCTAGTTGGGGTCCCTATAGCTCACCCCCCACTATGCTGGTGATTGAGCATGCCCTGTCACACGGTCTGTGTAACTTGCACATGCGACAAAGTCGCCTTGTGCAGGTGCTAAGCTCAAGCAGGAGTTCCCACCCTACACTGCCTAACGAAAACCACACTCGCAGTGCCAGTAGCAGCACACGTGCATACAGGTTGGTAACTGTCCCACCTACTAACACACAGAAAATACAAGTGATCATAGCACACCGATGGGCATTCCAAAGATCCTTTTATAGACTGCGCCTAAGTCCAGTCAGACAGTACCTTTCTGGCCAATCCAGAGTCAGCACAGGACCTGAGCAGCTGACGACCGACCACCAATAAGAGGTCGCCACCTCACTAGCATGCTCAGTTGGGTGATTCCCAGACTTAGCCTCCCGAATGTCTGGACGTCGCTGCCTATTGATAGTTACTATGGCAGTAGCTGGAGAACCAGAAGTAACAAAGCACACAGCACGAGTCTGAGCAAGACACTGAGACCAACGTCTTTGCTGTGCAGGCTCCACTGTGGTTGAAGAAGAATGGGAGACCACAGAAGGAGATAAGGCTTGGGATCTACCCTGTGCAGGGAGAATCCCAATTCCTAGCACATGCACCCTTAAATGCAGCACTAAATGGTTGTCTCTGAAGCCTCTGCATTAAATGGATGTGTGTGTGACCCCAGAAATAAAGGGGTGGCTGTGCGATGGTTTGTGAGTCCCTGCACTAAGGGCTCTGTGCTTGTGTCTGCAGCACTGAAGGGGTGTGTGTTTATGTGTGTGTGTGTGTTGAGCTGAGTATACTTATATATGTTTGCTTGTGTGTGTTGAGATGTACATGCTGCACTGAAGGGTTGTGTGTAGCCCCTGCCTTGAAGTTGTGTGTGTTTTTGTGTGACCCAGGCACTAAAGGTATGTGTGTGGCCCCAGAAATAAAGGGGTGACAGTGTAATAGTTTGTGCTCCTGCACTAACAGGTGTGTGCTGAGATGAGTATAGTATATGTTTGTATGTGTGTTGAGGTGTACATGTAACCTGAAATGCAGCACTGAAGGGTTGTCTGTGTGGCTCCTGCACTAAAGGAATGTGTGTGACCCCAGAAATAATGGTGTTTGTGTGTCCCTGCAGTAACTTGGTGTGTTTATGTACCCAGCACTACTGCACTGAAGGGGTGTGTGAACTTGTGTTTATGTGTTGAGGCGAGTGTGCATATGTCTGAGTCTGTGTATGTATGTTGTGTATTGAAGTGTGTGTGTGTTTGTGTGTATATTTGTGTGACTGTTCATGCATGTTTTAAAGGTAACTTGTCTCTTCATTTCAGGCCCTTAAACTCCCACCATCTTGGTGGTGACTTCATTCCCAGTTTTCATTAAGTGGTTATTTGGGTCTTGAATTGATGACCTATCTGTAGATTATCAGTATGAGATCGGTGGGGTCCAACACCTGGCAACCTCACGATCAGTTGCCAGATTCATCATATGCATACATGATCGGATGCTGCCTCTGGTCTATAAGACGCACACAATATTCAGCAAGATTTTTTGTTGTTAGTGCGTCTTATAGTCTAGAAAATACAGTTAATGACAGTCACTCTGAAACTAAGAAATGCTTCTTAACCTCTTAACAACTTATCATGGACTATGTCATAAGTCCGCTCCCAACCTTTCATGCAGGCTTGCACTCCGAGCCCTATCTTTATCGGCAGATGATGGCTGTGTTATTCAGCTGCATATGACAGCTGCATTTAATGTGCTCCAGCAGAGGGAAGCACCGTTCTATCTCCTCATCGGCGCTCCCGTGACATGATCGCTGAAGATCCTGTGTCTGTCATCACTGTACTCCTGTGAAAGCCAATCTGTGGCTGCTGTTTATAGGAGATTGTGATTTCTGCTATATGTGTAGCAATATTGTATGCAACACAAGAAGATTATTGCAGGTTCAAATCCCTTTAAGGGGACTAACAAATACAGTGAAAAATAAAAAAAAATGTTTTAACAAATATGAAAAATATAAAAGTTCAAATCACCCGTTTTCCCCAATAAAAATGTTGAAATATAAAAAAATACACATATTTGGTGTCGCTGCATTTATAAATGTCAGATCTATCAAAATATAAAATAAATTAATATGATCAGTAAAATGCCTAAATACAAAATAAAATAAAATGCCAGAACTTCAGTCTTTTGACCATTGCAACAAGAGAAAAAAAATGTAGCAATATGTGAGCAAAACATTGTATATACCCCACAAACATATAAATATAAACATCGGTTCGGGGTGCAAAAAACAAGACCTCACACAGCCCCATTCCTGAAAATGTAAAACGCTATGGCTCTCGGAAAGTCGAGATTCAAAAATATTTTTTCATATATATTTCATATATATTAATGATTTTTTTCCACCATTTAAATAAAACAAAACTATGCATATTTGGTGGCTGCATAATCGTACTGACCTGGAGAATCATATTACCAGGTCAGTTTTACCATAAAATGAACGCTGTAAATAAAAAACTCAAAAACAATTTCAGAATTGCAGTGTGTGACGGCATGCACAGGGGAAGGAGGTGTCAACTTCGCTCACCTCAGGGAAGAGAAGAGAAGGAACCAGCAGGGATCGGCTCTCTGGCGCCACCACTTGTCCCAAGTCAGTCAGGGAACTGCACTGAGGGCAAATAGTCATCAGAAAGGCTTCACTTATAGGTACAAGTTATTGAGGCACGCCCAGTGAGGGGAGATATACAATACAATCCAAAAGTTTGGAACACGTTCTCATTTAAAAAAATTTCTGTATTTTCATGACTATGAAAATTGTACATTCACACTGAAGGCATCAAAACTATGAATTAACACATATGGAATTATACACTTAACAAAAAAGTGTGAAACAATTGAAAATATGTTCTATATTCTAGGTTCTTCAAAGTAACCACCTTTTGCTTTGATGACTGCTTTGCACACTCTTGGCATTCTTTTGATGAGCTTCAAGAGGTAGTCACGGGAAATGGTCTTCCAACAATCCTGAAGGAGTTCCCAGATATGCTTAGCAACTTGTTGGCCCTTTTGCCTTCACTTTGTGGTCCAGCTCACCCCAAACCATCTCAATTGGGTTCAGATCTGGTGACTGTGGAGGCCAGGTCATCTGGCGTAGCACCTCATCACTCTCCTTCTTGGTCAAATAGCCTTTACACAGCCTGGAGGTGTATTTGGGGTCATTGTCCTGTTGAAAAATAAATGAATGGAATAGCATGCCACTGCAAGATGCTGTGGTAGCCATGCTGGTTCAGTATGCCTTCAATTTTGAATAAATCCCCAACAGTGTCACCAGCAAAGCACCCCCACACTATTACACCTCCTCCATGCTTTACCGTGGGAACCAGGCATGTAGAGTCCATCTGTTCACCTTTTCTGCGCACAAAGACACGGTGGTTGGAACCAAAGATCTCAAATTTGGACTCATCAGACCAAAGCACAGATTTCCACTGGTCTAATGTCCATTCCTTGTGTTCTTTAGCCCCAAACAAGTCTCTTCTGCTTGTTGCCTGTCCTTAGCAGTGGTTTCCTAGCAGCTATTTTACCATGAAGGCCTGCTGCACAAAGTCTCCTGTTAACAGTTGTTGTAGAGATGTATGTGCTGCTAAAACTCTGTGTGGCATTGAACTGGTCTCTAATCTGAGCTGCTGTAAACCTGCGATTTCTGACGCTGGTGACTCGGATAAACTAATTCTCAGAAGCAGAGGTGACTCTTGGTCTTCCTTTCCTATGGCGGTCCTTATGTGAGCCAGTTTCTTTGTAGCGCTTAATGGTTTTTGCAACTGCACTTGGGGACACTTTCAAAGTTTTCCCAATTTTTCGGACTGACTGACCTTCATTTCTTAAAGTAATGATGGCCACTCGTTTTTCTTTACTTAGCTGCTTTTTTCTTGCCATAATAATACAAATTCTAACAGTCTATTCAGTAGGACTATCAGCTGTGTATCCACCAGACTTCTGCACAACAAAACTGATGGTCCCAACCCGTTTATAAGGCCAGAAATCCCACTTATTAAACCTGACAGGGCACACCTGTGAAGTGAAAACCATTCCCGGTGACTACCTCTTGAAGCTCATCAAGAGAATGCCAAGAGTAGGCAAAGCAGTCATCAAAGCAAAAGGTGGCTACTTTGATGAACTTAGAATATACGACATAATTTCAGTTGTTACACACTTTTTTGTTAAGTATATAATTCCACATGTGTTAATTCATAATTTTGATGCCTTCAGTGTGAATGTGCAATTTTCATAGTCATGAAAATACAGAAAAATCTTTGAATGAGAAGGTGTGTCCAAACTTTTGGTCTGTACTGTACATCACCAGTCCAGGCTGGGGACATATATATATAAACCATCACTGCCGGAGTTCCTCACAAACACAGTACGGTATTCTGCTACCAGTTCCTCATTCGAAATAAGCCCTGTCTGACAGCAGGCTTTTATCGGGTCAGAAACCAACCCTGGGGGCTAATTCCACATCTTTGTTGGAACCCCTTATTAGGAACCTTCATTGCAGATTTTATCACATAGAATAAGTGCTCAGCCAACAGCTATTTGGCCATTGTTCCCATGACATAAGTCTATGTTTCATACAACAACATGCAGCAGGACACATGAGATCCAGGGAAATATCCGATCACCAGTAATGGGGTCTGGAAGGAATTTCCCCCCTCCCCAAAGCAGAACTCCTTGGGGAGTTCTTTACCTTCCTCTGGATCTTTTGGGTCCCAGTAGCTCTCGAGTGGTCCCCAATGACAGCATCTGGTACTGTGGTGTCCATTGGGGCCAATCTGAGAGACACTGTGACCATAGTTTAATTTCTTAAAGGGCAAGAAATATTTTCATTACATTGTTGCTTATTGCTGTTCAAATAAAAAAATGATCTAAATATATTGTGCTGTGCATTTTTTTGGCCTGGATTTCACCTTACACATTGACAATGATGGGAGTGATCACTACTATTTTGCATATTCCACAACTAGACCTAGAAGTATAGGGAGCTCCATACACAGAGAGGAGATGTCATAATGTCAACTCCGGTGCCAAATTACATTAATAATTGTTATAGGGTTCAGTCTGTGATAGGGGTACTAGCATTTTATACAGTATGTCCTACAAAACATACTACAGAAAGAAGACTGAAGTCCGAGACACAGGGTCTGGTGTAAAAGTAAAAAGCATAGGTAAGATGTTCAACAAGTAGCCAGGGGGCTCCAGGGCCAAACCAGGAGGGGGGGCTGAACCATCAGTGGCATGGAATGGCCCACATTTACAAACCATTCTGCAGCCATTTGTTTACCTTTGTCCAACACCTCCGTAGGTCCTTCCAGTTATTAGGCCACTACTGAAATTCTTCCTGACACAGACACGTAGGTACAAGCAATGTGTGCCACCATCACCGTACACCACCAGAGTCCTATTCCAGACAGGTGTCCTTTAAAATTCAACTCAAAGTGAGTTTAACCAAGGGTCTGTTTCTGTAAGAGAACCATGTGCTTGTAATGTGGACGAGCAGTAATACAAAAACACCAGATTAATATTCTTAAGGCACAGAGATGCACATGCAGCGAACCCTCTCAAAAAGGAGAATTGGACTCTGAGATTCTCAAAGGAATAAGTACCCACACAATTGGAGGGTCAAGTTGAAATTCCTTGCTGCACTATTGTGTGTGTCAGGGGTGGCCTCTTATAGTCTAAGTAGACTCTTCAGATTACATGGTATTAAAGAACCTAAAGGTACTGCCACACTAAACAATCCCGCTAGCGATCACGATAACGACGCATACTAATGCGATCGCTAGCGGGATTGTTTCTATATCGCTAAGTGCGGCCACATTTAGCGATATAGTTAACGACGCTATCGCCGTTAGCGATCTTCTTAACGACTTTAGCGGTACAAAAGTACCGCTAAATCGCTAAGAAAAGGTTCCACACTAGCGATATATACTTACCCAGCGGGAGCGCCGACGAGAAAATAGGGTCCGGAACGATTCCAGCGACGAGCGGATCAAGCAGGAAGTCGCGTGGCAGATCCGCACTGACAACTCGTAGGGATCGCTAATAGTGACTTTTTAGCGATCCCGTTAGCGATATTGTTCAGTGTGGCATACCCTTTAGGGCCACATACGGTATCCTCAGGAAAAAGATCTTTAAAAGGCACGGTACCTTGAATTGTGAAGAGCACAATAATATTTTCCATGCAATTAAATTGTGTTATATTCAGGATATTTAAAAAAAAAAGTTTGGTCCTTAGAAGGTAAAAAAACTTGTTTAAAATTGTATCTGTATTATACTGCTCATCCATAGGGTATTACATCTTCTTGAGTAAAGTTTGCTGCTATACAAAGCCTCAAAATTTTTTTTCAAAATTGTATCGTTATTAAATTGCTCATCCATAGGGTATTACATCTTCTTGGGTACATTTTGTTGGTGTATAAGCCTCAAAAACTTGTTTGAAATTGTATTGGTGTTATATTGCTCACCAATAGACTATTCCGTGGTCTGGAGAACATTTCCTTGGTATCTAACTCTCAAAAACTTGTTTAAAAATATATCAGTATTATATTGCTCATCCATAAACTTTTACATATTTTTCAGTAGATTTCGGTGGTATACAGTATACGACTCAAAAACTTGTTAAAAAATGTTATCTGTATAATATTCCTTACTAGTGTTGAGCGATACGATACCGCAAGTATCGGGTATCGGCCGATATTAGCTCTATCGGCCTTTCGATACTTAGTTCCGATATTTTCGTCATATCGGATACCGGAATCGGGATTGTCACTGTCACTGTCAGTGTCCGTCGGTCGGGTCTGTCAGGAGTCAGCGGCACTTACCTGGCAGAAGATCTCCGGCGGTCACGGGCTGGACTGCTTCATGGCCGCCATCATCTTTCCCCGGCGGTCACATGCAGTTTCTCGCGATAACTGCAGTGACTGCTGGGTAATCCCGGCCGTAAAGCAGTCAGTCCGATGACGTCACCGCCGGGGAAGCAGGTAATCAGCTGTGCTGCGTTGCGATGACAGGCTCTGCCTGTCATTGCGATGTAGCAGAGCTGGATCGTCGTGGGACTGTCGTTACTATGGACTGCGTCGGACAGGTGGTATACTGTTGGTTTGTTTTTTTTCTTTTTTTTACAGGAGATCGATGGCGTCGCAGGAATGAGTGTATAATAAAATTAATGAAAACTGTGTTGTCTCTTTTATTTCATTAAAAGACTTTTTTCTTGCTTTGTCTTTTTTTTATACATTTAATAACTTTGGGATTAATAATGGATCGGTGTCTTATTGACACCTCTCCATTATTAACCGGGCTTATTGTCACCGTGCTATCAACGGTGACATTAACCCCTTATTACCCCACTTGCCACCGCTACAGGGCAGTGGGAAGAGCCGGGTAAAGTGCCACAATTGGCACATCTTTTGATGCGCCAAATGTGGGGCTGCTGTAGCCTGGTATTATCAGGCTGTTGAGGGTCAAAATCCATGGGCCTTGACAGTCTTTTAATACCAGGCCGCAGCAGTCTGCATTTTACTTGGCTGGTTAACAAAAATAGGGGGACCCCACGCCGTTTTTTTTTCGAGGGGATCCCCTATTTTTGTTAACCAGCCAAGCTAAGCAGACTGCTGTGGCCTGGTATTATCAGGCTTGCAAGGTCCATGGATATTGGATCCTTACCAGCCTGAAAAACCAGGCCTCAGCGGTCTGCTTCATCTGGCTGGTTAACAAAAATAGGGGGGACCCCACGCCAATTTTTTTCGAGGGGATCCCCTATTTTTGTTAATCAGCCAAGATATGCAGACTGCTGTGGCCTGGTATTATCAGGCTGGCAAGGTCCATGGATCCTGGCTCCTTAACAGCCTGAAAGTCCAGGCCTCAGCGGTCTGCTTCATCTGGCTGGTTAACAAAAATAGGGGGGACCCCACGCCAATTTTTTTCGAGGGATCCCCTATTTTTGTTAATCAGCCAAGATATGCAGACTGCTGTGGCCTGGTATTATCAGGCTGGCAAGGTCCATGGATCTTGGCTCCTTAACAGCCTGAAAATCCAGGCCTCAGCGGTCTGCTTCATCTGGCTGATTAACAAAAATAGGGGGACCCGACGCCATTTTTTATTCGAAGGGAACCCCTATTTTTGTTAATCAGTTCCCTCTGACGTCACTGATTGTGTCCCTGGCTGACCTGAAGTGAAAGTGGAAAGCAATCAATTAAGCTTTCCACTTCCTCTCCTGTCAGCCAGGAGAGGAGCTCATTCATTTGGGGGTTTACTGTGAGGCTGCAGCATTAGCTGCGGTCCCTGCAGTAAACATTAACCCTTTCTGAAGGATTACATCGTGGGACCTGACTGTGCATGGGATAGGTAAGAATAATTTTGCTTTTTTATTTTATTTTATTACAGGAAATGGTTTTTGCAGTCAAATAAAAGATGGTCAAAAACATGTGTCTTTATTTCATTAAAATGATTTTTAATTAAAGTGTGTGTGTTTTATTTTTATTTCATGCAATAGGATTAATAATTGATAGTTGTCTAATTGACAGCTCTCAATTATTAACCTGGCTTAAGGTCACTTTTCAATTGCAAGGTGGCTTTAACCCCATATTAACCCATTCGCCACCGCTACAGGGCAATGGGAATAGACGGGCAAAGTGCCAGAAAGGGCGAATCTAATTATAGATTTGTCTTTTCTGGGGTGTCTGGGGGCAGATGTTAGTAGCCGGGGGGGCAAAAATAATGGTCCCTCTCTGGGCTATTATTATCTGCCCACATTCGCTGGCTTTGTCTGTCTGGTTGCGAAAATAGGGCGGGAGCCCACGCATTTTTTTTAAACAATTTTACACCTCATATATATATATATATATATACATGTCATTGAATTTGTGACACATATATATATATATATATTTATATTTATAGTTCATACACTTCTACTTAGTATAATAGCCGCTAATTCAATTGACGGCTTTTGTGAAAATGCAGAACCCGACATGAAATGACACTTGGTGTACATAGGGTTAACCATGTATTTTCATGTCCTTTGCTATCTGATTTGCACAAACAATTACATCAGTCTATGTGTGCAAAATTTCACACCTGTAGGGGTTAATTAAAGGTGTAAATTCGTAGCAAAAAAGTCCGTTTTTTTTTACAACGAATTTACACCTTTAATTAACCCCTACAGGTGTGAAATTTTGCACACATAGACTGATGTAATTGTTTGTGCAAATCAGATTGCAAACGACATGAAAAGACATGGTTAACTCTATGTACACCAAGTGTCATTTCATTTCGGGTGCTTCTGTCTTTTCACAGAAGCCGGCTTTACCCGGCAATTGAATCAGAGGATATTTTACTATGTAGAAGTGTATAAACTATACATATATGTATATATATATGTCACAATGACATGTATATATATATATATGTATTCTATGTGTGTATATTTAGTGTTTACAAGGAAATAAAGGTTTTTTTTAGTTGCGATATTTTGTTCCCATAGACTTACATGGGACTTCCGGTATCGGAATCGGATATCGCCGATATTTAATGATATCGGCGATACCATTCCGATCCGATATTTTTAGATATCGAGCAGTATCGCTCAACACTATTCCTTACCTAAAGCCTATTCCATGATCTGGAGTACATATCATTGGTATATAACCCTCAAGAAAAAAGTTCAAAAGCTTATCGGTATTATATTACTCATCCATAGGGTAGTACATCTTCTTCGGCACAGTTCATTGCTATTTAAGTCTCAAAAAACTTGTTCAAAAATGTGTTGGTATTATATTGCTTATCCATAGACTTTACATATTCTTGGGTAGATTTCATTGCTATATAAAACTAAACAAATTGTTAACAATTTTGCACATTACAGATTTGATGCGTTTGTGTTGCATTTTTTGGCGCTGATTTGTCACAAAACCTGATGCCAGTAAAGTGAATGAGAAACCTAACATGTCATGCCCACATCAAGTATTTTTGACTTGCGGATTTGATGCAGAAAATAATCTGCAGCATGTCAATTCTCTGTGCATTTTTGCCTTGCATTTGTCACCATTGACTTTACTCAATCAAAAACACAGAAAAAATGCACATTTTTGCAACTACATTTTTACTGCTAAGAGATGCATAAATGGGTCAGAAATTTTACTCAATATGTGCACATACCCTCATTGGTATTATATTGCTCACCCATAGACTATCCTGTGGTCTGGAGTACATTTCCTTGGTATATAACCCTAAAAGTGCATATCCTTTATGAGTCTAGCAGTACAAATGCGTTACATTTTTAACAGAATGTGTTTGAGGCCATCCTTTATGTTTAATACAAGGTGCATCTGAGTACTTAATTTAAACAGTTCTTATTCTGTCAAATGAAACTGAAATTTCCTATTTTTTAATAAAAAAATCAAATTGGTTTTACTTAATTTATATTTTTTTAATTCATTTTAAATGTTGCCTTATATACAAGTAGAGATGAGCGACTTTTCCTTTTTTCGGGTCGAGTCGGGTTTCGTGAAACCCGACTTTCTCAAAAGTTGAGTCTAATGAAGTCGGCCGACTAACGAAATGGTCGGGTCGGAGTTGAAAATCCGACCCCAATGCAGGTCAATGGGGAATAAATTGCCCCCTTATCACAGGCAGGCAGCCTACTAATCAGATCTGATGCTCCACACAAGCAATTTGCACACTATCACTGGCAGGCAGCTCTGCTACTCCACCAATTTAAATGCCCCCTTATCACAGGCAGGTAGCCTACTAATCAAATCTGATGCTCCACACAAGCAATTTCTACAGCGTCACTGGCAGGCAGGCAACCTAAGAACCAGTGTTGCTGCACACAGCAAAATCCTCCCCTCTCACTGCACAGTCACTGTACAGCTAATCGCTATCAGCAGAAAGTAATTATTTTTTTAGGCCCTGCCTAACGCTCTCCCTGCTCAGAATCACCGCCAGCAACCTTCCCCTACACTGAGTTTGGCAGATGTAAAATGGCAGTCGGCGCTGAGGGACTTTATATGCACTGTGACGCCACAGAAAGCCAGCCAATCGCTGCAATGCCCTTCTCTAAGATGGTGCTGGCGGCTGGCTATATCATCCCGTTACCCACAGCCTACGTCCTTGCTCATAGGCCGAGAAAAGGCGCTTAACGTGTAGGGGAAAACCGACTCCAGCAAAATGGTTGCCGAACACGTGACCGAACTCACTCCACGGTCGGGTTTCGTTTCATGAAACCCGACTTTGGCGAAAATCGGCAACTTTTGAAAATGAATGACCTGTTTCGCTCAACTCTATATACAAGTCATTATGCAGAAAAAATGTTTCTTAACATTTCTTTCCTGTTAAATGCAATTTCTTGCTTGTTTGGAATGTTTTATTGTCAATCCTTAATGTAGAGTAAAGTGTGACCTAGCAGTCAGAGATGGTTCCAGCGGTCTTCCCCATGCTGTTCTCCTTCCTTCAGCAATTTTCCCATCAATTTGAACATTTTCACAGCCCCCAGATCTCTTTGTAAGGTCTGCTGGAAAAAAAGCTTGGCCTTCCCATTGACTTCCATTATACTTGTTAATCGAAACAAGCATGCAAGTATTAGGAATTGCTTGGTTTGAGCAACAAGCACCTGAACATTTTAGTGCTTGCTCATCTCTACACGTTACCTTTGTGAATGTGCTTTGGCAGTCATAACGCTAGGTAGTACTGTACAGTCTTATATGGAGTATTGCCATGTTCATCAGAAATTGTGTGACAAATTTAGATGCCATCTCATTTTCCTGTGTGAAAATATAAAATTTGGGGCTAAAAAGAAAATTTTGTGGTAAAAATGTAATTAATTTTTCTTTACTGTCCAATCATATAAATTCTGAGACACAATCATGGTGTCAATATGAAATGTGGAGTTATTTTGTTCTGGCACTTCAAAGGCTGTTCCAGTGGGTCATGGCACCCGCAAGCCATAGCAACAAAATGTGCACTATAATATTGTGTTCCTTCCCTTCTCATCTTTCTATTGTGCCTGAAAAGTATTTCCCGATTAAATGTAGGGTGTCGGCGCACTAGGAGAAATTGCACAACAAACTCTGAGGTCTATTTTTTCATATTAGCCCCTACAAAAGCTAAAAACTTGGGGCTAAAACAACATTTTTGTGGGAAAAATTTAATTATTCTTTTCTCACCGCCCATAAAATTCTGTGAGGCACATGCAGTGTCAACATGCTCACTGCACCACTAGATTTATTGGGGGGGTTTTAATGTAAAATGTTGGAGTTTTGCTGTTCTGGCAGCTCTGCCAATGTGATATTGCACCCTCAAAACATTCCAGCAAAAATTGAACTCTAATATGGTGTGACTTAACTTCTGAGCTTTGCACTGTGCTTCAAAAGTAGTTTTGACCACTTATGAGGTATTGGCTTACTCATGAAAAATTCTGTAGCTATTTGTACCATTCAATTTCCCCTATTATTCCTTTTGAAAATTAAAAACTTCTGGCCAAAACAATCTTTTAGTGTAAAAAATGGCAATATTACATTTACTCAGCCTAAAGTGAAACAATCCTGTGAATCACCTGAAGGTTAAAAATTCTCACTACACCCCAAGTTTGATTCTTCAAGCAGTGCAGCTTTAAAAATGGGGTCACTTGTGGGGGTTTCTGCTGTTTTGACATGTCATGGACTCTTCAAATGTGACATGGCATCCACAATTTATTCCAGCCAAAATTGAGCTTCAGTTGGTTTGCCTTCTCTTTTGAGCCCTGCCATGTACCCACACAGTAGATTTCCACCACATATGGGGTATAATCGTATCAGGAGAATTTCTCAACAAATTTTATTGTCCATTTCTTCTTGTTACCCTTGTGAAAAGGAAAAATTTTGGACAAAACCAAGAATTTTGTCAGAAAAATGTATTTTTTTATTTTCATGGCTCAACTTTATAACATTCTTATTTAGATAAGTTCCTAGAGGGGTGTAGTTTATAAAATTAGTTTAATTTGTGGAGGTTTCCACTGTTTAGGTACATCTAACGCGACATGGCATCGACTATCTATTCCTGCCAAGTTTGCGTTTCAGAAGTCAAATGGAGCTTCTTCCCTTCCGAGCCTATCCATGACCTCAAAAAGTAGTTTTCCACCACATATGGAGTATTGGGATACTCAAGAGAAATTGCACAACAAATTGTATGGTTTATTTTCTCTTCTTATCCTTGTGCAAATTTGATGCTAAATCAACATTTTTGTGGGAAAAAGTAAAATGTTCATTTTTTCCTTCCAGATTGCTTTAATTCCTGTGAAGCATCCGAAGGGGTAATATACTTATTGAATATGTTTTTGAGTACTTTGAGGGGTGCAGTTTCTTCTTCCATAATGGCTCCTCAAAATCACTTCAAATGTAATGTGGGACTCTAAAAAAAAATTGGTTTTGTAAATTTTGTTGGAAAATTGAGAAATTGCAGGTAAACTTTTAACCCTTCTAATTTCCTAAGAAAACAAAAATGCTTCAAAAATTATGCTGATTTAAAGTAGACATGTGGTAAATCTTATTTTTTAACTGTATTGTGTGATATAACCATCTGGTCTAAGGGCATAAAAATGGAAAGTTTTAAATTTGCTAAATTTTTAAATATTCTTGCCAAAATTCTCACATTTTCACAAATAAATGCAAAAAATATCAGCCTAAATTTACCACTAACATGAATAACAATGTGTTGAGAAAAAACATTCTGAGAATCACTGGGATTCAAGGAAGCATTCCAGAGTTGTTACCACATTAAGTGACACTGTTAAGAATTGTAAAGTTTGTCCTGGTCAGGCTCGGGGTGAAGGAGGTAAAGTTAAAAACAAATGTTACATTTCTTAATGTATACAATGGAATTTTATGATTGTTTTCTTGTAGACTGCCTTAAATCACCTATACGAGAAATTGAATTTGTGTTGTACAATGATTTCTTTACCAGTTAATTGATTTTGTTTGGTCTTTTTTTCATAAGTACTATTTCTATTATTAATCCAAGAAGTGAGCAGCAAATTATTATGATTACTTTGTACTTATTTATAGAGTCACAGGAAGAAAAAGTTCAAGTACTCTCTAGGGAAATATGTTGCACACATATACCTTGCAAACATTGAGCTTGTGTTATTATAAATCTTAATATTTTCTATTGTTTACAGGCATACCAGTTTGTTACATAAGAGAAGAAGAGATGTAGCATTTATACAACTAAATAGATTTCTTTTACATCTACATAAAAACGTCATTATTTAACACTTTAAACGTTTCATACTAAGCCTTTTCACTATATGATTGTTTGATTTGAGGAAAATTATGTGCCTTTAAGTTGTCAAGTGTTTACTCAAAATTCTTAGAATAAATCAGATTCATGAAAGAAACAATATTTCAAATGAAATTAGGGCTTATAGATCTTTTGTTCCAAGTAGAATAAAGCTGCAGTGAGAATTAAACTGCTGCAAGATAAAGGAAAATTTCCGGGGAGATTTTAATTATATTTTACTGTAACATTAAAAATCAAAGACATTTGATTGTTCTTTGAAAATAATCTAGAACTAAAGGCCATTAGATGACAATGAGAAGATTGTTCTAAAATGATTCTATTCTCCATAGTTTATAATCTGAAAAGTAATGTTAACTGTTATGTTTCAGTAGCTGAGGAAAAATTACAAAAATAGCAAAAGTAGTAATACACCAGAGAGGCTGGAAACTATTGGATTGCAATACCCTAAACTAACCGCCACACTAGAAGTAGCCGAGGAGCGTACCTATGGTGATCCTAGATGCCTCGTCTCAGCCGGAGAGATAACTACACCTAAAGGCAGAAAGATGAAAGCTATCTGCCCTGGAGCAGAACCCCCAAAGAAATAGGAAGACCCCAAACAGTAATGGCAGTTAGACAAGAAGAAAATACGGACACAGCAAATAGAATGAGCAAACGCTGGGGCCCAATCTGTCTAGATAGAAAAGTATAGGAAAGAATTCTGACTGCAATCCAAAAAAACCCTGACAAAAATACCAACACTTCTGATTAACAAAAAACCTGAGATCACACGATCTCTACCACCTAAATCAGATCTCTGGTGTAACACACAGCAATTCAGCAAAAAAGTGACAAAGTAATAGAGCAAAAGTGCAAATACTAAATGAGCACAATTGCAGAGCCTGACCTCAAAAGGGGACCAGGCTGAAGTCCACTGCAAGCAGCAAACCAGGCAAGGAAAATCCAACCAGAGGAAAAAATAAAAAGCAAATCACTTATCTGAATGAGAGCAGGAATGCAAGCTGAGCTCCAAGAAGACAGGAAGAACAATTGATTACCAGCAAGGCTGAAGGGAGATCAGGTCACTTATATCAGACCATTCAGAGCCAGCTGAAGGCCATTCAGCAATTAGTTCATTACCCTCAGCAACCATCGGAGGGAGCCCCAGCTCAGAAGTCGCCTCCAGATTATTCACAACAGTGACCCCCTTGAGGAGTGGTCACCGAACCCTCACCTGCGCAACCAGGTCGATCAGGATGAGCTCGATGATAGGCACGGATAAGTTTCCCAGCATGGATGTCCGAAGCAAACACCCAAGAATTGTCCTCCTGACCATAACTTCTCCACTTAACCAAATACTGGAGTTTCCATCTAGCAAAACGAGAATCCAATATTTTCTCAACCACATACTCCAAATTGCCCTCAACCAAAACAGGGACGGGAGGTGAAGCCATAGGAACCACTGGCTCGACAAACCTCTTCAATAAGGACATGTGGAATACGTTATGGATCTTAAATGTCCCTGGAAGAAGCAAATGGAAGGAAACCGGATTAATAATTTCCATGATCTTATAAGGTCCAATGAACCTTGGCTTAAATTTTGGAGATGCAACTTTCATAGGGATATTTCTTGAGGACAACCAAACCAAGTCCCCCACTTTAAAACGAGGACCATCAGTCCTATGCCGGTTGGAAAACGGCTGGGCCTTCTCCTGAGAGAGAGACAACCTCTCCACTACCTGGTCCCAAATCTGCTGCATACGCTCCACAATAGAGTCAACCCCCGGACAGACAGAAGCCACCGCCTGTCCTGAAGAAAATCGAGGGTGAAACAAAGAATTGCAGAGAAATGGAGACATCAAGGTGGCAGAGCTAGCCCTATTATTAAGAGCAAACTCAGCCAAAGGCAAAAAAGAGACCCAGTCATCTTGATCAGCAGACACAAAACATCTCAAATAAGTCTCCAAGGTCTGGTTTGCTCTCTCGGTTTGTCTATTGGTCTGAGGGTGAAATGCAGAGGAGAAAGATAACCAAACATCAAGTCTAGAACAGAATGTCCTCCAAAACCTGGAAATAAACTGGACTCCTCTGTCAGACACAATGTTCTCCGGAATGCCATGTAACCGAACCACGTGCTGAAAGAACAAAGGCACCAATTCGGAGGAGGAAGGCAACTTAGGTAATGGCACAAAATGTATCATCTTGGAAAACCTATCACAGATTACCCAGATAAGGGTCATTCTCTGAGAGACAGGAAGGTCAGAAATAAAATCCATAGAAATATGGGTCCATGGCCTCTTGGGTACAGGTAATGGCATTAACAAACCACTAGAACGAGAGCAAGGCTTGGAACGAGAGCAAGTCCCACAGGACTGCACAAAGTCCCTGATGTCACGAGACAAAGTAGGCTACCAAAAGGACCGACTCACCAAGTCTCTGGTACCAAAAATCCCGGGATGACCAGCCAACACGGAACAATGAATCTCAGACATCACACTCTTCTTCCACATGTCTGGGACAAACAATTTCCCAACAGGGCAGAACTCAGGTTTATCCTCCTGACACTCCTCCAGAGCCAGTCTCATATTGGGCGAGATAGCGGAAAGAACTACACATTCTTTCAAAATAACAGCAGGATCAGATAACTCAGGAGAATCTGCAAAGAAACTCCTTGAGAGGGCATCCGCCTTAACATTCATAGTGCCAGGAAGAAAAGAAACCACAAAATTAAATCGTGTGAAAAACAAGGCACACCTGGCCTGTCTAGGATTAAGTTGCTTGGCTGATTCAAGATAAACCAGGTTCTTATGGTCCGTGAGGACCACCACCTGATGTTTGGCTCCTTCCAGCCAATGTCTCCACTCTTCAAAGGCCCACTACATGGCCAATAACTCCCAATTACCCACGTCATAATTACGTTCAGTTGGAGAAAATTTTCGAGAGAAAAGGGCACAACGATACGATACGATACGATACGATACACTTTATTGATCCCGGGGGAAATTACAGTATTACAGCAGCAATACAAACAGCAGTACATAAAATATTAGGACCCAAATCTTGCACAGGTGTACCAACATTACATAATAAATAAAAGTGTGTAGTTCAGGTATATATAAGATAATGTTAATTGACATTAGTACACCAGCCATCAGTCATTATTTTCTACCACCCTTAGGAAATTATTATACATCCCCATAGCAGTAGGTACAAACGATTTCCTGAATTTCTCCTTCTTGCACCTTAGTAGGATTAGACGGCTGCTGAATGTGCTCTTCTGATTCAAGAACAGCTCGTATAGTGGGTGTGTGTTATTGTTCATTATTGCCCTACACTTCTTCTGAATTCTATCCTCCAATACCTCCTCAAAAGAGTCAAGATGGAGGCCAACAGCTGCACTTGCCTTCTTGATAAGTTTGTTGAGTTTATTAGCGTCAGCTACTCGACACACTACTGCCCCAGCAAATGATAGCAAAAAAGATGGCGCTTGCTACAACGGACTGGTAGAACATCTCCAGCATTTTACTGCACACATTGAACGACCTGAGCTTCCGCAGAAAGTACAGTCTGCTCATTCCCTTCTTGTAAACCTTTTCTATATAAAATCTCCAATGAGTTTACTGTCAAGGTGAACCCCCAAATATTTGTAGCTCTCAACAATCTCAACCTCCTGGCCAGCAATGGTGATTGGTATGTAATCTTCCTTTTTCCTTCTATAACTCACCACCATCTCCTTGGTTTTCTTTACATTTAGTTCTAGACAGTTAGTCTGACACCAATCCACAAAGTCAGAAACCACCCTTCTATATTCCTCCTCCCCCCGGCCCCCCACAATGCCCCCTACAATCACGGAGTCATCTGAGAATTTTTGGAGGTGACAGAAATCAGATTTATACTGAAAGTCAGCTGTATACAATGAGAAGAGGAAGGGTGACAGCACTGTACCCTGAGGGGCTCCCACACTGCTCCGTACACTGCCAGATACCACCTCCCCCATCCTTACAAACTGCGGCCTGTTTGTCAGGTAGTCACTTATCCAGTTCACCATCCCCTCATCTACCGCCATAGCAGTCAACTTATTACGTAGTAAGAGCGGCTGTAGGGTATTGAAAGCACTAGAGAAGTCAAAGAACATAGCGCGCACTGCAGTTCCATCATTGTCCAAGAACAAATGCATTGTATGTAGCAGAGACGCTACAGCTCATCCACCCCCAATCTCTGCTGGTACGCAAACTGCAGGGGGTCAGTGTAGGCCCTCACCCTCGGGCACAAGTAGGCGAGTATTATTCTCTCCAAGGACTTCATAGCATGCGATGTTAAGGCCACTGGACGATAGTCTTGTAGGGAAGTTGGAAAAGTGGTCTTAGGAACCGGCACCAGGCAGGTGGTCTTCCACAGTTCTGGTACCCCCTGTGATTGAAGGCTCCAGTTAAACAGGTGCTGGAAGACAGTACACAGTTGGTTGACACATGCTCTGAGGACATGTGGGCTGAGGCCATCAGGCCCAGCTGCTTTGCCAATAACAAGTCTGCTAAACTGTCTTCTCACGTCGCTTTGGGAGACAGTTAAGGCAGGCAGCTTATCCCCCAATGTCAATGCTGCAGATCTTTTCCCAGATCATCCCCATTTCTGATGACGCTGTGCTTGTGCTGGTGAATCTGTTGAAAAACTCATTCATTTCATTAGCCCAGGGAAGATCCACTTCCCCATGCTCCGACTTTGCCTTAAACCCAGTTAGCTGTTTCATGCCCGACCACACCTCCATGGAATTGTTCTGTGACAATTTATTTTCTAATTTAATTCAGAACGCCTCACGGGCATTCTTAATTTTCCCCTTTAAGTCCTTTGTATCAATTTCAGTTTCTTAGTATCCTTCATTTTAAATGCCAGTGTAATGTATGTAGTACAGTTCATATAGCGTCTTGTGCTTGGGTGCGATGAAAATACATGAGACACAGGTTTGATATAGAAAGTCTTGTATTCCTTCATACAAGTTGGCAAAAATAGTCACACAGTTTGCAGACACAGAGGCAGGAGACACAGCAGGCCAGAGTAATCTAAGCTCAGCAATCACTCTCCACAACAGGTTCAGGATCTTCTTCTCTGTTACCGTAAGTCCATGCAAACGTGGGTCTTTCAAAGAGCAGGGTTCAGAGTCCACAAGTGCTTCAGAGTTCCTCAGTAGGAATAGCTGGAGTACAGGGTCCAAGGCTTTAGGAGTCAGGTCACAGGTTCACTGCAGGCTAGATTCTGAAGCACTGATTGCTCAGCTGTGGCTGCTTAAGAAGCAAAGGAGAGAATCAGGGCGGGAACATGCAAGCTGGAAACTCCATTCTGACTGAGGGCAAGATAGCTGCAGCAAGACAGAAAGTAAAATGGCTGACGAACAAACTGAGTTTCAGGAACATGTACACAGAACCTTACATTACTCCCCCCTTAGGGACAACCTCCGGATGACCTCAGACCAGGCTTGTGTGGGTACCTCTGATGAAACTGACGGAGCAAGCGAGGAGCATTAACGTTATTGACTGGTTCCCATGAGTTGTCCTCCACTGGGTAGCCTGCCATTTAATCAGATATTGTAACTGATTTCTATACAACCTGGAATCTAAAATCCTTTCCACCACAAATTCTTCCTGACCATCGACTAGCACTGGGTCAGGGCAAGGAGAAGAACGTCCAGGAAACGTATTGGGTGTCGCAGCCTTTAGTAGGGATACATGAAAGACAGGGTGGATTCTCATAGTTCTGGGCAGTTGAAGACGACAAGCAACGGCACTTATAATTTTACTGATTTTATAGGGTCCAATGTACTTATGTCCCAACTTAGACGATGGAATCCTTAACTTAAGATTTCTGGTTGACAGCCAGACCAAGTCTCCTACCTTGAAAGCTGGTGCAGGTTTACGAAATTTATCTGCTGCTTTCTTGTACCTTTCCTGAGCCGATTCCAGATTCTCCTTTAGAAGATCCATATTCTTCTGTAAAGACGTGATTCTTTCAGCCACTGCTGGTAAAGGCGTTTCTATGGGAAATCGTGGTAGAATGTTAGGATGATAACCTAGATTAGAGTAAAAAGGAGACTGCTTAGTGGAGGCACTCTGAGAGTTGTTATACGAGAACTCAGCTAATGGAAGTAGATCCACCCAATCATCCTGTAGGTGGCAGATAAAGCAGCGGAGATACTGCTCCAGGGTTTGATTGGTTCGTTCGGTCTGTCCATTAGTCTGGGGATGAAAAGCAGAAGAAAGGTTTACTTTAATGTCCAATGCTGCACAGAAATTTTGCCAAAACCTAGAAGTGAATTGCACCCCTCGATCCGAAATAACCTCATCCGGTACTCCATGTAAGCGAAACACATCTTTAATCATCAAATCTGATGTCTGTTTTGCAGTGGGTAAGCCGAAAACAAGGGATAAAATGAGCTGCCTTTGTTAGACGGTCAAACCACTAGAATGGTGTTCTTCCCTTGAGAGGTTGGTAACTCCACAATGAAGTCCATAGAAATGGATCCCCACGGGCGGGACGGGGTGGGAAGAGGCTGTAACAGACCAGTTGGTGAGGAGCGAGGTGTTTTGCATCTTGCACAGACTTCACATGAAGTGACATAGTTTAAAACATCCTTCCTGCAAGTGGGCCACCAAAAGAAACGAGAAAGAAATTCCTGTGTCTTTAGAATTCCTCTATGCCCAGCTATCTTGGAATCGTGAATGAGTTGCAATACTCTCAATCTGACTGTTTCAGGAATATACAGGCGTTGTCCCTGAATCCACACACCATTCTTAAAGACAAGACTTACGTCCCTTGGGGGTTGTGCCAAAAAGGAATCCGCATGGTATGCTTCCTTGATGTCCTTAAGTAGGTCTTGATTATGAATTACTCCTAGGAATCTAGAGTCAGGAAGAATAGTCTTAGGAGGAGTAATTGGACGTGTCTCTGCTGAGTAAATCCTAGAGAGTGCATCAGCCTTTCCATTGCGCGATCCTGGTCTATAAGAAATGATAAAATTAAATTGGCTTAAGAAAAGATTCCAGCGAGCCTGGCGAGGAGTCAGGCACTTAGCCGACCTGATAAACTCAAGGTTACGATGGTCTGTCAGGACGACTATTTGCTGTGCAGCTCCCTGAAGAAGGTGTCTCCATTCTTTGAAGGCGGCAATAATGGCCAACAACTCTCTATTGCCCACATCGTAGTTCCTCTCAGCCGAAGACAACTGCTGGGAAAAGAAGGCACAGGGATGCAAGACATTCTTCTCACCTGTTCTCTGAGAGAGTATAGCTCCAACGGCACAGTCTGAAGCATCCACCTCTATTATGAAGGCAAGCTCGGGGTTGGGATGTACTAGTATAGGTGCAGTGGTAAATTTATCTTTTAGACGGGAAAATGCTTCCTGGGCTTGGGGAGTCCAGGAGAACCTAGACTCTTTCCGGGTAAGTTGGGTGATAGGTGACACTACCTCAGAGAAATTTCTAATGAAACGTCTATAGAAGTTGGCAAACCCGATGAAGCGCTGTACCTCCTTCACATTTCTAGGACTTGGCCAATCCTTGATGGCTTGGGTTTTGCTTCCATCCATACTAATTCCTTGTGTAGACAGTACATACCCCAGAAATTGAATTTCGGTCCTATGGAATTCACACTTTTCAAGTTTGATGTAAAGATGATTTTGTCTTAGACGTTCCAAGACCATTCTCACATGTCCATGATGTTCCTCTGTGGAGTTAGAAAAAATTAGAATATCATCCAAATAAATTACCACGAATGTATCTAGGAGATCCCTGAAGATGTCATTCACCAAGTGTTGGAAAGTGGCTGGGGCGGTACTCAGACCAAAAGGCATGACTAGATATTCAAAGTGTCCATAGCGTGACCTGAATGCAGTCTTCCATTCATCCCCAGGTCTAATACGGACTAAGTTATAGGCCCCACGAAGATCTAGTTTAGAGAAAATTTTGGCATGTCGCACTCTCTCCAATAACTCAGGGATTAAAGGCAATGGATAACGGTTTCTAATAGTAACCTTATTGAGTTCCCTATAGTCTACGCATGGTCTCAGAGATCCATCTTTCTTCTTTACAAAGAAGATGGGTGCACCTGCAGGAGATGAAGAGGGGCGTATGAAGCCCTTGGCTAGATTTTCGTCTATGTAATCCTTTAAAGCCTTTAGCTCGGGCCCCGCCAGGGGGTAGATCTTACCAAAAGGTATCTCTGCTCCAGGCAATAATTCAATTGGACAATCATATGGACGGTGAGGAGGAAGCTGGTCAGCGTTCTTCTTGTCACATAAATCCACATAGTCCTGGTATACAGCTGGTAGTTCAGGGACTGACATGTTCCTTTAGGAACAGAGCAAGCTGAAACTTTTGGACTCATCTGTTTCTCTGGAAAGTGTAATTCCTTGGTCTCCCAGTTAATGGTAGGATTCTGAGCCTGCAGCCATGGTAGCCCTAGAATAATGGGAAAGTGGGGAGAAGAGATAAGCATAAAGGACAGTTTCTCTTGATGATCTTTACCCATAAGAACCTTCAAAGGCTCTGTTTCCTGATCCACTGGTCCAGAGGTCAGCAGGGAGCCATCCACAGTTTCCATCTGTACTGGAGTAGCCTTCTTCACTGAACGTATCCCCTGTTTCAGAGCAAAGGAGACATCCATAAAATTTCCACTTGCCCCTGAGTCGATCATAGCAGAGTAGACACCCAAGCTGAGTCAACCCAGAGTTTGATGGAAAGAAAGCAATGAGAATTGTTTTTCTTACAACTCAGCTGGGACACGCTGAGGAAACTTGAAAAATGGCAGCGTTTACACAGTCAACGTCCTCAGAGGTAACGGAGTTTAAGTCCGAGAAATCAAGATCTGTTGCTGCAGATCTCTCTGGAGCCTGAGGCTCGGACCTGACAGATCCCCTCTCGCAACACTCACAATGAATGAGTGCTGCAGTAGTCTTACGAGAACGGCTGGGGCAGTTTATAATGAAGTGCCCTGACTTACCACAATAGAAACATAGATTCTCCTTAAAACGATGTTCCTTGCGTGCATCACTAACCCGTCGTTGTAAAGAGTCTACCTGCATGGGTTCAGGTTCAGGTTCCCGTGTAATCCTACTCAAAGGTTCCTTAGCTGGAGAGGAAGGTAGGAAAAGGTTAGTGCGATTGCTTTCGAACCATCTCTCTTGCCTGCGTTCAGTCAGACGAGTATCAATACGGATGCAGTAGTTAATAAAGTCACCTAACGCAGTGGGAGGGTCGGCACGAGCAAGTTCATCCTTAATCAGTGGAGATAACCCCTTTCGAAAAATAGATTTTTTGGCGGAACTGTCCCAGGTGGTATCAAGGGCCCATCTCCTGAAATCCAAGGCATATTCAGCTACCGAGTGCTTACCTTGGCGCAAAGCTAACATGGCTGCTTCAGCTGTTGCACCTCGATTGGGGTCATCAAACACCTGCCCCATGGCTGAAATAAAAGCATCAAGGTGATTCAAACAATCATCCTCAGTCTCAATCAGAGGGTTTGCCCACATCAAAGCCTTGTTGGTAAGCAACATAATTATAGTAAGCACCTTAGATCGTTCAGTGGGAAATTGTGAAGCATGTGCAGAAAAAAAAAGATTGCATTGATTAATAAATCCCCTGAATTTCTCACGTTCACCGCCAAAACGAAAAGGGGGCAACTTGGGAATCCCAGAACTCGGGGCTACGGCAGGAGTCTGGACTCGCTCCTCTAGAACCTCAATCCTGGCTCGCAAATCCTGGGCAGTCTGTCCAAACACTTGCAAATTGTGATTAGTGAGGTACTGTAGGCTTGAAAAACGGGTCTTTATATTCTGCAAATCTGTAAGGATATTATCAGTCACTCCGCAAAGTTCCTTTATGCGGGCCTCCATTTTCCAGATCTTTTAAGACAGGAGTACTGGAAGAAGAGGAGAGGAGAAAAAAAAAACAATAGTGTTTACCTGTGGTAACACTGCAGAGAGAAAAAAAAAATTAAGGGAACTGCTCACCTGGAATGGTTGTGAGAAGTCACAACCACTATCATCACCGAAAGTTCACCCGGACATCTGGAATGGTTGTGAGAAGTCACAACCACTGTCATCACAGAAAGTACAACCGGACATCCGATATCCACAGTTACAGCAGACACAGCCTTTCCAGACCCAGCAGACACTAACATTTGGCTTCAGAATCTTGTAATGTATGTAGTACAGTTCATAAAGCGTCTTGTGCTTGGGTGCGATGAAAATACATGAGACACAGGTTTGATATAGAAAGTCTTGTATTCCACCATACAAGTTGGCAAAAATAGTCACACAGTTTGCAGACACAGAGGCAGGAGACACAGCAGGCCAGAGTAATTAAGTTCAGCAATCACTCTCCACAACAGGTTCAGGATCTTCTTCTCTGTTACCGTAAGTCCATGCAAACGTGGGTCTTTCAAAGAGCAGGGTTCAGAGTCCACAAGTGCTTCAGAGTTCCTCAGTAGGAATAGCTGGAGTACAGGGTCCAAGGCTTTAGGAGTCAGGTCACAGGTTCACTGCAGGCTAGATTCTGAAGCACTGATTGCTCAGCTGTGGCTGCTTAAGAAGCAAAGGAGAGAATCAGGGCGGGAACATGCAAGCTGGAAACTCCATTCTGACTGAGGGCAAGATAGCTGCAGCAAGACAGAAAGTAAAATGGCTGACGAACAAACTGAGTTTCAGGAACATGTACACAGAACCTTACAGCCAGTTTTTTCTTGTTTAGTAAGTGTTTCAATTCTTTTGTAATCCAAGGCTTGTTATTTGCATAACATCGAATCTTTTTAGCTGGTACAACAGTGTCAGTACAAAAATTTATATAATCCGTTACTCGCCCGACAATATCATTTACATTATCATGCTCTCCCCTGTCGCAAATCACCTCCCAGTCTGTGAGGTCAAAACAGTCTCGTAGAGCCTCTTCTGCCTCTGGATTCCACTTCCTAATTAATTTTATTGTGGCTGGCTGTTTACTGACAACAGTTTGGTATGATGGAGACAATAGTATGAGGTTGTGGTCTGATTTCCCCAGGGGGGGCAGTGCAGATGATGAATAGGCATCTTTAACATTCGCATAGAGGAGATCCAGTATACTGCTGTCTCTTGTGGCACATTTTACATATTGATAGAACTTTGCAAGAGTCTTTGAGATCATGGCTTTGTTAAAGTCCCCAGAGATTACAGTTAACTAGTTTGGGTGCTTTGTCTGAATGCGGTCTAACACCCCTGACAATACTTCCCCAGCCGCCTCTTGATTTGCGGATGGAGGGATATACAGGACTACTGTAATGCAAATGGAAAATTCTCTAGGTAAATAGTAGGGCCTGAGGCCAACTGCTAAGAGTTCAATGTTTTGAGTGCAGTGAATTTCTTTAACAGTAATATGACGCTGATTGCACCATCTGTTATTAATGTATAATATCACTCCACCACCCTTCTTCTTACCAGACTTAGCTTTGTCTCTATCAGCCCGGACCATGTGAAACCCTGGAATCAAAACACTTGAATCAGGAACATCCCCATGTAACCAGGTTTCTGTGAAGCACATGAGACTGCATTCCTTGTACTCCAAGTGGGTTTTACACAGAGCTAGAAGTTCATCCGTCTTATTTCCCAGCGATCGTACATTACCCATGATAATGGATGGGACTGCAGGTTTAAACCTTCTTCTCCTGGACTTCACCTTTTTTCCTGCTCTGCAGCCTCTGAAAGGTCTCCACACTTCACAGGGAATAAGTGGTATGTCCGCAGCTGTAGTAGCCTTCATCCTGCTCAGCTCCAGAAGTCGATCCCTTGAATATACAACACGTTTAGTGACAGACTTAGGGGCAACCAGCACATCAGTGTCCCTGTCCTTTGCTCCAGTCCGCGCCATATCTGACTGTTTCCAGTGTTCTCCTCTGTACACGGATGGCTGCATCAGTAACCAACAAGGTTGAAGCTGTGTGTATTGTGGATCTGTAGCTGGTAGTGGTTGCATTAAATTATGTCCATGGGTGTGTCGCATTACTGGTATCCATTTAGGAGTTGCATGTACCTGTAGGGGAATGTACGTAGTAGTGGCAGATCCAGGTGCTGATCCAGAGCTGCATGTCCAGAGGCAGTTGGTTGTATGGGTAAATAGTTTCCACCTTCCCACAATGGTCCGTCAAACAGGAACAGTGCGATCCAGAGTATAAACCATCCATCAATCCGCGGTTGCAAATTAGGAGTCCATAAAGGTACCAAAGCCAGTAGAAAGTCCAAAAGAATGTCCAAAAGGACAGACAACATACAGAGACAAAAGAAACAAAAGAGTAGCTGCTGCTGCAATGGGTTGCCAGTAGCACGGCGCCTTGTTATATCCTCTGACTTGCAGAGAGCAGACAGACACGTCTGCTCACTTCGAAGTCTAGAGTGAAGGGTTACTCTTAGAGGTCTCTGGATCCCTTTGGGACAAAACGGCACCTGCCCCAATCTCAGAGGCATCAACCTCCACCTGAAACGGCAGAGAAACATCAGGCTGCCGTAGAACAGGAGCAGAAATGAATCTCTGCTTAAGTTCCTGAAACGCAGAAACTGCCTCAGGAGGCCAATTCACCACATCGGAACTCTTTTTGGTCAAATCAGTCAATGGTTTAACAACACCGAGAAATTACCAATAAATTTCTGATAAAAATTGGCAAAACCCAAAAATCTCTGAAGAGTCTTCAATGAAGTAGGTTGAACCCAATCACAGATGGCCTGAACCTTGACCGGGTCCATTTCAATAACAGACGGAGACAAAATGAATCCCAGAAATGAGACCTTCTGTACGCCAAAAAGACACTTTGATCCCTTCACATACAGAGCATTCTCTCTCAAAATCTGGAACACAGTCCGAACATGTTTTACATGAGAGTCCCAGTCGTTGGAAAAAATCAAGATATCATCCAAATAAACGATCAGAAATTTATCCACAAAATCCCTGAAAATATAATTCATGAAGGATTGGAAGACGGAAGGGGCATTAGTAAGCCCAAAAGGCTTCACTAGGTACTCAAAATGCCACTCTGGGGTATTAAACGCCGTCTTCCATTCATCCCCGTGCTTAATGCGAATAAGGTTTTATGCCCCCTTGAGGTCAAGCTTGGTAAAGCAACTAGCACTTTTCACTCTGGAAAACAGGTCAGAAATCAAGGGTAACGGATATTGATATTTAACAGTGATCTTATTCAGGAGGCGATAATCAATACATGGCCTCAATGAACCATCCTTTTTGGCCACAAAGAAAAAAACGGCGCCAAGGGTGAAGAGGATGGTCTGATATGACCTTTCTCCAAAGACTCCTTGATAGAGATCGCATAGCATCGTGTTCAGGTACAGTTAAATTAAAAAGGCGACCTTTAGGAAATTTACCACCAGGCACTAACTCAATAGCGCAATCATAGCTCCTGTGAGGAGGTAAGGATGCAGACTTACTTTCACTAAACACATCAGAAAAATCAGTCAAAAAGTCAGGGACATCCTGAAACTGGGAAGAGGCAGAAAAAACAGGAGTGTCAGTATTAACACATTGGCAGCCCCAACTGGTCACAGACACACTATGTAAATTATACCGCACACTCTTAGGAATTTCATGCAAATTATAACTTTATTTATGGCAACAGGGAGCAAATGTGCAAAGCGACAAAGAAAATCTGACGTTTCGACTCTTCCCGAGTCATACTCATAGTGTCGCGTAATTAATGGTCAAAGAAATTGGTTTCCTAAAGGAAATAAGAATTCTTATGAAGAAATAATGAGAGCCTTAAAGTCCACCATAGGATGTCAAGTTTTATTTCAGTAAGCAGGGTATACCTGTCTGTAGTAGTTAAAGAGCGGCGCTCCCGCACCTAGCTGCTGCTGCTGCTGCCGGTGGTATCACTCTTTAACTACTACAGACAGGTATACCCTGCTTACTGAAATAAAACTTGACATCCTATGGTGGACTTTAAGGCTCTCATTATTTCTTCATAAGAATTCTTATTTCCTTTAGGAAACCAATTTCTTTGACCATTAATTACTCGACACTATGAGTACGACTCGGGAAGAGTCGAAACGTCAGATTTTCTTTGTCGCTTTGCACATTTGCTCCCTGTTGCCATAAATAAAGTTATAATTTGCATGGAATTCCTAAGAGTGTGCGGTATAATTTACATAGTGTATATTGAGGACTAACAGTCCACTATACCAGCACCTCATCTTCTCTAACACCGTGTGCACACCATTAATCCCCTTATGGTCACAGACACAGATTTCCAATCCAAACAGGATTATGAGTCTGTAACCAAGGGAAACCCAGTACAATAATGTCATGCAGATTATGCAACACCAGAAATTTGCAACTCTCCTGATGATCTGGTTCAACCCTCATTATCACCTGAGTAGAAAACTGGGTTTATTCTTCGCCAAGGGGTAAAATAAATGCCCTGGAAAGGAATAGACTTCCGCAGGGTATCATGGGCAACCAACAGCGTTTGACAAAGTCAAAATCCATCAGTTTAGTAGCTGCTCCTAAATCAACAAAAGCCTGAGCCGAAAATGTGGACAGGGAGCAAATCAGGGTAACAGTCAACAGAAATTTAGTCTGAACACTACCCAAGACAACTGAGCACGCAAAACGTCTTCCCCGCTTAGGGCAGACAGAAATACCATGAGAAGCGTCACCACTAGTGTTGAGCATTCCGATACTGCAAATATCGGTATCGGCCGATATTCGCTGTATCGGAATTCCGATTCCGAGTACCGATATTTTCGTCATATCGGATACCGGAATCGTAATTGTCCTGTCACTGTCAGTGTCCGTCGGTCGGGTCTGTCAGGAGTCAGTGGCACTTACCTGGCAGAAGATCTCCGGCGGTCACGTCCTGGACTGCTTGATGGCCGCCACCATCTTCTCCCTGGCAGTCACGTGCAGTTTCTCGCGATAACTGCAGTGACTGCTGGGTATTCGCGGCCGTAAAGCAGTCCGATGACGTCACCGCTGGGGAAGCAGGTAATCAGCTGTGTTACGTCGGGATGTCAGGCTCTGCCTGGCATTCCGATGTAGCAGAGCTGGATCGTCGTGGGACACTCGTTACTATGGACTGCGTAGGACAGGTGGTATACTGTTGATTTGTTTTTTTCCTTTTTTTACAGGAGATCGATGGCGTGGTAGGAATGAGAGAGTAATAAAAGAAATGAAAACTGTGTTGTCTCTTTTATTTCATTAAAATACTTTTTTCTTGCTGTGTATTTTTTTAAACCTTTAAAAACTTTGGGATTAATAATGGATCGGTGTCTTATTGACGCCTCTCCATTATTAACCGGGCTTATTGTCACCGTGCAATCAACGGTGACATTAACCCCTTATTACCCCGCTTGCCACCGCTACAGGGCAAGTGGGAAGAGCCGGGTAAAGTGCCACAATTGGCACATCTTTTGATGCGCCAAATGTGGGGCTGCTGTAGCCTGGTATTATCAGGCTGTTGAGGGTCAAAATCCATGGGCCTTGACAGTCTTTTAATACCAGGCCGCAGCAGTCTGCATTTTACTTGGCTGGTTAACAAAAATAGGGGGACCCCTATGCCATTTTTTTTTCTAGGGGATCCCTATTTTTGTTAACCAGCCAAGCTAAGCAGACTGCTGTGGCCTGGTATTATCAGGCTTGCAAGGTCCATGGATATTGGATCCTTACCAGCCTGAAAAACCAGGCCTCAGCAGTCTGCTTCATCTGGCTGGTTAACAAAAATAGGGGGGACCCCACGCCAATTTTTTTCGAGGGGATCCCCTACTTTTGTTAACCAGCCAAGATATGCAGACTGCTGTGGCCTGGTATTTTCAGGCTGGCAAGGTCTATGGATCTTGGCTCCTTAACAGCCTGAAAAACCAGGCCTCAGCAGTCTGCTTCATCAGGCTGGTTAACAAAAATAGGGGGGACCCCACGCCAATTTTTTTCTAGGGGATCCCCTACTTTTGTTAACCAGCCAAGATATGCAGACTGCTGTGGCCTGGTATTTTCAGGCTGGCAAGGTCTATCGATCTTGGCTCTTAACAGCCTGAAAAACCAGGCCTCAGCAGTCTGCTTCATCTAGCTGGTTAACAAAATAGGGGGGACCCCACGCCAATTTTTTTCGAGGGGATCCCCTATTTTTGTTAACCAGCCAAGATAAGCAGACTGCTGTAGCCTGGTATTATCAGGCTGGCAAGCAGGGTCGGACTGAGCCACCGGGACACCGGAGAAACCTCTGGTGGGCCCCAGCTCCTGCGTGGTGGGCCCTGATTTGAAAGGATAGGTTGCGGGGCAGAGGAGGCGATGGCCCCGGGCCCCGCGCTCTGAGGGGGCCCACCCGGAGCTACGCTACAGTAACTATCGGCGTGCACAGCTACATTCTGCAGCAGAGCAGGGAGAATCGCTCTCCCTGCTCTGCTGCCCGGAAGCTATGGGGCTTGAACAGGCGGTGGGGGCGCCCGGTGCCAGTAGTGGGCCCCCCACCCGTCATAGGAGGGTCAGCTGTATCGGCATCCAGCCGATACAGCTGACCGCATAGAGAAGAAGGAGCGAGCGCTCCTTCTCTCCCATAATCCCCCTCTCAGCATCTGACAGCGGGCGTGATGACGTCACCTGCCGGCGCCCGCTGTCAGGCGCTGAGAGGGAGAACAGTGAGCAGCATAGGAGCTTGGAGGTGAGAATTTTTATTTTTTTTTTTTAATGGGGGTGCATTATACTACAGAGGCTGTATATGGGGGGTGCATTATACTACAGAGGCTGTATATGGGGGCTGCATTATACTACAGAGGCTCCATATTGGGGTGCATTATACTACAGAGACTCCCTATGGGGATGCATTATACTACAGAGGCTGCCTATGGGGGTGCATTATAATATAGCGGCTGCCTATGGTGGTGCATTATATTATAGACTCTGCCTATGGGGGTTTATTATAATATAGAGGCTGCCTATGGGGGTGCATTATACTATATTGAGGACTATCTGGTGTATTATGCTGTATGGATGCTATCTAGGGGCCATCATACAGTGTTGGACCCATTAAATAGTTTGGGGACATTAAGGGGTCAGTATATATCCAGTGAGGGGCATTATTCTGTGTATAGGGGAGATGTACAGGGGGAGACTTGGGACATTATTAAATGTAAAGTGGACACTTATTGTTATAGGGAACTCGGGTTACTGTGACTGTCAAAGGGGCACACAGGGCATTATTACAGTCTAGGGGACAAAATGTGGGCACTGTTTTCTAGGGCACTTGCACCCGGCATTACTATATTCTAGAGGGGTGTTTTAGAATTTAGAGGTCACACAGAACCACACAGCAGGTGCAGTAATAGGGACACATACGGCAGCAGCGGCTCAGTATTGGGGTATCAGGTGCAGTAATAGGGACACATAGGCAGCAGCAGCTCATTATTGGGGTATCAGGTGCAGTAATAGGGACACATACGGCAGCAGCGGCTCAGTATTGGGGTATCAGGTGCAGAAATAGGGACACATATGGCAGCAGCGGCTCAGTATTGGGGTATCAGCAGGATGAGGAGTTTGTGCAGGTTGAGAATAGTCCAATTGGTGACCGTGACAGTGCTAAAAATATGAGAAGTGAAATGTGTCTTTGTTGTAATCTCTGCAGTCGAGTCCTGGCTGGAGAAGTCGTCATGTCGGTCTGGGCCAGATGGAAAAGACATGAAAAGTGAACAATTCCATTAGAAAGAACATCAGCGGTAAGTCATTATCTGTACCTGTGCTGTAATCTATTATATGTTATGTAGGACTGGTATTATTTACCACAGACCATATGGCGGTAATATCAATATTGGTCTTTTTATATTAGATTATTTTTGGCAACAGCGCGGTCATTTGCTGAGGTTCTCTGATTAGGGGCCCACTCAGAAGTTTCGCCCCCACTAAACCAAAACCCTAGCTACGCCTCTGGCTCTCTCTCTAGTCTTTCTTTCTCTCTCTAGTCTTTCTCGCTCTCTGTTCTTTCTTTCTCGCTCTGTTCTTTTTTCTCTCTTTTTTTTTTCCTTTTCTTCTCCTTCTTTCTCTCTGTTTGTTCTTTCTCTCTTGCTGCTCTTTCTTTCTTTTCCTCAGTACCAGCCACTGTGCCCTCATTACCAGTCAGTGTGATCAGCAGTGCTAAATGGGTACGCTTGGGGCGAGGATATGGGTGTGATTAGTTGTGAAATGGGTGTGGTCGAGGCGTGGCCTAAAATTTGCAGCTGCGCGCTAAGCGCGCCGCAGCCTTTAACCCTCTTTCCTGTCTTCAAAATTTGAGAGGTATGCTGTATGACCTCCCTACAACTTCTGGGCATGCTCCTGATGAGCGCGACGGATGGTCTCCTGAGGGATCTCCTCCCACACCTGGACTAAAGCATCCACCAACTCCTGGACAGTCTGTGGTGCAACGTGGCATGGCATAAAATTTGCTGCAGCAGGCACAGCGTGCCACAGCCTTTGTCCCTCTTTCCCTTCTTCAAAGGTTGGGAAGTATGATGGTGGGCCCCAAGAATAATTTTTCTCTGGTGGGCCCAAGGTACTCCAGTCCGACGCTGCTGGCAAGGTCCATGGATATTGGCTCCTTAACAGCCTTAAATACCATGCCTCAGCAGTCTGCTTCATCAGGCTGGTTAACAAAAATAGGGGGGACCCGACGCCATTTTTTTTTCGAAGGGAACCCCTATTTTTGTTAATCAGTTCCTCTGACCTACTGATTGTGTCCCTGGCTGACCTGAAGTGAAAGTGGAAAGCAATCAATTAAGCTTTCCACTTCCTCTCCTGTCAGCCAGGAGAGGAGCTCATTCATTTGGGGGTTTACTGTGAGGCTGCAGCATTAGCTGCGGTCCCTGCAGTAAACATTAACCCTTTCTGCAGGATTACACCTTGGGACCTGACTGTGCATGGGATAGGTAAGAATAATTTTGCTTTTTTATTTTATTTTTATTACAGGAAATGGTTTTTGCAGTAAAATAAAAGATGGTCAAAAACATGTGTCTTTATTTCATTAAAATGATTTTTAATTAAAGTGTGTGTGTTTTATTTTTATTTCAAGCAATAGGATTAATAATTGATAGTTGTCTAATTGACAGCTCTCAATTATTAACCTGGCTTAAGGTCACCTTTCAATAGCAAGGTGGCTTTAACCCCATATTAACCCATTCGCCACCGCTACAGGGCAATGGGAATAGATGGGCAAAGTGCCAGAAAGGGCGAACCTAATTATAGATTTGTCTTTTCTGGGGTGTCTGGGGGCAGATGTTAGTAGCCGGGGGGGCAAAAATAATGGTCCCTCTCTGGGCTATTATTATCTGCCCCCACTCGATGGCTTTGTCTGTCTGGTTGAGAAAAAAGGGCGGGAGCCCACGCATTTTTTTTCAACAATTTTACACCTCATATATATATATGCATGTCATTGAATTTGTGACATATATATATATATATATATTTTATTATATTTATATTTATAGTTCATACACTTCTACATAGTATAATAGCCGCTAATTCAATTGCCGGCTTTTGTGAAAATGCAGAACCCGACATGAAATGACACTTGGTGTACATAGGTTAACCATGTCTTTTCATGTCCTTTGCTATCTGATTTTGCACAAACAATTACATCAGTTATGTGTGCAAAATTTCACACCTGTAGGGGTTAATTAAAGGTGTAAATTCGTAGCAAAAAAGTGTTTTTTTTACAACGAATTTACACCTTTAATTAACCCCTACAGGTGTGAAATTTTGCACACATACACTCATGTAATTGTTTGTGCAAATCAGATATCAAACTACATGAAAAGACATGGTTAACTCTATGTAAACCAAGTGTCATTTCATGTCGGGTGCTTTTGTCTTTTCACAAAAGCCGGCTTTACCCGGCAATTGAATCAGAGGCTATTTTACTATGTAAAGTGTATAAACTATAAATATATGTATATATATATATATATATATATACAATGACATGTAAAATATATTATATATATATATATATATATATATATATGTATTCTATGTGTGTATATTTAGTGTTTACAAGGAAAGAAAGAGTTTTTTTTAGTTACGATATTTCTGTCCCATAGACTTGCATTGGATTTCCGGTATCGGAATCGGGTATCGCCGATACTTTTGGGGTATCGGGATACCCATTCCGATCCAATACTTCTTGATATCGGAAAGTATCGCTCAACCCTAGTCACCACAGTAGAAACATAACCCATTGCACTTATGAAACTCATGACGCTGAGCCCCAGAAGTCACTCCATCACACTGCATGGGCTCAGGAGCTGGCTCACAAGGCAACACTATCTCACGCATACCTCTGCGCTCCCGCAAACGTCTGTCAATTTGAATAGCCAAAGACATAGAATCATTGAGACCAGAGGAACAGGGAATCCCACCATAACGTCCTTTACATTTTCTGACAGACCCTTCCGAAAAAGGGCTGCCAAAGCATCATCATTCCATTTGGTCAGGACTGCCCACTTTCGAAATTCCTGACAGTACAGCTCAGCATCTTCACGACCCTGATTTAATGCCAGCAAGGTCTTTTCAGCTTGATCAGTGACATTAGGTTCATCGTACAATAACCCCAGAGCCTGAAAAAATACATCAACATCATTCAAAACAGGATCCCCAGGTGTCAGGGAAAAAGCCCAATCCTGAGGGTCGCCGCGCAGCAGAGAGATGACAACCTGAACCTGCTGTGCTGCGTTCCCTGAGGACTTAGGCTTTAAGGCAAAAAATAACTTACAGTTATTTTTGAAATTCAGAAATTTACACCGATCCCCAAAAATAAATCTGGCATGGGGATCCTAGGTTCCCAAACGGCAACCTAGCAAGATAGGTAGTAATACTCCGAACCTCAGCGGCAACCTGCTCCACACGGCCAGAAAACTGTGCAAACTCCATTGAGAGAAAAAAAAAATCCTCCTCAGCACCCAGAGAAAAAGAGGGAAAAAAATGCAACAGAGAAAAAGAAAAAATTTCTGACAACTCCCTTTTTTTTTTTCTCTTTACTTTTTTTCCCCTCTGTGAGTACCATATAATATTCAGTTTGGCCGGTAATACTATTATGTTTCGGTAGCTGAGGAGAAATTGCAAAAATAGCAAAAGTAGTAATACACCAGAGAGGCTGGAAACTATTGG